>CM022302.1:227094232-227619444 GCA_011799875.1 Thinopyrum elongatum | reverse complement strand
GAATTCAATAGTTTTCTTCATAAAGGAACTAGTTGAAGAAGAATCGAGCATCGTTTGATCATCATGAGAAAGCCGAGCATAAAAATTATGTAAGATAATTTCTTTTGAGAGCTCATGATTGGGGCATGTGTACATCATGTACTTAAGCCTCGCCAAGCTTGAGCGATGCTTTCTCCTTCACGAGGGCAAAAATTATATATATAATTCCGATCACGATGAATCAGGTGCATAGGATAAAACTTTTGATGAAATTCCAATTTCAATCGATTCCAATCCCAAGCTCCAACATCATCACATAGCCTATACCATGTCAATGCCTTTCACCCCAAACATAAAGGGAAGACCTTCTTCTTAACTTCATCTCCGGATAAACCTGCAAGCTTAAATAATCCACAAACTTAATCCATATACATTAGGTGCATACCAGGATATAGTGTTCCATCTCCTACATAAGGATTAGCTAGCAGTTTCTCTATCATACTCGAAGGAATCTCATAATAAATATTTTTAGTAGGTGCAGTAGGTTGAGGAGCAACTCTTTATGCTTCCCGTCGAGGTGTAGATACCCCGAACAAACCCCTCAAAGGATTGTTTTCCATAGTAACTAGTGATAGTAAATTTCAGCATGTAGTATAAATGTTTCCTTACCTAAGGCGCTTCACTCCCCGGCAACGGCGCCAGAATAGATCCTTGATGACCCACAAGTATAGGGGATCAATCGTAGTGCTTTCGATAAGTAAGAGTGTCGAACCCAATGAGAAGCAGAAGGAAATGACAACCGGGTTTCAGCAAGGTATTTTCTGCAAGCACTGAAATTGTCGGTAACATATAGTTTGATAGCAAGATAATTTGTCACGAGCAAATAATAGTAAAGGTAACAAAAGTGCAGCAAGGTATCCCAATCCTTTTTGTAGCAAAGGACAGGCCGGAACAGTCTCTTAATAAGTAAAGCATTCTTGAGGACACACGGGAATTTCATCTAGTCACTTTCATCATGTTTGTTTGATTCGCGTTCGTTACTTTGATAATTTGATATGTGTGTGGACTGGTGCTTGGGTGTTTTTCTTACTTCAACAAGCCTCCCACTTATGATTACACCCTCTCGCAAGCATCGGCAACTAAGAAAGAAAAATTAAGATATATCTAACCATAGCATGAAACATATGGATCCAAATCAGCCCCTTACGGAATAGTGCATAAACTAGGGTTTAAGCATCTGTCACTCTAGCAACCCATCATCTAATTATTACTCCATAATGCTTTCCCTTAGGCCCAAAGATGGTGAAGTGTCATGTAGTCGACGTTCACATAACACCACTAAGGGAAACCACAACATACATATCATCAAAATATCGAACGAATACCAAATTCACATGATTAATTATGACAAGACTTCTCCCATGTCCTCAAGAACAAAAGTAACTACTCAAAAATTATATTCATGTCCAAGATCAGAGGGGTATCGAATAGCATAATGGATCTGAACATATAATCTTCCACCAAATAAACCAACTAGCATCAACTAGAAGATGTAATCAACACTACTAGCAACCCACAGGTACCAATCTGAGGTTTTGATACAAAGATTGAATACAAGAGATGAACTAGGGTTTGAGATGAGATGGTGCTGGTGAAGATGTCGATGAAGATTTGTCCTCCCATGATGAGAGGGTTGTTGGTGATGACGATGGCTTCGATTTCCGCCTCCCAGAGGGAAGTATCCCCGGCGGAGTCACTCTACCGGAGAGCAAAAGTGCTCCTGCCCAAGTTCCGCCTCAAGACGGCAGCGCTTCGTCCCAAAAGTCCTTTGCTTATTTTTTTATAGGGAAAATGGGCTTATATACCAGAAGATGGGCATTGAAGGCTGGCCAGGGGCCCCACAAGCCACCAGGGCACGCCCAGGGGAGTGGGCGCACCCTGGTGCCTCGTGGGTACCTGGGTGGCCCCCTCTGCTATTTCTTTCTTCTGGTATTTTTTATTTATTCCAAAACAATTCTCCGTGAAATTTTAGCTCATTTGGAGATGTGCAGAATAGGTATCGCTCACATAGTTTTTTTAGGCCTAGAATTCCAGCTGTCGGCAATCTCCCTCTTCATGTAAATCTTGCAAATTAAGAGAGAAAAGGAATTAGAATGGTACTACAAAGTATTATATTGGCCAAAAACATCATAAATAATAGTAGGAAAACATGATGCAAAATGGACGTATCAGATCATGCGCCCACCGGTTTGGAGGGCTATGATGCTTAGTTAGACAAGCACGAAAGAGCTCGGGAGCAGCTATGGGCCAGGACAATGGCCAACGCCGGACAAGATGCGGCTCGATATCGAGGGCCCACACATCCAGTGTGTTTGACACATGAGGTCATGGAGCATCAGTTCCTAGAAGGGTTTAAACCCATAAATATTGACCAATACGACGGAACGACAGACCCGGCTGTCTGGATAGAGGATTTCCTCCTCCACATTCACATGGCCCGAGATGATAACCTCCACGCCATAAAATACCTGCCACTCAAGCTTAAAGGATCGCCAAGGCATTGGCTTCACCGCCTCCCTAGAAATTCTATTGGAAGTTGGGAGGAGCTCGAGGAGGCCTTTAGGGCAAACTTCCAGGGCACCTACTTTCAGCCCCCGGACGCCGACGACCTCAGCCACATCATCTAGAAGGAGGGCAAATCAGCTCGGAAATTCTGGCATCAGTTCTTAACTAAAAAGAACCGGATCATCGATTGTCCTGACGTCGAGGCAATTGCGGCATTCAAACACAGCATCCGGGACGAATGGCTCGCCCGACAGCTCGGGCAGGATAAGCCCATGACCATGACATCCTTACATCACTAATGACCCACTTTTGTGCGGGCGAATATAGTTGGCTCTCCCGTAGTTCCCACAGGAGCAATTCCGGTACCTCGGAAGCACGCGACGGGAACAACAAATCTAGGCGCAACAGAAACAAGCGTCGAAATAAACACAATGGCAGCAACGCTGAGGACCCAGCAGTCAATGCAGGGTTCAGTGGCTCACGGGCTGGACTAAGAAGAGGCTCTTTAAAGGGAACAAGGACGGCCCCAGCGCTCTGGACAGAATACTTGACAGGCCTTGCCAAATTCATGGCACCTCGGACAAGACCGCTAACCACACCAATCAAAATTGTTGGGTGTTCAAACAGACCAGCAAAGCAGTATCCGAAGAGATAAGCAAGGGCCACTCCCGGAGCGACGATGAGGATGAACTTCGCAGGCCCAACAACGGTGGCCAAAAGTAGTTTCCCTCTGATGTCAAGGACGTGAACATGATCTACGTCACACACATCCCCAAGAAGGAACGAAAACATGCACTTCAAGATGTCTACACCTTAGAGCCTGTAGCCCCGAAATTCAACCCTTGGTCAGCTTGCCCGATCACTTTTGACAAAAGGGACCACCCGATTAGTGTCCATCACGGCGGGTCGGCTGCCTTTGTTCTAGATCCCATTGTTGATGTGTTCCACTTAACCCGCATTCTTATGGACGGAGGAAGCAGCCTGAACCTGATCTACGTGGACACGATCAGGAAGATGGGCATTGGTTTGTCACGAATCAAGCCCAGTAATACCACATTCAAAGGTGTCATACCCGGCGTAGAGGCCCAATGCACTGGTGCCATGCCACTCGAGGTTGTTTTCGGCTCCCCCGATAACTTCTGAAGTGAGGACTTGATCTTTGATATAGTCCCTTTCTGTAGTGGCTACCACGCGTTGCTCGGTCGTACTGCGTTCGCCCCACTTTAACGCGGTGCCGCACTATGCTTTCCTGAAGCTCAAAATGTCGGGGCTTAATGGTGTCATCACCATCAACGGCAACACGGAGTGCTCCCTCCGCACACAGGAGCAAACAATGGCCTTCGCAGCCAATTCTCGGGCGGTCGGAGAAGCTGCCTGACGTACAACTCGGCTGGATCTACCAGGCTCCTTAAAGTGCGTCCACATTATTACTCTGGCCCCTGGGCACACTCGCATGAATCCCAAATAGGGACGCACGCTCTCCAACTCCCACCTCATGGTCGCACACTACGTACCTAGAGTACACAATTTTGCACTTAAAATTCCTTGGGAGCTCGGGGAGCATACAGACAGTGTGTGCCATCTCGGATCATCCGAACACACCCGAAGCCTGACCATCTTTTCGGCACAATAAAGGCCCTCCAGGTAGCATATCTCGGCAGCATCGGGCTGTCATACTATGGCTCTAGCCTTGTTAGGGGCCCCACTTTTAGATACGTTAAGCATGGCTTATGCGGAGTACCCGGCAATCATCAAAGAGCCTTGGAATAGACAAGGAAGAGCTAGTTAATAGCACGGAGGCGCAGACGTGCGGCAGGGAAAAACACAGTCCACACGCCCCGTTCATTAAAGCCCTGTATCACACTCCATCTTTTTTTTTCCTTTTTACATACTCTCTGTATTGGTTATGGTTCTTCCATGTAAACAGCTCGGCATATATGGTTGAGCTTTATGAATGATAAAATAGACCTCTTTTAGGTCCTCGCACAACTTGAAGTGTCATTTTTTTCTCGCCCTTTGCCTCGTAGCATTTTATACATATGAGCTCGATTTTCAACCGGGGCTCGGATTTAGAATCGAGCCTATGTCAAAGTCCAATAACTATTCGGCGTCTCAGATATGGCATTATATGCATTGGTTTCGAATTGTGATTTTGGTCAATGATTGGGTTGCCCGGCTCCTTTGCTTGCCTCCTGCGTTCTGCTTTGTTCATCTAGTAAAGGGAGAACCACTGTGATTGTACTGCTAGCTCGAACGGTCAAGTACCTTAGTGGAGAAACGAAAAAGTGACTATCATAATAAGCGTAAACTGATCAGCAATCCGAAGACAGTGTCGAACTATAAACCGCTAGTGGTTACACTGTGTTAAGCGAAGGGTCCTTGTTATAAGGAACAAGGTGTTAAGTCAGGTGCACCTCGGCTAGTCTGATCACCGCTACACCGAGGGCTAGGTCAACTATCCCACAAATCAAACTCCTATGACTAAGTGAAAGTTATAAAGCCATTATAGTCTGAATGCCTTGTTCCTCTAAATATGCAACCGCCTCCGGGCCCCGAGACCCATTTACGCGTTTTAAGGAACACCCCATGTAGCATCTACAAGGGGGTAGAAACTGATGACCGACCACTTACAGAAATAAAAACGGTCGCACAAGAGCCAAAACAAAATGTCACATAAAAACGACTGATAAACAAAATATTAGTTGTTTTATACAAATTCTCCACGGCATACCGAAGGACATTTAGAACCTAAGTTCCTACTTCTTACACTGGGTCTCTGTCACCCGAGCACCTTCGCGCACCTTGGCCAGAAAGTGTTTAGGCGTACGGTTCTTTCCTGCTGGAGGCCCAGAGGCAATGTTCCACAGCTTGATCTTCGGAAAATGTGCCATCACTGAAGCATACGCCCTTTCCGCTCCCTCCATATAGGCCGACCGCTTCCAGTTTTCCACCTGGGGGCTGGCCCCTCGAAGCCTGTTAACCAGGCCAAAGAAGGTGGTCTGCATCGGCTCGGCAGGCTAGAGGTTGATGCAGAGGTCTTGCATCATCGGCCGGGTTGCACGGAACAACTCCGCCAGCTGCTTCATCTAGTTGTTCAATAGCGGCGGGTACTCGGGCACTTGGAATTGGGCCCCGAAGGCCCTTTCCTCGGACTCACCTGGATGAGCTACAAAGTAGGAGCCAACATCTGAGGCGCTTCATGGCAGGTCCCTAAAGGACTCTGAAGAATGCCAGACTTGCGTAAGATGAGCAAATTGGCCGTCACCAAAAATGCAGTGAAGCAGGTATGGCTTACCAGCGGTGATCTGCTTCACTTGCTGAAACACCTCACGATCCGCCCGGGCATGGGTCGTGGCCACCTTACATGTCGTGCTCATCGTCGCGAGCTCGGAGGCCAGCTTGTTCTTTTCTTCCCGAATGGTATCACGCTGAGCGCAAAGACCCTTCAGGTCTTCCTCGACCTCCGCAATTCGGGTGGCATGCTTCTCGTCGACCTCTTTTTCTTTGGCCAGCGCCTTGCTGGCCTGCTTTGCTACAGCCTTCTGCTGCTCGGCTTCCTACTGAGCTGTTTTTAGCTCAGACCGAAGCTTCTCGAGCTCCGAGGAGGAGGCTACACATATATTGACACATGAATTAGAGCTCACAGTAGCCAGGTCATACTTACAACACAAGTGCATGATGCTGAATCTTTTTGGCATTAACCTTGAGATTTCTCCATCTGCTTCTGGAGTAGATCCATGTCCTTCTCGGACCGATCGAGCTTATGATTCAGCTCCTCCAACTCTTTTGAGTTGGACACTAAAATCGAGGCTGAAACCTGTAACGGACACTGTTATCTTCCTCGGATGACATCGATCCCCTGGTCAGCTTTTGCCTTCCGACTAGTATCTCGGGGGCTACTATATATTTGCTTTTACCAAACTTTCAGTTTTTAATAAGACCCTTGAGTAAGATCTTGGTATCTAACTCAGGGCTCGGGGGCTACTGTGGTTACATATACACATCCGCAGTGTCGTAGGTCTTCGAACAATTCTATTTTCTACCTATTCACTTAAGGGCTACTACATACCTCTAGCGATAACAGCTTTTGTGTTGATGTAAATTCTAAAAAATAACTAAAGGTTACCTCAAAGCCTTGATAGAGGCCCTTGAAGGCCTCCCTAATACCGGCCTATGCGGACTGATAACTTTGCAGCGCCGCGCCTAGAAGGACGTGGTGCTCGGCAACGATGGAAGAGCCCGTCATGGACGCCTCCATCTCTTCGGTCCACCCTGCAAACGCCCGCCCTGCCGCAGGCGAGGATCGTTCCTCCCCGCCATGGGAGGAATCATCATCATGATAGGCTGCCGGGGTGGCTCCGAGTCAACGGGGGCCGAAGTCTTCGGTTGCCTCATTTTTTCCTCCTCTGTAGAGAAGGGGTTCTTCCCCACCGGGTCCCTAGAGGCCGAGGCCTCTGCCTCGGCCATGGAGACGTGTCATCCCCCGTTGTGGGCACGGGCAGGGCTTGTTGAGGGGTTGCCTCCCCCATCCCGTTATGGGCAGGAGGAGAGGGATGACGCTCCTTCGATGCACTGGGTGGAGGAAGCCCACTCGACGACGTCTTATCGCTGATGTAGGAACATTGTGGGCTACAAAAAGGCAAACGATTGTTTGAAAATTACACAGAGAAGGCACTTGCGTGCATACGACACATGTGGGTAGAAGGTGTACCTCATCTGTGGTGGCCTTGGCCGCCGCGGCTCAACAAGGTCATCCTCTGATTTAGAGGAGGCGACCTTGCCTGCGGCAGGGGCCTTGCGGGGCTTGGCGTCGGCAGCCTTTACAAGGCGCCGGCGTGTTCGTACGGTGTGGGCCCCTGCAACGTCTTCAGACACCACTCTCTTTCTTTTCGGGGAGGAGGAACCTTCCTCCCCCTCTTCTCCCTCTCTTTCCTCCTCGTCTGAGGAAAGAGTTTAGATGTTCTCCGACCTAGCATCCGCGGGATCTCGGATCCGGAGACCCTCCCTCTTCTTCTTCGGCTCTTTAGCCTTGGCCGGGGCCTTTGAAACCACCACGGCCAAAAGGGCCTGCAGCTCGGGGGTCCGCTGGTCCTCGGGCAGCGGCGCTAAGCACGTGATGAGTGTCGCTTTGGACACCCATTTCTGAAAGCAGGGAAGGGAGATTCAGGCAAGTACGAAATACAAAATTATTGAATATATAAGGCAATGCTTACCTCGAAGGGGCCGAGTATGGCATTGTAGCCGCGGTTCGGCCCGTCTGCAGGAAATTCGTTTTGGGACGGTTTGAAGAGAGCTGTCCACATCCCATCTATATTGGTGCGGAAGAATTTTTGAAGTGTTGGTGTATCCTCGGGCTTGTAAAGCCACATAGGGCTAGCCGGGAGCAGGAGTGGGAGGATATACCGATGTAGCATCACGTTTACCATATCCACCAGCTTGAACTTTTTCTTGATGATCTGGATCCGTTCTTGATGAGCTTCGACCTCGTCCGGATTGCCCCACTCCAGGCCTTGCTTCTATCAGGACACCAACTTCCTTGGAGGTGTGCCAGTGAATGTGGGAGCCGCGGCCTGGTCCGGGACGAGTGGCTCGGTGATGTAGAACCATTCATGCCGCTAGATCTTCATGGTCTCGATGAAGGTCTCCTCCAGCCATACCGGCTTTTGGAGCTTGCTAATTGTGGCGCCGCCGCACTCGGCGAACTCAGCGCCGCTGCTCTTCGGCTTGACGTAGGAGGTCTTCAGCCATAGGCCCAAGTGTGGCTCCATGCGCTAGAATGCCTCACACACTATAATGAATGTGGTGAGGTGCGTGATGGAATTCGGGGCTAGATTGTGGAAATATTGCCCGTAGAAGAAGAAGATCCCCTGCACAAAGGGGTGCAGGGGGAACCCCAGACCTCAGACGAGGTGGGGGATGAAGATGGCCTTCTCCCCTGGATTGGGAGTGGGGACGCGTTGGCCGGGCTCTAGGGCCCGGCAGACGGCGTCGGCGGGGATGTATCCGGCCGCGCGGAGCTCAACGATAGTCGTGTTAGTGACCTTGGAAGCCACCCATTTTCCCTTCAGATATGCGTCAGCCATGGGTGCGGATGCGGAATCTTGAGGGAAGCTTTGGGCTTGAGAATGGGATTGGGGGTGTGAAGGCTTAGCAGGTTTGAGCGCTGGAGCAGAAGGAAAGCGTATGAGTATGGGGTTTGTCCCCTCCTGCTCTTTATAAGCCAGTAAAAGGCGAAACGTCCCTCCAGTTGCGCTGTAAAAATCGCCATGTTTCGGCCTATTGTGATGTTATGGCCGCTTGGGGCGAAACAATTGATTGATGATATCCCCTAAAATGTGGGGAACGATCATTGTTTTCACATGATGTGCCAATAAGAGCGTTGCCATGAACCGCGATTCGAATAAGTAATGACTGATGAATATAACATCAGGATCGGTGACGCTTCCATAAAGTTTACTACCTCACCTTTGAAGACAAGTTCGGGGGCTACTGACTGTGTCCTGGACTAGGGGGTCCTAGTCCGGCTGGATTAATACATGGGCCGGACCACAAGCCCATCAAGGAGGCATGACTTTGGAGGCCTTCTGTAAGTGCATCTAGTGCCACACCTAGTTGGTTTTGGAGTATTGACGACAAAGTTGGTTGAGGGACTAATGTGATTCTGAGATTCACAGGAGAACATAGGTAAAAGTCCCTATTGATTCAGTTTACTCATCGAAGATGACCCCTAAAAATGTATGAAGACATTGAAGACAATGGTGGCTCGCGAAGACATTTGTGTCGAAGATAATGACACGTGAAGACATTCGTTTGAAGACAATGAAGTGCAAAGACATAGATTCTTTTGTAGTTTCATTTTCTTCTTTCTTGAGTCATAGGAACCACCGAACTGTTAAGTGGGGTCCAAGTGAACAAAGTTAGAAAACCGGCGTGATGATCAACCCAAATCCTATGTCTTCGTGTGAAGACAAATGAGAGAAACCTTATCCTGTGTTGGATAAGTCAGCTTTACTTGTAGCCCAAGTCAAGCTACCGCGTGTGTTTGAAATCTGGCCGTTGGACATGTGTCGGTTCCCCAATAACCAAGGGTCATTTCGGAAAAATCATGTTGGGTTGCCCCCTGTGATGTAGGGTGGAACCCTAGGGGCCGATCTTTCACGAAATGGAGGGGATCCCGCGAAGAACACGAAGAACACGAGGGGAAACACGAGGGAAATCATGAGAGGAACACTCAAGAACAAGTCCAATCACACATCCACTAGACAATCAAACACACAAGATCCACAAGGGTACATGAACAACAAAGAGAAAGATACAAGGTAGAGATCATCCCAAATCCAAAGGAGATGGGGTCTTGATGATCTAGATAGATCCTTCCCCAATGGGGGTCTTGAATCCCTCGGGATCTTCTCCTAGATGGAGGTCTTGGCCTCCAAAGGAGTGGTCTCTGTCTCTCTCTCAAGAGGAGAAGGTAGGAGCAAAGCTCACATACAAATGAGCTATCATATTTGCTATCACTAGAAAGGAGGTGGAGGTGGTCTATGTATAGTCTAAGCCACGAAGGGGTAAGTGGGAGAGGGATACAAGGCCAAAGGACCAGATGCGCATAGGCAGTGTCGAAAGTTCGGTCAATGTCGGACGTCCGGTGGCTCGCGGGGTACCGGTCGTCCGGCGCACGTCGAAAGTCCGACGTTTTGGCTCTGGACAGGTGGCACCGGATTTCTGGTAGGCGTCGGACGTCCGGTGGCTGGATGTTGCCAGACGTCCGGAGGTCGTCAGTCGTCCGGCCGCTGTAGACTTGGCAGCTGATGTCCTCCTGGTCGGCTGGGAGTGGGCACGTCGGATGTCCGGTGGACGCCGGTCGTCCGGGCGCTGTAGAGTGTCGGACGTCTGGTGGCTTCTGGTCGTCCGGCCGCTGTAGACTCCGTAGCTCTGACTTCTTCTGTCTTCGATTCCACGCTTCCCTCGCGGATGGTGTAGGTGTTCCTTGGCGCTTACACTCCTCCTCATCATCCGTGAAGCTCTGGCAATACCTATGCATGCACACGAGAGGGGTGTCAAGTAGTATCCTCGAAGGGGTCAAATGAGCACGTGTAAAGGAGATGCTTCACCTTTATGTATGTGAAGTAGATGTCGCACGTGTCACTTGCCAAACGGGCTCTTGGCATGGTGATATCCGTACGATGCTCCGCATCATCTCCCCCCCCCCTTGGGAAAGATCCGACCTCGGATTGAAAACCAAATCACCATGGGAAAGAGATGGCTTCACCTGTAGAAGTGGACGCTCACCAAGTACTCATCATCTTCAAGCTCTCAATGGGCACTCTCCAATGTCGCACCGTCTAGCGATTCCTTCAAAAGGAGTAAGGACAACAAATACTTGGAAAAACAAATGTGGTTAGTGTTAGTGCAAAACCAAGCATTCAAGTGGTGATTCACCCGACAAGTGTTGTCATCAAGCATAGCATAAGGTGTGACAAAGGATTGTGACATGGCATGTAAGCACATAAATTGAGCACAATGACGGACATCATGGAAACAAGCATGTAAATGTGAGGTAGAGATGCAAATATGTGCGACAAGAGAATAAGCATCTACCTCGAGGTCATAGCAAGCATTCACAAATTGCTCAATTAAAGGTATATTGTAGGCATATGAATCATTCACAACACCAAAGAAAATGAAGTGTCTAAACACATGGGTCAAGTGCAAGACAATCCAAGCATAACGTGCATAGGGTGTAGTGAAGATAGTATGGCACTCAACACAACAAGAAGAGAAATTGTTCATCATGTGTGAGGCAATCAAGTCAATCATGTGACAAGCAATGGGACATGGCATATGTGAAGAAATGACATTGTTGCAACCAAACATATGATAGGAGCGAGTAATCCAAGAATTGGATGCAACACACAAGTCATATATGTCATGAAGCATGGCAATGTGGCAATGATAAGACGAAGCAAGATCTCTAGCATGAGTGCAATATGTCAAGGTGAAAGCAACACATGAAGTAGGATTCACAATATTCATGCTCATGGTTTGGGGGTTCTCAAAAGAGAAGCATATCACCTTGGAAACATGTCCTTGTGCGTCCTTCACAATGCCGAAGCACAAGCAAGTATGATGTAGAATCGTCGTGGTAGAAGGTGGTTCGCTCTCAAGAGATCGAATTGTCAACTCACGTGATGTGGAAGTTGACACGAAGTCCAAGTATCCTACACATGCACAAAACAAAGCAAAGAAAGTATGCGCATGGTAGATAAACACATCATCCATCATGATGGTTCTCTTCTCTTGCACATAATCATTAGAAGCACAAGTGCATGAATAATATGATACAACAATGGCGATATTCATGGCACTAGGTATATGGTGCAAAGAAGTAAGACAAGCATGCTTCATAAGAAATATGTCAAAATCTCCAAATATATGCGAGAATGCTATGGGAGAAATCTCATTAGCAAGACTAAAAGCATTGTTGCACTCAATACATGGCAAATCATCTAGCATGAGAGAGGCAACATATGGAGATATATGACAAGAAGCAATAGCAATCATGTGCGAAGCATGGCAATATTGTCTATCAACCGCATGAAATGAGCAAGTATGAATCATGGGTGATGCACTACACGAAGCAAGCACATCAATCATGTCGTGTAAGATAGTGGAGCGAAGATGCAACACACTAGAGGAAATCTTGGCAATCATGTCATGTGAGCAAATAATAAGCATAGGCAATGCACATGACATATAGCAAGCATGAAGGCAAATCATGGTCAAAGTATTATCATAGGAATGGGTCATAAATGGAACATGGCAATAACAAGCAATATCTCCACCAAGCTTGCAAATACACGTACAAGTACTAGAATCAATCATCATGTGTAATGCAAAGCATGGGTCACAAATGCATGTTAAAGGCATAGGAATGAGCATATCATGCAAAGTGAACATGGCAAGATGGGCATAGAATATGTAATGGACAATAACCCATAACCATGTGAGGGCCATGTAGAATAATGTGCAAAGTCTTTGCGCGAAGAGAGCGGTGGGAAAGACAATCCATGGGATCCCAAGTCATCATTGCTCTCTAGAGCTCGTTTCGTCAACTCATGGCCTTGCGAGGTTGATGAGTAAGTATGGGGACCTACACAACAAAGACACAAACTGAAGAAATTGTGTGTGTGGTAAATGTACACATCATCCATCATGATGTGTATGTGCACGTGTGAGTTAGCACAAGATAATCATTGCTCAAAGAAATTTGATGCATGGTATAAGAACATGTCATCCATCATGAAAGAATAGTTATTGTGTATAACACGATGGGGACACAACACTGGTACGCGTCGGTGCTATACAAACGGTTTTTAACCCCTTTCCGCGACGGCATTTGGAACCGTCGCCAAGTGAGTGTGGGCGATAGGGGGGTCCTTCCCACACGACCCAGAAACCATCGGGGATAGGCAGCCTTGATGCATACAGTTGTCCCTATATAACCATTTTCGATATCTCGAATATCCCAAACGCTTCATCCTTGGTACTCGTTTGTGCTTGCATTGCCATCACAGTCGGAGTTTTGTGGTTTTACCTAAAACCAGGCAGATTCCAGGCATGGGAGTTTTCCAGGCACGTACCAAACTGGCTCTACGTTTACGATGCCTGGCACATCACAAACAGTTCATGATTATAAACCGTGTACGATAGGTTAGAAAATCACACACATTTAGTTTTCCCGCACCGTATGTGATAGTGTCTGACATCACACACGCTTTGCAAACGGCAACTGTGTGCATTGTTACACATGTTTCCTCTCCGTGAACCATGTCGGATTATGATGTATATCTCACATGCAGTGCTTTATTAACCGTGTGCGCCGTAATGACCTGCACACCGTAATTTTGCCCTAATTTAATTGCTGCTATTTAAGATTGTGCCTAATTTAAACTTGAAAGTAGGCTATAGCTTTATTCATATCCATCAGGTTCAAACAACCAATGCATTATTCGATTGACAGGTACATATGTTTAAGAATTACATAAGCACCAAATAAAGAATGATGAACCAGGGTTCTATACTTGTACTATTACAGATGGTAAAGAAAGAGACGACAGACATTCTGGTTGCTGAACAAGGTGAAGCGGAATGGCCCTACTGTGCTCTCCTGGATGCAGAAGGCACGCACGACTCTAGTCCAACCCCTTGTGATGGCCGGCCGCCAATCATGTAGTTTGAGAGGTAATCTTGAGTAAACTGCTTCAGGATCCACTGCAAAGGAAAAAAGATTCAGACATTGTCATCTAACACAACTCATTACGGGCAGTAAAAAGAAGGCTATAGGGTTCTTACTTACCATCCTGCAGTTCACTGTTGTCTTGCATAAAGTGTAAACAAATAGTTCGATTGACATCTTTTGACCCATTTTAATAACAATCTTTATCAGTTTCCTCACTTGATGCTGGTTCATGAATATCTCATTGCCCCATACGCAGAAAGGGTCAAAGTGTGGATCTTTGGCAATGACATATGTACCTAAAAGCACCAAGTTAATATTAGAAGCTAAACAACAATTGCAAAATGATGCAGTACAACACTCCCTCCATCCCATTATATAAGATTTTATTACATGTATATCTAGACATCATCAGAACATTAAGGTAACACTCTTCCTTGTTGCTATGTAGCCTGGGATTGCATATTTAGTCATTCAGTACAATGCATATTGCTATGTAGCCTCGGATATATTAAATATGGCCCTAGTTAACCTACTGATAAATGGGTTATAGATATATTCAGTGAAATGTCTGATTCGACGATTAATCCCTTATCAGCCCCCAGGCTATATGGTACCAGCTACCGATATCCTGAACAGTGAGTACATATAAGCAATGCGATGAAACTAACCTCGATGGAAAATAGCACTGTTCTCAATATTGTCCTGTATGAGTACATATAAAGGCATGTTAAGCACAACAGGCTAAACATCAACCAAATATATCCATGGTAGACAACATAATCTACAAATCATAGCTTCAGTGTGCAGGCTTAAGCACGCTAGTTAAGCAAAACAAGAAGTGGAAAGGTGTGTTAACTGCATCAGGCATAACATTTAAAAACAAGCAAATAGTCATTCAAACTGGTCTTGTGCAGGTCTAAAGTACACTAGTTATTGTTAAAAAAACGAAAAGGCATGTTAACTGCAATATCCTTAACATCAACCAAATATCGTAATTCATAGTGGTATTGTTGAAACTGTTATTGATGAAATTGAACTGCACGGCAAATAGTTGCACATATAGAGCATCACATTGTGAAGAGCTGAAATAAACAAGGCATAAGGCCATCTCTAGTCGATCCTTTAAAAGTTAAAGGACTAAAACCCTTAGTGGATATATATACTACAGCAATTTTTGGCCGTTTCTAGTCGATCCCCTAAACTTAACGTTGTAAACTTCAATTTGATCAACTTCGAAGCAGGTTCAACCGAAAGTAGCATGCATTCAAACATAAACATAGATAGTTTTGCATAACTGAACATAAAACATAAATTTAATCTAAGCTAAACTACTTTCGGTCGAAGTGGAGGTCGAGCCAATCCTTCCTCGTCAGGTATGGTGTGCCGCGAGCCGGGTCCGGGCCGGTGCCGTCCTTGGGGTCGTTGGGGAAGACACTCCTCCACTCGTCGACGTCGCTCTCCTCGTCCTCGCCGCCCACCTCAATGCCCTCCACTCCGCCGTCCTCGCCGCCTTCGACCTCGTCATCGGAGGAGAGCGTGATAACCTCGCCGCCCTCCGCGCCGGCAAAGATCGCCCGCTCCGCCTCCAAGAGCTCCGGGTGCTGCCGGCGGAGCTCTTGCATGTAGGCCTCGTCGACGGCCTCGGCCTCGAGGCGATCCCACGCCTCGCGGTCCTCCCGCACCATAGCCGAGCTCACCACCCCTGGCTCCGGCGGAACGAGGTCGACCGGACGTGTGCCGAAGGGGAAATTGAGCCTAGTCGCCGCGCCGTGGTAGCGGACCTGCCAGCGGTCATACTCCATGGCCGCGAGCTCGGCCGTGTGGAAGCTACCGAGCCACCGGTGGGTGTGGGTCTCCCGATCTATAATCTCGGCGACCCACGTCCCCCACCGCGGCTGTCGGACCCCGAGGTAGGACCTCGTCGGCTGCCGGGTCCGAGGGAGGACGGGGAAGCCCTCGAACCGGCGTAGGGGCGCGGCGGCGGGCGGATCGGGGGACCGGCGATGGCGGATCGATAAAGAGCCCGCGTAGGACGACGTGGACACCTCGGCGGCCACCTCGCCGGCGTCGGGCGAAGAGGCCGCGATAAACCTCTTTTTGGCCATTGGCTCCTCGAGCTCCCCGGCACACAGGCAGAGGTTGAGGATGGAGGCGGCGGCGATGGCGGCGACCTACCAATGGTTTCGGGGGTGGTGTGTGTCTCTGTGAGCGGAGGTTTTGGGGAGTGTGTGGTGTGTGTGGAGGGGGGGCAAGGTGGTGTTTGAGGAAATACCGCGGCAACTTAAAATTTTACTAGGCGGAGTAACAAGGCGGGGCTACTGAAAATTTGGATCAAGAGCGAGCAGATATTTTTGAGATTGCGAGGGATGCAGAGGTGGGAGTATTTGGGGAGCGAACTAGTGTGCTTGACACGCCAGCTGTGGACTGTAGCCGACGCACCTTCTCACGTAAGCCATAGGCCTACTATACACCGACGGTGCTCCAGGATATTTTGTACTGCATCTCACACGGTTGGTGATATTAAACTGTGTGCGATCTACTTGATTTTTCGTCTTGATTTGAATTACATAATGGGGTCACAGCTGCAATGGATGGTGTTTGAATTGCTAGAACTTTTATCTGCAGTGAACATGCAACTATAGGTGTGTCGTCAAAAAAATTGGAATTATTCAGGGTTCGTTTGGACATTTTTATACATTAACTTGGTTTTCTAGGCATTTCAGGTGCACAATTCAAAATTAAACTACATGCACATGCTCCGGTAAGCCAACATGGGTTGTAAAATCATATATGTGTCCATGGGTTTATGCTTATGTCCCATGCAAGAAATGGGGATGAATTTTGAACACCACGGCACCGTGGTTCTCCGGTAAACATTGAGGTGCTTGCTTTTGTAATTCTAGTAAATACAAAACCCGTCTGAAATTCATGAACCTTGGCATGCTATCATGGAACGGCATCAACATGCTGGGGTAAAAAAATATTGTCCCATTTGGGGCAGGTTATGGTATAAGCTTCTCGCAAACCAGAGCTTCTCTCACAACAAGCCTGATGGTTTCGGTAGGGAACGTGCCACCTTGGGGGACGAAACGATATATGTTGCCTCTTCTTACTTTCAAAATTTTTCTCGTGACAACATAGAACAACAGGAGTGTTGTTCAATTTTTGGATTTTTTGGGGATCGTTTGGACATTTTTATATGTTAACTGAGTTTTCTAGGCATTTATGTGCATAATTCAAAATTGAACTACATGCACATGCTCCAGTACATAAAAACGGGTTGAAAAATCAAATGTTTGTCCTTGGTTGCAAGCTTAGGTCACATGCAAGAAATGAGAATGAATGTCAAACACCTTGACATTGTCGCTCGGCCGCTAACATTGAGATACATGGTTTTAAAATTCTAGTAAATCGAAAAGTCGTCTGAAATTCATAAAACTTGACATGATATCATGGAACGGCATCGACATGCCGTGGTAAAAATATTGTCCCATTTGGGGCAGGTTTGGGTATAAGCTTCTCGCAAACCACAGCTTCTCTCACAACAAGCCTGATGGTTTCGGTAGGGAACGTTTCACCTTTGGGGACAAAACAATATCCGTTGCCTCTTATTACTTTCAAAAAATTTCTAGTGTCAACATAGAACAACATGAGTGTTGTGTTAAATTTTGGAATTTTTCGGGGTTCGTTTGGATATTTTTATACATTAATTGGGTTTTCTAGGCATTTTATGTGCATAATTCAAATTTGAACTACATGCACATGCTCCAGTGCATATAAATTGGTTGAAAAATCAAATCTGTGTCCTTGGGTGCATGCTTAGGTCCCATGCAAGAAATGGGAATGAATTTCAAACACTAGGGCACTGTTGATTGCCGGCAAAATGTTGAGATATTTGTTTTTAAATTCTAGTAAATCCGAAAGTCCTCTGAAATTCAATGCGCAGGCTCACCGGGAAGCGTGCGAGCTGTTCAACGCAGGATTTGTGCATCTCTTCAACGCAAACGGTTCAGATTGAATACGGTATGCAAAGCCAGACTTTGGCGCTAAGCCAAGAGAAAATGTGCCGAGCAGGATTTGTACATCCCTTCAACGCAAACGGTTGTTTTGGATGACCCGTGTGCAACCACGTACATTGGTAAGATTTGCATATGTCATATTGGGTATGTTGCCATTTGTCAAACTGGAAAGATTGACATTTGTTGATCTAGTAATATTGCCATTTGTCAACCTTGTAACACTGCGTTTTGTCAAACCCATACATGACTTGTCAGCGGCTGATCCCTTTGCAGAAATGACGAGGTTTGCAATGTTTGAATTTGGGCATTGTAATCTTTGAATTTGAACCTTGCAATATTTATGGTATTTGTTATATAACGTAATTGGATGTTTAATTTGGTATTGCAATCATGTCATGTTACAAGTATATATATGTTGTTCTTCTGTACACAGAGCATAGATGTTCTGCAGACAGAGCAAATCACATCGCACATGGACTGCAGTAGGTAACCCGTCAGCGATGAATTCATCAATCGCAAACGGTTATATACCAGCAAGCGTTTAACCACAACACACATGGCTTATTCCATCACAAACAGCTCGGATGGATCAACTGTATGCCACGTATCGCACACGCAACTCTAATCTGATTCGTGCTTGATGTCTCCGACATCGCTCACACAGTTCATCTTATTTGCCACGTATCACTGTGTCGGCCTCTACTCGCGTCCCTCGGCAAGCTCTACTCGCGTCCATCGGCGCGCTCGGCTTGTGGACAGCTTTTCCTTGCGTTTTCAACTGCTATATGCATATATATGGTTGCTCGTCGTTGAGGCGACCGCGGAGCGCTCTGCTCGCGTCCCTCCACGCGCGCTCTGCCAGCGGTTGGGCCTATGCACTATCATGTCGGGGGCCCCATATGCATGCGGTTGCGCCGCGCGCGTTGCCACGCGATGCAGTTATGTGCGGCACGATGGAGTTACGCACTGCAAATTAGAACTGCCATCAGGGCGTGTCGATATTCCAGGCCGTCCAGCTTCCCCTTTAATTCCCGCGGCCATTATAACCTTAGTCATTTCAACCTTTCGATCGCGCCCCACAACACAACAAGCACACCCATGACGACACATAGAGAGGGGATGTCTAGCGGCGCTCCAATGGAGTTCGGCGAGCATAAAGTGGAGACCCACGCAAGGGAGACGGATCTCTCGGTGGTGTACACCATCGACCCGGCCGTGGTGGACAACTACATCAACACCGTTGAGCAGTTGCTTGCTCGAGACAAGTACAAAGTGGTCGGCATCGACCTCCAGTACACCGCCGGTCGTACCAACATAGATCAGAAGGTTGCCGTCGCCCGGTTGTGTGTGCGCCATCATGTCCTCATCTACCACTACTGCATGGCCACAGAGCCTTGCGACCGTTTCACCAGGTTTGTCAACAGCATCGACTACAAGTTCGCTACGGTGGAAACCACCGACGATGTAAAAGCGCTCAGGGTTACGGGCTTGGCCTGCGAGAACCTTATCGAAATCCATGAGCACTACAGGGTCTGGGGCAGCACGAAGAAGGACTCCTTGGTTGAACTCGCCTCGGCCATCATCGACCCATACTACGAAAAGATGAAGCAGGATGCCAACATAACACGTCTCGTATCCTGGCACGGGGCCTGGATGCGGCAACTGGATGAACCTCACCTCAGGTTCGCGGCCAAGAGCGTGTACACATGCTACAAGATGCACAGGTGGATCGTTGACATGAGGAAGTGCCTCGTTACCCAAATCGACGAGGCGGATCGAGCCACAAGCAGAGCAAGCATCATAAGAAGTAGATGATGATCAGATGATCGTTTATCCTAGTTAATCATTCATGTAATGTATAGTTTACTCTGGTGTGTGGAAATGTCATGTGTGTAGTAGCCACCTATGTAATTATGCAGGTAATAGTTTACTTTGGTGTGTGCAAATGTCATGTGTGTAGTAGCCACCTATGTAATTGGATGTTTAATTTGGTTATGCAACCATGTCCTTATAAGTGTGTATATATATATGTTGTTGTTCTGTATGCAATCCCAACGCACAGCACGCACGTCTTATTAGTAGCAATCGTCTGTGTTATTATTAGTCTTCGCACACATTTCTGATTACAGACCTGTTTGCCGCGTATCACACACATCTTGTTAAATTGAACCGTTTCGTTCTCTTGGCTCAACGCAAACAGCTCATCCGCGTGAACCGTATGCCGTATATCGCCCACACCTTGATCTGGCTGACCGTTTCTTTTGTGTTGCCTAATCACAAACAGTTCATCCAAGTGAACCGTATGATGTATATCGCACACACCTTCATCTGGTTGCCCATTTCTATTCTTTTGCCTCATCGCAAACAATTCATTGAACTGAACCGTATGCCCCTCATCGCACACGCAACTAAATTCTGAACCGTGTTTGATGCATCCATCATCGCAAACGTTTTGCATCTTTTTTGACGGGTTTTTTACATCACCGTTTGCGATTATTGCATCGCACACAGTTTTGTCAAAGGGTCTCTGATCGTAGTGTCGCGTTAGCAGCATCCTGCAGTAGTGCAAATTGAGAATGCAATTATAGCAAGTGTGTGGCACAACAATAGCATTTTATTCATGGGGAGTATATTGTGCACACAAGTATTGGGATCATTCAATGAATTAGATGGACCAAAATCTCCTAAAATGTATGAGGAAACTATGGGTGTCTCCTCATGAGCAGTATCGAAAACATCATATGGAGAAAATGGACAACATCCAAAACAATGCATATCCGAAGCTAGGTGGTCATGGCATGGCATATGATTGAAATGATGTAAAGGGAGCATATCAATATCATCACAAGAGAAACAAATACCAATAACCATGGGCTTGTCATCTATGCCATATGTGCAAATTGGGTTCATTTTAATGGCATATGCATGGTCACTATGATGAGATTGCAACTATGACATATGGTTGATCTCATTCATAGCATATGACAAGTCAAGCAGATTGTCAAACATGATGTGACCGAGAGAATTATCACAAGAAATCCTATGCAACATGGCATCACAACTAATAGACTCCACATGGCAATCATCAAACTCATCATAAATGGGTAAATCATCGCATGGGGAAATCATACTATCATGAATCATGGCAATAGGCGGATCAACATCATGCAAGCAATCAATGTCAAGATAGTCCACTAGTGGGACAAGAGCATCACCTTCACCTATGTTACCTTTTTCATTCCACTCAAGTGGTGTAGGTGAGGTGGCAAATACCAAGTTGTGGTCGTCTTCATCATGATGGAACCATGTGGGGGTGCATCATATTCCTCCATGGCCGTCGTCTTGTCCAAAGGAAGGACGAAGTCGTTGAGAATCGGCGCATCATCATATATGGGACCTAGCACCGAAGGAGAAGACACAATAGAGGTAGAGGTCAAGTCGTTAGAAGTCATAGTGGCCTCACACGCCCTATCAACTACCTCACTCTCTCTATGTGGTGGCTCAATCACTCCCTCAAAATAGGTGCACTCAAAGGCACATATGGTGGAGCCCCTCATCTCACTCAAGTGGTGGGGGTTGTGGCTCTCCTCACATGTGAATTGGGGAAACTCATCATATATGGGGCTAGTGGTGAAGTCACTCTTACTCTCAATATGGTGGCAAAAGTCACATAAGTCATCATATGTCGCCGTGGTCGAAGGGAAAATCCCATGCTCAACCATCTTATCACTGTCGCCGTGGATGAAGGCCGAAGATGGCATATCATCACTCTTGCCTCCTAAGATGGAAGCATCATCCTTGCTCATCACCATGTCGCACGCCTCCAAAGCATGTTTCTTGAGAGGCTCCGTAGTCGTAGTCGTCGCCGCACCATCTTGAAAAAGAGGCGAGATAGACTCGGCATCATCAATGCCACAAAGAGGAATGGCGGTGGAGTCGAACTTGGGAGCGTCGTCTTGGAGCTCATCGGGCTTGGACATCTTGGTGGTACTATCCTCATGCTCGTTGTCGTGGAGCTTGGTCGTCGCGAAGTGTGCTTGGGGTGGAGAATCCTTGGCCTTCATGTGTTCTTGTTCCGCCTTGAGAGCACCAATGTAGAGGTCGTCGAGGGACTTGTAGTTCTCGTGGAAGATAGTCTTGGAGTTGTTGTTGCTCAATCCCATCATGAAGTGAAACTTCATCCAAATGGGGTCGTCCACACCGGCTCGTCGCAAGGCTTTCTTCATCTCGTGGAAGTACTTGTCAATGGACTTGGATCCTTGTATGGTGTTCTCCAATTGGCGTAGAAGATGTTCCGTGTAGGTGGAAGGCAGAAACTCACGCCGCATAGCTTTCTTCGTCTTGGGCCAACTCATGTCGAAGGTCTTCGAAGGTGTATGAAGCCACCATGTCGACGCATAGTCGTGGGAGTTACTTGCGACGCACTTCACTTGGTCTTCGGAAGGGACTTGATGTAGCTTGAGGTAGTCGTCCATCTTGCGCTCCCACTCGAGATACTCCTCGGGGTCTTGAGTCCCATAGAAAGGAAGCTCGTGGTCGGTGTCGAGGTCATAGTAGCTCGTGGAAGTCGTGGACTTGAGCTTGGGGAGCTTCTCTTGAGCGTAGTCTTGAGGTGCTTGTAGGAGAAGATGATGAATGTCCAAAGGCGAAGATGCCTTGAAGTCGCTTGGCGAAGATGCCAATGTAGACGGTGAAGTCGTTAAGCGGTTGTTGGTGTTGAGCTATTGACCTTCACGTTCTCGTTGGTGGTGGTGTCGATGCTGATGTGACCTTGCCGGAGATGGTAGCTCTGAAGGATGTGCACTTGAGCGTCTTCTCAAAGATGAGGAAGATCTCTTGTAGGACTTGATGAGGGCTTTGATCTCCTCCATTTGAGCATCCATCTTGGCGTCGAAGAAGTTTTTCGTGGCGTCGAACTTGTCGTTGTTGTTGTAGACCGAAGGAGGTGTGCTTTGCCTATCCATCACAACACTCGAGCAAAGGTGAGTAGGAAATGAGATAAACAATACCAAGCTACCATTTCCCAAAGTTGAGGATGTATCCCGTTTCACTCAATGTGAAATGAAAGAATAGTGGAATTGGTACCGGACTTGCTCACTCACACCTACAAAGTAAAGCTTATGGAGTAGCTTGGTGAGGATAGTGGCACAAAAAATTGATGCAAAATGTTAGCAAGAGTCAATAATATTGAAAGAGATTCACAAATTCGCAAATGCAACAAGTAGACCAATAGCAATGAATGGCACACGGAAACACACACGGATAGATAAATGGGGTCGTGCAACCAAGGAATGAGCACAAAATGTGGAGTCCACGGAAAACGCTCGTGTTGCACAACTCAAGAGAGACGCTAGCACGATTGCTCAATACACGGATACGACACTTGTGCACAACCTATAAGATGCAAAATGGATAAACTTTCTATCCCAAGTATGCTATGTATGTATGGTTCCCGGTGTTTCGCACATGATGATCCAAGATGATCAATATGGTAGTATGATGTGCAATGTGGCAATGCTATGGCTATTTCTTACAAGCTCTTTGCTTAAAAGCTTTTTTTTATATGGCCACTATGCGAAATGCACAAACCAAGATAGCAATTGTGTATATGCGGGAACAATCTTGTGACACACGAGATGATATGATGATACCAAGATGAGGATACTAAAATGATATGGTATGTATGCAATGGAAGGTGTAGATCGATGATCACTAATGTGCACAAGTAACATTGCCGGCAATACTCAATGGCTAGTCTCGATAGGCAAGTGACGCAAAATGGGCTTTGGGTTAACAAATCAATGGCAAGAATGAATGTACAATGATGGGATACCATGATACCAAGATGATATAGAGGTTACCGTTTTTGCTTACGGTTAGGGTGTCAAAATGGTGAAGGTGGTCGATGTCAAATCCTTGGCGAAGTTGAGCGGTGGCGTTGTCGATGTTGAGCTGTTCCTAATTAGCCGAAACACCCTAGGAAACGGAAAAACCGCAAACTCAAAATCTCCAAAGGCAAATGTCAAATGGTTGTACCGGAAAGCGGTGGTGGTTTTGTGGAAGCTCAATGGGATTGCGGAAGTGCAATGATGGGTTATGCGAGGCGGAGTTGAAGGCACCATCCCTAAGTAGCCGAAACACCTTAGGAGACACGACACATAACTCAAACAAGCTCAAACAAAATTGGATTAAGTTGGGGTGGCGGAAGTGTATGGTGGGTAAGCTTATGCGGAAGTTATGGTGGTGGTGGATGAAAAAGTAACCGTCCCTAAGTAGCCGAAACACCTTAGGAGACTCGAATCACTACTCAAGCAACCACTAATGCTATATTGATCAAAATGGGTTAGGTTGCGAAAGGCTATGGTGGTAATGCGGATGATGTGGTGAAGGCCCTAGGCAAAGATGCCAAAGTTCCAAAAATTTGATGGAGTCAAATGATGTTGGAAATATTTTTTTGGAAAGTGGGATGTCAAGAGCTTCAAAACAAGCTAAAGAACGTCGAAATCGGACTCCGGATGAATTAGTTATGGTCGAAACAAGATTTCAGCGAAATCAGTTTTTACACGTGTCGGACGTCCGAGAATTGTCGGACTTCCGAGAATTCTTCTCTGGTTAGGGGTGTCGGATTTCCGGTAAATACCGGTCGTCCAGTGGTTCGGAAGGCTCCGGACGTCTGGAAAAGTGTCGGACGTCCGACGAGTCTGGGTCAACTCGGGATTTCAGATCCGGCACGCGATTTTGGGCGGAAAATGAAGATTTTGGGGTCAAATTTGATGAGATTTCGTGGATAGAAGTTGGGAAAACTTGTGGAGAAGCTAGATTCACTCGAGACACTGCAAATCCATGGATCAAAATCAACAAAACATCATCAAACCAACAAATCACAAAAAAAATTGGGGCTATTTTTTGTGGGGATTTTCAAAATTTAGGACGAAATCAAGCAAAAGAAGGCTAAATAATAGGGGTAGGGGCTCCAAATTCATGATCAACCATGGCTCATGATACCAAGATGATGTAGGGTGGAACCCTAGGGGCCGATCTTTCACAAAATGGAGGGGATCCCGCGAAGAATACGAAGAACACGAGGGGAAACACGAGGGAAATCACGAGAGGAACACTCAAGAACAAGTCCAATCACACATCCACTAGACAATCAAGCACACAAGATCCACAAGGGTACATGAACAACAAAGAGAAAGATACAATGTAGAGTTCATCCCAAATCCAAAGGAGATGGGGTCTTGATGATCTAGATAGATCCTTCCCCGATGGGGGTCTTGAATCCCTCGGGATCTTCTCCTAGAAGAAGGTCTTGGCCTCCAAAGGAGTGGTATCTCTCTCTCAAGAGGAGAAGGTAGGAGCAAAGCTCACATACAAATGAGCTATCATATTTTCTATCCCTAGAAAGGAGGTGGAGGTGGTCTATTTATAGTCTAAGCCACGAAGGGGTAAGTGGGAGAGGGATACAAGGCCAAAGGCCCGATGCGCACAGGCAGTGTCGGAAGTTCGGTCGATGTCGGACGTCCAGTGGCTCGCGAGGTACCGGTCGTCCGACGCGCGTCAGAAGTCCGACGTTTTGGCTCTGGACAGGTGGCACCGGATTTCCGGTAGGCGTCGGACGTCCAGTGGCTGGATGTTGCCGGACGTCCGGAGGTCGTCGGTCATCCGGCCGCTGTAGACTTGGCAGATGTTGTCCTCCTGGTCGGCTGGGCGTGGGCACGTCGGATGTCCGGTGGACGCCGGTCGTCCGGGCGCTGTAGAGTGTCGGACATCAGGTGGCTTCCGGTCGTCCGGCCGCTGTAGACTCCGCAGCTCCGCTTCTTCCGTCTTCGCTTCCACGCTTCCCTCGCGGATGGTGTAGGTGTAAATTGGTTCTTGCACTCCTCCTCGTCATCTACGAAGCTCCGGCAATACCTATGCATGCACACGAGAGGGATGTCAAGTAGTATACCATCCTCGAAGGGGTCAAATGAGCACGTGTAAAGGAGATGATTCACCTTTATGTATGTGAAGCAGATGTCGCACATGTCACTTGCCAAATGGGCTTTTGACATGGTGATGTCCGTAGGATGCTCCGCATGACCCTGTCTATAAATAGCCACCCCCTTCCACCATAAGTTGGTGGCTGCTCCGAGTTAAAAGTACGGCTATTGTCGTTTGAGAGCAACCCACCTCCGAAGCCTTTGAGAGAGAATCCTTGGAGGATAAAACCAAAAAACTCCTAGAGCCCAAAGAGTGTTTGGCATCACTGAAGCATTTCTGTTCTGCGTGATCCGAAGACTTATTACATTTGAAGACTGTGATCTTCAGTTCGGTTAGGCGTCGCATTCTGAGGATCCAAGAGTCATTGTGGATCGCCGGTGAACGAAGTCTGTGAAGATTTGGAAGTCTACCTTGAAGACTTACCTGAGTGATTGGGCGAGGACTAAGTGACCTTAGCTCAAGGGGAATAAGGTGAAGATGTGGTCTTCTGAGTTTAATCTCAGCCTCCCTAACCAGACGTACAGTTGTCACAGCAACTGGAACTGGCCTACCAAATCATTGTCTTCACCAAGCAACTGGTTCTATCACTTCACCCCTTACTTACTGTTCAGCTTCGTGAAGTTATTGCTTGCCTGCGCTGGTTGAATACATTGTGTGAAGACATTCACTCTAATTGCATCTTTGTCTTCACACTTTCTTCCATTTCTAATCTGCTCTACCTAGCTGCTACTTGTCTTCATGCATATCATATCTTGTACTTGATTATGTTGCATGGCTAGTGCAGTTTATCTTCCGATGTATCCTGTTTATAGGTTTCATTTTAACTGTCCATCTTCGAGGACATTGCCTGTTTTGAAGACTTTCATAAAAATTGCCTATTCACCCCCCCCCCCCCGGTCTAGTCGATAACTAGCACTTTCAATTGGTATCATAGCAAGATGCCCCCTTGTTCTGTGTGACTCAGTTTAACCACCTGGAGTTTTAGCTATGTCGACTGCAGGGATAATCAAGGTCTCCGCTGTGTGCCCTGTCTTCGATGGCACTGATTACCCCTACTGGAAGAATAACATGGGCATGCATCTTGAAGCAATTGACAATGACCTTTGGTATGTCGTCAGGACTGGTGTTCCCAAGGTCGGTGAAGGTGTCATCGTTGCTGATAAGAAGAGATTGGCGCAATTGGACTCGACCGCCAAGAACATCATCTGTGGTCATCTGACCAAAGGGCAGTATGGTCATGTAAGTGCTCTGGAGTATACAAAGCTAGTCTGGGACTGGCTGTCCAAGGTCAACGAAGGCGTCTCAACTCAAAGAGACTCAAGAACCGATGTACTTCACAATCTCTTCAACCGCTTCAAGAGGCTTGACAATGAGAATGTCCAACTCACATTCGACCGTCTTACTCATATCACCAATGAGCTACGTGCACTTGGCACCACTGAAATCACTAAGCATGAAGCCGTGAAGAAGCTATTGAGATCACTTGATAGCTCATTTGACACCCTATCGCTGATGATCCAAGAATGTCCTGACTTCAAGGATCTTGACCCGTCTGATATACTTGAGAGGCTCAATACACTTGAGTTCCAGCTATCTGAGAAGAGAGATATCTATGGTCCTAACTATGGGAGATCCTGTGCTTTGAAGTCAAAGGTTGTATCTTCATCTGAAGACTCTGACTGCAGTTCTGGTGATCCTGAAGATATTTTCAAGGAACTAGCAATGCTTGTGAGAAAGTTCCAAAAGTTCTCCAAGAAAAACCCCTTTGGAAAGTCTTCACGATCCAGCTCGAAGAATGCTGAGGCTTCCACTCGTGACTACAAAAAGAGAACCTGCCACAAATGCAAGAAGTCAGGTCACTACATATCTGAATGTCCTCGATGGGAAAAGGAAGCCAAGAAAAAGAAGAAGGGCAAAGAATATGACTCTAACAAGAAGAAGAAGAAGAAGAAGAAATCCACAAAGTCTTCTCCAAAGTCTTCATCTCACAAGAAGAGCTCATCTGGGAAAGCACGTGCATTCATCGGCAAAGAGATGGATTCAGAGGAGGAGTCAGCTTCAGAGGAGGCTAAGGTGGAGTCAGAGGAGGAGTCTGATTCAGGCGTGGCAAGCCTAGCATTGGCTTCAGCTTTCGTCGCCAAGTCCATCTTCAGCACTGAAGACAATGGTCACGTCATCGACTCTGAAGCCAATGATGACAACGACTCTGCTCCTACCTACTGCTTCATGGCAAGAGGCGCAAAGGTAAACTTGTGCGATGCCTACTTTCAGACCTCTAGTGAAGATGACTCTGAGTGTGAATCCAAACCTAGCTATAAGACACTTGCTAAAATTGCAACTGAACAACAAACTGCTATGGAAAAGATTCAAAAATTGCTAGACAAAAGCGATGACCTGCTGGACGAGGAAATGAATCGAACCTAACCCTTAATCGAAGACATCAAAAATCTTTGAATTAAGTATGAGGAACTTGAAAGTCGTCATGAAACCCTCTCAGCTAATCATGAGAAGCTTTCCTATGATTATCTTCAAAGGAAGCAAGATCTAGAGAAACTGAGCGTCTCATGAAGATCTTCGGACTGAAAATGATTCACTACTCGCTCAACAGATCGGTACCGCTCAGGAAGAGTTTGTGCCACCTTCCTTAAAGTGTCTTGAGCGTGATAATGCTATATCTACTGCTAAATGTTCAAATGCTTCAGATAATGCAATATCTTCAACTGCTGATGTGGTTACTAACCCCTCATCTGAGGAAACCACTACTATTATTGATGAGAATGCCAAGTTGAACACACTGCTTGAAACAGGCATGTACAAAAGCCTCAAAGGGCATCAGACTCTTTTCGATGTCCTCAAGAAGCAAATCTTGAACCGAAACCCTAGGAAAGAGGGTGTTGGTTTCGAAAGGAACATGAAGGCTGATGGTTCATACTGGACACCTGAGCAGTACCCCAAAACCACATGGGTTGCTGCAAAGGAACCACCAGTGGATCCTTCCACATTGTCTGGCTATAACTGTGCTAACCCCATCATCATTGATGAGTCATTTGACTCCAATTATAAACTGTTCAAGAACTAGAATGGTGAAGTGTTTGCCAGGTTTATTAGAACTACCAGCAGGAATAGGTCCCCTATGAAGAAGATCTAGGTTCCCAAAAGTTGTCTTGAGAAGCTTCCCATGAATGTCATCATGACACCACCAGGGAAGAAGACAAATTCAAGACCAAAGGCTTCATACAGACAGAGGACCTCATATGATCACCCTAACGCGAATGTTTTGTAGGGAAACTATCATCAGGCTCATGAATATAAGCATGTTTCTTCGAACCTCTATGTTCACAAATCGAAGAAATTTTTTGCTTATTCATTTGAGTACTACTCACCTCCTGCAAAACTATTGGCTAGGGCTTCAAAGCCAAAATTCTCAGATGTTGCACTTACACTCATTGCTTCTAAGCCACCCCTTCAGATGTGGGTGGTTAAGAAGAATTAACTTCTCTTGCAGGGTTGGGTCTCCAGCCGAAAACCATTAACTTCTGAAGACAATGTTGGGGACCTGAAAATCTTGTTAGGCGCAAGATCAAATGTCAAAGTGGTCTTATCATTCATTTCGCCCATGGTTTTCTTGATGATCGTCCTATCATATCCTCAACTAAACTTACCTATGATGAACATCCCTATCGATACATGTTTGTTCTTCACAACACTCTTGGTGAAGACTATCCTACTAACTGCTTTGTAAGGTACAACTCCAAAAGCCACTGAATGGATCATGGATAGTGGCTGCACTAACCACATGACTAGTGATCGAAGTCTTCTTGTGGACTCTACTCCTCGACCATCTACAAAAATCCATATCACATTTCCTGGGTATTGGGTTTAGGTAGGGTTGCTATCTCAAAGGATCACACATGGATAAAGTGATGCTTGTTGAATCCCTTGGGTACAACCTAATGTCAGTCTCAATGCTTTGTGATCTTGATATGATTGTGATATTTGGAAAATATCGATGTCTTGTGCTAATGGCTTCTGACAAATCTCAAGTCTTCGAAGGTTATCGAAGAGGTGATCTATATATGGTAGATTTCTCCGTAGGACCATAGCTTATCGTATGTCTTCTAGCAAAAGGTTCAGAGTGCTGGATTTGGCATCGAAATCTAGGACATGCGAGCATGAGGAACTTGCACACTCTTCTGAAGAAGAAGCACATCATTGGGATCGAGGGTGTCAAGTTCAAGAAAGATCATCTATGTGGTGCTTGCGAAGCTGGGAAGATGACTAGGGAAAAACATCCCTCGAAGACAATCATGATGACTTCACGTCCCTTCGAGCTTCTACTCATGGACTTATCTGGCCCTACTCGCTACTCTACCCTTACTACTATTGCACATCTTTATGGCTTTGTGATTGTTGATGATTACTCTAGATATACTTTGGTGCACATAATTCTCTATAAGACTGAAGTGCAAGATGTCTTCAGGCGATTCGCCAATCATGCCATGACCAATTATGGCATCAAGATCAAGCACATCAGGAGTGACAACAGCACTGATTTCAAGAACACCGGCCTCGACACTTATCTTGATACTCTTGGCATCACTCATGAGCTATTTGCTCCATACACCCCTCAGCAGAATGGTGTCGTGGAGCGCAAGAACAGAACTCTTATTGAGACGGCCTGCACAATGCTTGATGAGTACAAGACTCCGCGAAAGTTCTGGCCTGAAGTTATTGATACTGCATGCCACATCATCAATAGAGTATATCTTCACAAGTTCTTCAAGAATACATCTTATGAACTACTCACTGGTAAGAAGCCAAATGTAAGTTATTTCAAAGTCTTCAGTGCAAGGTGCTGGATAAGGGATCCACATCACACTTCCAAATTTGCACCCAAATCACATGAGGGTTTTATGCTTGGCTATGGAAAGGATTCGCACACATATAGAGTCTTCAACCTCTTTCACTATAAAGTGGTTGAAACTATAGATGTGCGGTTCGATGAGACTAATGGATCGCAAGGAGAGCACCTGCCATATGTGCTAGATGAAGTTCCAGCAAGTGAAGCCATCAAGCTAATGGGTACTGGAGAAATCATACCCACTGAGGAATAAGGTGATGATGAAGTCGTGATTCCAGCTCCTGTTCGGCGTGAAGACAATGCTGGAAATGAAGACAATGATCAGCAACCACAGTCTTTGCCTTGTTCATCCTCGTGTGGCAAATGAAGTTCAGATTGAGAAAATTATTGACTGTATCAATGCACCTAGTCCACTCACTTGATCAAGAGCTACTCAACTAGCAAACTTTTGTGGACACTTTGCATTCCTCTCCATATCCGAACCCAAAAAGGTTGATGAAGCTTTCATGGAACCAGAATGGATTCAAGCTATGCAAGAAGAGCTTCAACAATTCAAGCTCAATAATGTGTGGGAGCTAGTCAAACATCCTGATCCATGCAAGCACAATATTATTGGCACCAAATGGATCTACCGCAACAAACAAGATGAACATGGTCAAGTAGTCAGAAACAAAGCTCGTCTCGTTGCTCAAGGTTACACACAAGTAGAAGGAATTGACTTTGATGAAACATTTTCTCCTGTGGCTAGGCTTGAAGCCATTCACATACTGCTAGCCTATGCAAATCACAATGATATCCTTTTGTATCAAATGGATGTGAAGAGTTCCTTCCTGAATGGCAAAATTGAAAAAGAAGTCTATGTTGCACAACCACCTAGTTTTGAAGATCCAAAGCATCCTGGCATGGTCTACAAGCTCAACAAGGCAGTGTATGGCCTCAAACAAGCGCCTCATGCTTGGTATGACACACTCAAAGAATTCCTGAAGAGCAAAGGCTTCAAACCTGGTTCTCTAGATCCCACTCTCTTCACGAAGACATATGACGGAGAACTGTTTGTATGCCAAATCTATGTTGATGACATTATCTCAGCTGCACTGACAAAAGATACAATGATGAGTTCAGTCATATGATGCAAGAGCAATATTAGATTTCCATGATGGGGGAGCTGAAATTCTTTCTTGGTCTTCAAATCCGTCAACAAAGAAATGGCATCTTCATATCTCAAGGACTGTCTGAAGAAGTTTGGTATGCAAGATTGCAAGGGCTACAAGACGCCAATGCCAACCAACGGTCAATTGGGCTCCGACGACAATGGTAAAGAGTTCGATCAAAAGGTATACTGCTCCATGACTGGTTCTTTATTGTACTTATGTGCATCTAAGCCAGATATAATGCTTAGTGTTTGCATGTGTGCCCGATTCCAAGCGGCACCAAAGGAGTCGCATCACCTCGCGGTGAAGCGAATACTTCGATATTTGGCTCACACCCCAACGCTAGGATTATGGTATCTAAAGGGCTTAGAGTTTGATCTAGTTAGATTCTCATATGCTGATTATGCTGGTGACAAGGTGGATCACAAGTCTACTTCAGACACATGCCACTTCCTTGGTCGATCACTTGTCTGTTGGTTTTCAAAGAAGCAGAACTGTGTGTCACTCTCTACTACTGAAGCTGAATACATTGCTGCTGGATCTTGCTGCGCTCAGCTTCTCTGGATGAAGCAAACCCTCGAGGACTATGGCATCAACAAGAAGATGGTGCCCCTCTACAATGACAATGAAAGCGCCATCAAGATTGCTCACTATCCTGTTCAGCACTCCAAGACAAAGCACATTCAGATCCGTCATCATTTTCTCATAGATCACGTGTTGAAGGAAGATATTGATATCATTCACATCAATACTTAAGAGCAATTGGCAGATACCTTCACAAAGCCCTTGGATGAGAAGAGATTTTGCAAGCTGTGGTGTGAGCTAAATATCTTAGAATCCTCGAGTGTCCAATGAATGGACACACATCCTAACTCTTATGCATGTTGATGACTTAGATGTGCAACACACAAAGTAACGTATGTCTTCAATTCATGAAGATATACACTCTAAGTGTGAAGATATTAATGTGGAATTTGACTTTGGAGCGCCATGATAATTGTGCACCGGGTCTGGGTCTAATACTTCCTATACGGTGGGTAACGCCACCACCAAACTTTCTTGAAGATTTTAATTTGGCGTCACATACATTGCATTATCTTCATGATTGGTTTGTCTTCAACAATGGATTTATCTTCATGTTTTTTTAAATTGATCTTCAATAACGGTGTGTGTGTGTGTGTGTGTGTGTGTGTTTCCGTCCTCAACAGCATTCGCTTATAGCTATATCTTCAAGTTGCCTTTTCTGCACTAAGTGAATGTGATCGGACCCTTGCCCCCATCTGTGCTTATCTCTCCCAAACTCTCTAAATCTTCATATGTGTTCTATTGACACATGTCGATTGTCTTAATTGTGTCCTTGTCAGTCGAAGTTTATGAGACCAACATTCAAAACGTTTTTATTATTCTTATGCATTTTGCCAGACCCCGTAGAAGCCGGAATGACCTCCCACCAAACCAGCTATGTGGTGGGGTCATGGCACAGCTATAGAAACTACACATGCATGCCACGCGTCGCGATAATGTGAACCGCCAGGGGCAGCTCAGTAAATTCACCGAGCCGACCTCATCCTTATAAATACAAAGCCCCCGCGGTCGTTAATTCTTCTACTACTCCTGTCGCTCTCACCCTCGCAACCCTAGCGCCATCGCTAACTTCATCGTCGCCGGAGAAGAAGCGCTTAGTTGTCGTGACTTCCTCGATGTCGTACTCACGCCGGCCGCAGTCATCTTTGCCCCAACGCCACGGTAGCTGTCTTTCGCCGCCAAGTTAGGGCGCGGGAGATTGAACTGCTCGGCCTCCGCTCTGCCTCGTCTTGCAGTTCTTTCATAGTTCTTGAGCGGTAATTAAAATCTCACTTTTTACCATTCGGTTGATCCGATAAACTTTCAATATCTTCATAAAGTTGTTATTTCACTTCCAAATCTGGATCTTCTGTATTCCGTATCTCATGATTTGCAAAGTATTTTCACTTATGGTTCATAACTAGTATGATTCCTCACTTGTACTTATTTTCGGATTCATACAAATCTGGAACCAACATATCTCTATAAGTGAATGTCTTCGCACTATGAGGTCAATGTCTTCACACTGTTTTTATCTGCAAAATCCTCTGAGAATGCATATGACCTCTCCCACTTCCCTTGCATCTCTAACTCTTTCACAGGTACATGTCCGTGGGCGAGTCTCTTGGTTCTCGTAGTCTGAATTCATTTGCAGACTTCTTACAGCTACATCTTGACTCTCCTGAAGCCAATTCTAGTCTAACAAGCAGAGCGAAGCCAATCATTTCTGTGAAGCCAATGGCTGGAGCTAAATCCTCAAAGAAAGGGGGAAGGCAACGTCATGAGAACACTACACTTGATCTGCCTCCCGATCTATATGAAATATACAAGTCTGATCCAGAGGAGACCTATGGAGAATGCAAATCCCGAGTGTAATGGATTCGCAGGTACTGGGCAGAGCAATGGTTTCACTATAAATTTGTGACCCCAGAGTATGCTGCAAAGAATGTAGTGAGGCCACCATGGGCCGACATTGTCTACAAAAAGCTTCAACCGAAGACTAAGGCTGAGGCCATTCAGTTAGGCTTCTACCCATGCATGGTCAGGCGGCTAATGCCTCAAAATCCTGATCCCTCTAGCATACTATGGTGCCGTGAGGATGATCTCTTTGAAGCCAACTATCAGTTTGCCAGGGGCTCAGCAACTCAGAACAAGAAGGACTATGGGATTGATTTCAACCTAGGTCCAGCAGAACCAAGGCCTGATGGCGATCGTGAAGCTGAACCCAATGCAGTTGGTCCCTTCGATGACTTTGCTGCCTATCTTGCGCACTGTGCTGAACAGAGAGCAAGTGCTGAAGCTGCCCAAGAAGGTGTGCAACCAAATGCATCTCCTGAGTCTCTGAAGCCTGTCAAGAAGTCAAAGGCTTCAAAAGCTGTCACCGCACCAAAAGCTTCAAGAGTGAAGCCTCTGAAAATTGCACCTCCTGAATCCAGTGTGCATTCTGAAGATCTATCTCAGACCTCTCTGAAGACAAAGGACACCATAGGGTGAGGGCCTCCACCAACCAAAATATTGCGAGATTATGGAGACATCATTGATCTGTCAAGTGATGAAGATCTTGATGATGATGTTCTGGAGTTGTTAATCAAGAACAAGCAGGAAGAGGCTGATATCTTCAAGAACCTGCCCCTGTTCAATGTTGATATTTTAAACAACTTCATTGATGAGTGGTTTGATGACCCATCTCTATCTTTGGAAGATCTTTAACTGCCCATTGGCATCAGCGTTACCTTCCAAGGTTTCGTTAATAGATAACTTGCTATTTCTCAGAAAGTGATTGAGCAGAAAAACAAGATTGATCATCAGAAGGTTGTCTTCAAGAAGCACATGGCCAGGCTCAGCGCTACTAACATTGAGAACTTCAAGCGAATGATGACTGATTTGAAAGCAAAATTTCAAAGGCATCGTGATGAAGCCTGCTGAGGCTTCAAGGCAAGAAGTGCCAAAGATTATCTTCCCTCCAAGCTTTGCCGGCTCAAGGCCATCTGTTCCATCAGTCACTTCCGAAAGGAAGAAGACTCAACAAGCTGAAGCCGAAGCCAAGAAGTGCAAGCAACATGAAGCTTTTGATGCCCCACCTTCTCAAAAGCGTCAAAAGACGAAGTCGTCAAAAGCTTCGCGAAGGGCACAAGCACCAACCTCTTCATCTGCTCCTCAGGAGCCACTGCTTGTGAAGCCCATCTCAGTCGCTCTACCTGCCACTTCAAATCAAGAACGCAGAATGGTCATGCATGAACCTACTCCCACAGAGGCTCATGACACTGAAGATATTCCAGCCACCGACTCCATCATGGCTGAAGACATTGGTCAAGACGACAATGTGCAAAGAAATGATGATGAAGTCCTTCCTCAGCTCACCCACAACCTGGTATCATCGCATGTTCCTTCGAACAGTGAACCCATTAGCATTGGCGGTCCCATGATGCCAATTGCCCAAGATGCATTCTGGGAAGAGAAGCACCCCAACACCCCCTTGCATGAAGTGACTCTCCGAACTCCACCGGCTCAAGTGACCACACCAGTGCTTGAGACCCCCCAAAACACACCTGAAGACATGGAGAAGAAATCACCAACTCCTCAAGCGTCGCCCGCATTTCGTAGGCTTCTCAAAGGCCCTAGGCCCTCCGCCTCCATGTCCAATATCCCTGAAGAGGACGTGCAACCTACCAACTCAGTCACACATGAAGTGTTCCCTGAAGCCATCCCTTCAAATACTGCCACAGAATCTGAAGCCAAACAGGCTGAAGACATTCCGGCTGCAACAGCCGATGACAACCAAGAAGAAGCTGCTGTGATCACTGCCCCTGAAACTGTTCCACATTAAGCCACTGTCTCTGACACCCCAGCTGGTGAAGCCACTGAAGCCAATGATGCAATCATGACTGAAGCCAGTCTGCAGCCTGAAGCCACTCAGCCATCATCTTCAGATGCTCATACTGTTGCTACACTTGTTCTGCACACTATGGCGATGGCCTACAATCATGAAGGTAATCTGGTTAGTGTCATATGGCCCATTTTCACACCTCCAGAAGTGCATGGTCCTCAATATGAGTTCCATGTCACCCGAAGGACTCAAACTCAGAAGCCAATGCCCAGATTACCAAGGCTTCACAATGCTACCGCAACTAAGTGCTCCTTCAGTGTGCTCAACTTCAGACAGCACAATACCTTCTTTGATAGAGCCAAGAATCCATACAAGAAGCCCCGCATATCTTCTAATAGATTCTAGAGCTATCTGTAGCGCAACTACTATCTGTGCATTCTGTACAATCAAGACAGGATTTTTCCTCAGAAGTGCCTCTGTTGTGATGCCATGGCTGGTCTACCATGTCTAGAATAAGCCCTTGCCTGCTTCAGAGATGTTGGCCTACTACCTTTTGTAGTGGACAAGGAACATTGGAATGAGAAATTGCTACTCCAATTCTATGCCACATTGCATATCTCTGGCTACAACAGGGATCCTAAAACATGGGTCCTTGACTGGATGACAGGTGATAATCATCATGAGCCAATGCTCAAGATCTTCTCGAGCTCACATCCCTACCCACTCCTGGTGATCTATATGAGCCAGGTTGTCAAGCCTATGAGAAGGAAGTGGAAAGCATCTTCCAGAAGCCTGAGCCTAACATGAGTCAGATGCTTTCAATGATGAAGCCATTACCAATCGAAGCTAATTACCCAACTCACTTTTTCGTGAAGGACCTCGAGTATTTACCCCGCACCATCTATCATATTTTGAGGCATACTCTATGGCCAATCAAAGGGCACTCATGTTCTGCTAAGCTTGAAGGCACCATGAAGACATTGGTCTACTATATCCTCAATGGCATTCGCTTCAACACTCACGATTTCTTCATCATGCAATTGGCGGCTTCGGGCATTGATCTCTTTGGCAAAAAAATCTATGCTCCATGGATTATGCGTCTGATTAAGCTTCGCTCCACTGTCAATTATCAAGCTTCAGCTCGCAACCATGTTGTTCTTTCGCCAGAAGTCGATGTGCCTCATGAAGTCATTTATCCTCAGGCTGATAAAGCACCCCTCCGTGAAGACAATGCTGCTTATCAAAGCTTCTCTGCTCCTCTTGAAGCCATGCATGTACCAAATGTTGCTACTCCTGATCCACTTGTTGGTCAGTTCCGCCTACCTCATTGTGCAAACACTAAAGCGACCACTAGCACAGTACCTCAAAGGGCCCAGAAGCGGGCTCGAACACTGACTGATAGAGAACTTATTGTTTCTCTTCATCAAAAACATGATAAGCATCACGATTGGCTGAAGCGCCAGATGCAGAGCCTTCTTGTTGATGTCAATCGCATCCGCAACCTCTCCACCAAGAATGCATTCGTTGCCCATGAAGCCAATAGGCGTGCTTGGAAAAGCCTCACACTGTTGTGCTCTGAAGTTGATCTTGAAGTTGTGGCTTCAAGGAGAGTTTCAGGTTTGGCTCCAAGCCCCCAGAATTTGCTAAGTGGCGTGCTACACCCTCCATTGAAGACTCCGACTACTCATCATCCGCACCAACTGTTGTTGCTCGTGTGATCGATGAGGAGGACGACACCACTTCACCAGCTATGGCTTCACTGCATCACGATGCTGCATCAGGCCCTTCTGCACCGCCCAACACCAACATCGACCAGCTGCACCAACATCTTCACCACCGCCTTCCGGGGACGCTTAGATGCCCTATGTCTTCATTCCTTTTTGGTCATCCGATGACAAAAGGGGGAGAAGCATATGGGTTGATAGTCTTCAAGCGGGTTTATTGGGTCGGGTGCTATATTTTGTTAAATTTGCAACTCTCGTTCGTGAACATTTGGCCTTTGAGTTGTAACACTTAAGTTCTGATGGACGCCTGCTACATTTGCTGTTTTTGGATGCGCATTGTTTAACTCTATCTTATGCGCATGAAGTCCTACTGCAGATGCCCATTTAACATTGTGCATGTCATTAACTTTGAAATATTTCAGTATGCACTTTGATTTGACTTCATGAACAGAGGGAGATCTCCACAAAGCAAAACCTGCCATGTGCATTTGCATTCAAAAGCAAATTACTTATATGCACATCTTCAGGGGGAGCCCTCCAAATTGATGAAGCCAATAACCACATACCTTAACTTTCACATATTTTATCCCCGTTGAAAACTTCAACCAGTTTGTCATCAATCACCAAAAAGGGGGAGATTGTAAGTGCATCTAGTGCCACCCCTAGTTAGTTTTGAATTATTGACGACAAACTTGGTTGAGGGGCTAATTTGTTTGTGAGATTCACAGGAGAACACAGGTAAAAGTCCCTATTGATTCGGTTTACTCATCGAAGATGACCCCTAAAAATGTATGAAGACATTGAAGACAGTAGTGGCTCGCGAAGACATTCGTGTCAAAGATAATGACACGTGAAGACATTCATTTGGAGACAATGAATTGCGAAGACATAGATTCTTTCATAGTTTCATTTTCTTCTTTCTTGAGTCATAGGAACCACCGAACTATTAAGTGGGGTCCAAGTGAACAAAGTCAGAAAACTGACGTGATGCTCAACCCAAATCCTATGTCTTCGAGTGAAGACAAATACCTTATCCTGTGTTGGATAAGTCAGTTTTACTTGTAGCCCAAGTCAAGTTGCGGCGTGTGTTTGAAATCCGACCGTTGGACACGTGTCGGTTCCCCAATGACCAAGGGTCATTTCGGAAAAATCATGTCGGGTTGCCCCCTGGCTATAAATAGCCACCCCCTTCCATCATAACTTGGTGGCTGCTCAGAGTTAAGAGTACGGCTTTTGTCGTTTGAGAGCAACCCACCTCCGAAGCCTTTGAAAGAGAATCCTTGTGAGGACAAAACTCAAAAACTCCCAGAGCCAAAAGAGTGTTTGGCATCACTGAAGTCTTTCTATTCTGCGTGATCCGAAGACTTATTACACTTGAAGACTGTGATCTTCCAGTCGGTTAGGCGTCGCGTTCCAAGGATCCAAGAGTCATTGTGGATCGCCGGTGAACGAAGTCTGTGAAGGTTTGGAAGTCTACCTTGAAGACTTACCTGAGTGATTGGGCGGGGACTAAGTGACCTTAGCTCAAGGGGAATAAGGTGAAGACATGGTCTTCTGAGTTTAATCTCAGCCTCCCTAACCAGACGCACAGTTGTCACAGCAACTGGAACTGGTCTACCAAATCATTGTCCTCACCAAGCAACTGGTTCTATCACTTCGCCCCTTACTTACTGTTCAGCTTCGTGAAGTTATTGCTTGCTTGCTCTGGTTGAATACATTGTGTGAAGACATTCACTCTGATTGCATCTTTGTCTTCACACTTTCTTCCATTTCTGATCTGCTCTACCTAGCTGCTACTTGTCTTCGTGCATCTCCTATCTTGTACTTGATTCTGTTGTATGACTAGTGTAGTTTATCTTTTGATGTATCGTGTTTAGGTTTCATTTTAACTGTCCGTCTTCGAGTACATTGCCTGTTTCTAAGACTTTCATAAAAATCGCCTATTCACCCCCCCCCCACCCCCCCACCCTCTAGTCGATAACTAGCACTTTTACCTTCAATCTACCTCGGCCGAAGACTTGGCGTGTACCTCAAGTATATATGTATATTCGGCATGTAATCTCTAGATGGCAACCGACCATGCATAACCCTAGATACCCCTGGTGCCTATATAAACCAGAGGGTTTAGTCCGTAGAGGATCATTCATACATTCATCATCATACCCCTAGGGTCTAGACCACAACTCACGATCTCGTGGTAGATCAACTATGTACTTTGATACTCTCATAATATAAGCAAGAGAATGATGTAGGATTTTACCTCCATAGAGAGGGCCCGAACTTGGGTAAACGTTGCGTGTTCTCTCTCTTGTTACTCATCAATCAGACCTAAAAGCTCGGGGGCCCCTACCCGAGGTCTGCCGGTTTTGACACCGACAGCAGGGGAATGACTAGGAGCACCCATCACAGCGGCGAGCTCCCAGACCACCAGGGGTTTGAGGTGAGACGGAGGGGCAGAGGCAGATGAGGGAGTCGAGCCGATGGACGGGGAGGGCTACAGCGAGCCGGTCACCATCTCTCAGGACGAGGAGAGCCCCAGGCGCAGCGGCGAAGGCGGATCTGGATCGGCCTCGATCTTACCCAATGCCGGCATAGGGAAGCGGCTCGACAGCACGAGTGCAGGGGGTGGCGAGGATAAAGGGCTTGAATGGGGGTGGGGGTGCATGCGCGTGGGCCGCCGGCATCGCGAGAGCAGTGGTCGTCATGTGTTGTAAGGATAAAATTATTAGAAGAACCCGTAAACGCACTTATAGTGAAAGGTTTTTGAAGGAACTGCTGCTTGAGATGATCATAGACTCGACTATGGACTACACCCTCCGTTTTAAAAAAACTAAATTTTTAAAATTGTCCTAAGTCGAAGTTCATTAAGTGTGATGAAGTCGAAAGAAAAAATATATCAGCATCTATAATACAAAATTTACTTCATTAGATTCATTATGAAATGAGTTTTTATATTACATATATTTGATATAGTAGATATTTGCTGATTTTTTGTAGTCTTGGTCAAATTTTAGAAAGTTTGACTTGAAAAAATCATAAAACTTCAATTATTTTGGTTTTGAGGGAGTAGTACTTCCACAATGGACTAACCAAACCAGAAAACCTACAGGAACAAACTTAACCTAATCGGAAATACTGCTAGTAAGCCGGCTGCCTCCTACCCAAGAAAAGTCTAGGGTTCTCTTGCCTCCCGCCGGCGCCGCCGTCGGTCCGCCTCGTCTCCGGTGGCCTTAGGGCCATGGCGGCTTGGTGGATCTCGGCCCTTGCCGGCAGGAGGGCTCTGTTTTCAGTTGTTTCTTCGCGTTTTGTTAGGGTTTGTGTCCTACTTAGAAAGACGAGACGGCGGCGGCTCCCTGAAGATGGAATAAGATTCTCCCCGCCTAGCCCCCGTTTCAACGGTGTGTCTAGCATCATTGGTGGGCGTGTGGAGGTGTGTCTCCGGCGGATCTGTCCTTGGTGGATTTGTTCGGATCTGGTCGTAGTTCGACTACGTTCATGTGTTTTCAGGTTGGATCCTTCCGATCTACATTACTCTTCATCGGCGGCGGTTGTTGTTCTGTTGCGTTAGTCCTATGGGGTCTTAGGACGACGACTTCCGGACTGTCTATTACAACAAGCTTTGCCCGGCTCCGGCGAGGGAGGGGCAATGACGGCGGCGCGCCTTCGGCTCGCTTCAGTGCTTGTAGTCGTCGCTAGGTGGTCTACGGATCTGAATGTATTTTTTGTTATTTCTGGTGTTCGTTGTACTGCCATGATTAAAGATGAATAGATCAGAAGTTTTCTAAAAAAAAAACATAATCGGATTGGCAATAAACTCACGGCAAGCAAACACAAACCTGACTACAAGTCTACAACTCAACTGGACTGCATTGACTAACTAGAGACGGCAAGAATCTCAGCTTTTGGAAGCCGTACAAGCCCGCCGCCGGCCTTCTAGACAGAGCGCAGGCGGCGGGTGCAGTGACTCTCTGAAGAGGGATGACGAAAGAAGGGCGCCTGCGGCCCGACGAGGATTTGGAGCACTCGGGTGCTCCGCACCCCTGTACGAATAATTTATTCAAAAAAATAACGAGAAATTTGAAAAAAAATCTGAAATTTTGGGATATCAAACGTGGGTTCTCGATCTACTCCCGTGTGAAATTTTGTAAAAAAATACCAGGAAACATATTCATGGCAAAAAAGACAAAAAATTCCTATGTATAGAAAAAAACGGTTTGGGTAGATTTTTGTTCGGACAGTATTTCCTTCGCCAAGGATACATTTTTGGGAAAATTTTCATGAAATTTCACACGGGAGTAGATTGGGAACCCAGGTTTGATATCCCCAAATTTCAGATTTTTTTTGATTTTTTGGGTATTTTTTACGATTATTTTTCGTATAGGGGTGTGGAGCACCCAGGAGCTCATGCATATTTTCTGACCGCGGCCCCTTTATGCAAGTTAGCGCACATTCATCTCTCTGTGTTTTTTTTTTTTTTTTGCGAGGTTGTCTCTCTCTGGTTGTTCCGGAAGAAATCGCTAAAATTTGTTTGATATTTTTTTTTGGGTGATCGATCAGACTTCAAGGAAGAGGAAGCGGCCAATAGACTTACCGGAGGAGCTGGTTTTCGAGATTCTCGCTCGTCTGCCCGTCAAGTCCCTTGCGCGGTTCAAGTCCGTGAGCAAGGCCTGGCGCGCAGCCATCTCCGACCCCCTGTTCACCCGCGCGCACCTTGAGCACTCGGCCTCAAAATGGGAGCAGAGCCCATCGTTGCTGATCACCCCGCACGCCCTCGACGGCGCCATCGAAGGGGAGGACTGGCCGACCACCTTCTCTACAAGAGTCCGGTTCTACCACTGGCAGCCGTGCCGCCCCTCGGAGGCGGCGAGGCTCGTGCACGGCGAGGACTTCCGCGGGGAGTTCGGCTCCGTGTGCCACATGGTGCATTGCGACGGCCTGGTGCTCCTCCCCACCAACGCCAGCCTCTACCTCTTCAACCCGGCCACCAGGGACGCCCTGACGCTGCCGGAGAGCAACCCCAGCAAGGTCCCCGTGCCGCATGATTTCTGCCTCCCCGTAGGGCTCGGCCTGGACCCTCGCTCCGGCCGGCACAAGGTGGCCCGGGCCTTCTTCCGCTACGTGGAGCCTCTCACGTACGCTTTCCACATGGGGATGCAAGTGTACACCGTCGGCGACGCGGCCGCCTGCTGGAGGGAAACCGCCGCCGATCCGCCTTACCCACCGGCCGAGTGGCTGACGGCCAAATCGGTCAAGGGGCGCATGTTCTGGGTCATGGACACGGACCATGTCAAGACGCCGTGCCCGCGCGGCCTTCTCCGATTCAGCCTGGGAGACGAGACGTTCGGCGTCACCGGCATGCCTGATTCGCTGGACCCTGCTCTCGGTAAATCCTTCCTGCTGGAGGTGGTGCGAGGGGAGCTTTGCCTGATCGCTTCTAGCAGCGCGAGGCCCGGCCCGCAGCCTGTGTCCATTTGGACGCTGGTACTACAAGATGATGATATCAACTCGTGTTGGGAGCGGCGTTACTTGATCAATATGGATCCAATTGGCCGTCCAGTGGCTCTTGTTACGGGTGATGGGCTACTGTTCCATGCGCACCACAGTCTCTACCGCTACGGGCTGCGCACGGCTGAGGTGACGGAGGTGTGCGAGTTGGGAGCTCTGAGATACCAGCGTCGTAGAGCTGGCACCTTCGAGCCTCATGCCCAGGATATCTTCTTCTTCAACATAATACCTTACGTGGAAAGTATGGTTAGACTTACTGCTTAGTCAGCCTAGCTCAGGGGCATGTACTTTCAGCTTGCGATAAGCCTCTTGTACTAGCTGGGGTAAAATATGCAAGAATACTAATACAAGCTGCGAAAATATTTTGCGGAACCTCGTCACATGTCAGTGTGTTCCTGCAATTTCAGTTAAGAAAAATCCAAGTGAGACTAACCCCACACCCAAGTGCGTGCTCCTTAATTGTAAGTTAAGTTTCTTCAGTTCCTTATCTGGAATGTCTTCCCTTTCCTGCCGACACTGAAAAATCAAGAGAATTGTTCTTGACTCCTTAAAATGCCTCTGATGGAGGCTCTTCAGCATTCAGCATCTTACTACAGAGTTAAAACGGAGGCCTGACAAGGTCGATGCATCAGTACATGCTTTGAGGATGGATCGAGGGAAGATGGAGGTGACGTCCCTTTGCAGCGTGTGCGTGTGGTGCTCACTGAGAGTGCGCCGGACCGGAGTGTTACCCAGTCCCGCCTATGTGGCTTGGCTGGGGCATCCGGCGTTAGATGTTAGGCTTTCGTGCGATGTCTGTTTGGTATTTGGCCCGGACATTCGGCACCCCTTCATCAAAAGGATAGGAGTAGCGACAGGTGTCGTCTAGATGGTGGCCTTGGGCTTACTGTTGTATTACTTTGTAAGGTCTTTGTGAATAATAAATAATATGGCCGCATGCATCACCGAGATGCAGAGGCCGGGGGTGATTCCTCCTTTTCTAAAAAAAAAACTAGAGTTAAAACGACCAAGTTACATGCATGATCCTCACAAGCATGCTTCAGTATGCCTTAGCTACATTTTGCCAATTCACCAAGAAGATCACTAATGCGCGTAAAACTTATCTCTGATTATCTGCAACTCTCTCAATGCATCTCCAATTTGAATGCGTTCAGTTGGTGTCTCTTTGGAGCATGAAATTCCAACCTGCAGAATCGAGATGATGCAACTAATTCTCATGTCTTCACTGCTGTGATACCCCCCTTCTGTCCCTTTGCCATTACTTTCTGCTTTTAATAGGTCTTGGTCAATGACAGTAGCCGCTTGGTCTGGCAGTGCCATTTGTACGTGCTTATGAAGGCTAAGCAATTCTCCGAATTCAGAGCCTGTGGGTCTTTTTCCGGTGAACATCTCGAGCAGCAGTATACCGTAGCTGTAGACATCACCATGGATTGAAGCTTCATTGCCAAGTCCATATTCTGAAATTAACAAACGTGATAAATTTAGTAAGTGCTTCCTTAGATGGAGGGTAAAAATAAAATGTGAAAATCAAATGCAACAGTTGAGAGTATAATTATGCTCACCTGGAGCAACATAACCAATTGTTCCTCTTATTGCGGTCCGACTACTAGTTGGTGTCTCTGACTTGTCATTACGTCCGTCATGTAGGAACCTTGCAAGCCCAAAATCACCGACATGAGCAACCATGTTGTTGTCGAGGAGAATATTGCTTGGCTTGAGGTCGCAATGAACAATTGGAAATGGCTTCTGGTGATGTAAATAGTCAAGCGCAGAAGCCACGTGGATGGCTATCTTTAGTCTTTCAATGACATCTAGCATCTTGGGTTCATCATCTTCCTCGATATGCTTGTGTAGCCACTGGTCTAAATTTCCATTTGGCAAAAACTCAAACACAAGGGCCTTGAAGTCGCCACCTCGAGAGTCAATACTTGAGCACACTGTTATAACCTTCACAAGGTTCCGGTGGCGAATACATCTCAAAGCCTCACATTCCGCATCGAAACTTCGGGATGCGCCAGCATGTTGCAGGTTGAGTACCTTCACTGCCACCAGCACTTGTTGGCCAGAGATTTCCATTCTTCCCTTGTACACAGCACCAAAGCTGCCCACCCCAATGAGGTTCTCGGATGTGAAACCATCTGTTGCCTTGGCCAATTCAGCATAAGAAACTCTGATGTATTTGTCATTGGGGAGAGTTATCTGTGGCTTTGCTCTTCTAAGCTTGCCTCTTCTACATAACACAAACATTGCGGATAGTATGACCAACAGAATTCCGGCGCCTGCTGCGATAATCATGAGAAGCTTTGAAGATATTCTCCTTTTAGTGGGACTGGAGCACATTTTCAACTTGAGTTGAGGGATCCCACCACACAGAGCACTGTTTCCCATGACCGAGGTTGCAGTTGCATTGAGGAATATTCCGTCTTTCGGAACTTCACCTTCAAAATCATTGGAAGAGAGATTTAAACTAGCAAGACCTTTCATGGTACCGAGGAACTCAGGAATGCTCCCAGATAAATTATTCTGAGAAAGATCAAGCACTAGGAGTCCCCGTAACTGTCCTAGTGACAGCGGAATCGTCCCGTCGAGATGGTTCCCAGATAAATTGAGGTATTGTAAGCTTCGACACTCCCCAATGTTGGCAGGAATCTTTTCTGAAATCATGTTATCAGAGAGATCAAGTTCACCTAGATTCCTGAGATTTCCCACTTCTGAAGGCAAAGTCCCACTCAGTGAATTGTGTGCAAGATACATGGTACTCGACAAGCTTGAGATGAGGAAAAGCTCCTTAGGCGTTGGGCCGGAAAGAATGTTGTAAGAAAGATCCAGCTGCTCTAAAGGACAGTTGCTAAGAGCAGAAGGTATGGCTCCACTGAGCGCATTAGTACTAAGCAGAAGGGTTGTAAGCTTTGTAAGATTTCCAAGAGCCACTGGGATGGATCCTGACAAGTTGTTATTTGACAGAGATAACCGATTCAACTTCTTAAGCTTGCCGAGAGATGCTGGGATGGTGCCCTGGAGAAGATTATTTTCCATGTCAAGTTCATCCAGGTTGATGAAGTTCCCTATCGCTTCAGTTATCGTCCCTGCTATGCTGTTGGATGCAATGCCAAGAAACTCCATCTGTGTCGACAAATTGCCGATTGATTTCGATAGCACGCCTTGGAGCTTGTTGTCACTAACACCCACTAATATCATATTGCTGCAGTTGGTCAGACTGGTCAGGAAGCCCCACTCAGCATCGTTGGTTGCTTCAAGCTGATTCCCCGCAAAGTTCACCACGGACAGCATCTCTTGGCGAGCCCCCAGGCATTGCGGGATCGTTCCCGACAGGAAGTTGTTTACTGTCTGAACCACCTGAAGCATGGAGGCATTGCACAAGGATGGCGGGATCACGCCATGAAACTGGTTATCAGATACAAGAAAGGACTGGAGACTCGTCATCGTGTCGCCGATATCGGGCGGAAAGCCCCCGGTGAGGTTGTTGTGTTGGACGTTGAGCATTTCAAGGGAGGAGAGGTTGAACACTGAGAGTGGCAGAGGGCCTTCTAGCTCATTGTTGTCCAGGTAAAGCTCAGCGAGGGCATGGAGGTTCCCAATGGCGTCCGGTATCTGGCCGACAAGCTTGTTCTCCGCGAACGAAACGGCGGCAAGCAGCCGAAGGTTCCCTATGGACTCCGGGATGCGGCCCACAAAGCCATTGCTCTGGAGGTTTAGAGATGCCAGCGACGAGAGGTTGCCTAGCCAAGAAGGGATGGTTCCTCCAAGGCTGTTGTCTTCCAAATGGAGTGTGCTGAGGGATGACAGGCCCTGTAATGAGGAGGGTATGCTCCCCGACAGCCGGTTCGAGGAGGCGGTGAGGGCGGTTAGCACCGACAGGTTCCCCAGCGAGGCGGGGATGGAGCCTGACAGCTGGTTGGACGCGAGGCCGAGGCCGACGAGGCTGGCGAGGCTGCCGACCTGCCACGGGATATCCCCTGTCAGGATGTTGAACTCTAGGACTAGCAGCTTGAGGTTGACGAGGCCGCCGACGCCGGAAGGGATGCCTCCTGTGAGCCTGTTCTGGCCGAGATTGAGCACCTCGAGGCTCCGAAGCGAGCCGAACAGCTCCGGCGGGATGTGCCCCTGCAGCTTGTTGGTGTGGAGCAGGATGGTCCTGAGCCGCCTGCACCTGGAGAGCGACGGCGGGAGGCGGCCCCCGATGGCGTTGTCGCTGAGGTTGAGGTGGCTGAGGTCGCGCAGGCGGCCGAGCTCCGGCGGCAGCGCGCCCTGGAGGCGGTTGCCGGGGAGGTGGAGCCGCCTCAGGTGCGTGAGGTTGGCCAGCGCCGGGGTGAGCGTGCCGAGGAGGCCGAGCCCGGGGAGGTCCAGCGCGACGACGCGGCCGCGGCCGCGGCCCCTCGTGCCGCAGGACACGCCGCGCCACTGGCACGGCGGTGGCGCGGGCCCGCCGTGGGCGCTGCTCGTCCATGACGCCAGGGCCCGTGACGGGTCGCCCCGCACGAGCGACCTGAAGGAGAGCAGCGCGTTGTAATCCGCGACGCTGGCAGCAGCGGCAGCGGGCTCCGGTGCGCCGGGCAGCGCGTGAGTGGCGACGGAGCACGCGACGAAGAAGACGGCGACGAGGAGGAGGGACAGTGCTGCCATTGCCATTGCCGTTGCTGCCCCGGCCGACGGTGCTGTGGCAAGCAAAGCGATTGTGGAGTGTGGACTGGACGCGGCGGAGAGCATACGTATGTAGAGTATACGGGAGAGGTAGATAGAGAGAGATATTTGGCTCGGGTGAGTGCTGCGTATAAACAAACTGTAGCCACCGGCGGGTGGCGACGCGTCGTAGTCGTTTGGCAACGGCGCGTTGAATTTTTTTGGGACGGGGGCCACTGGCAGCGTGATGCGATCCGTGGCTTGTTTCGTCTCTCTGAGGACTCTGGGTTGGCCAGGGCAGCCCGGCCCGGCCCAGCCCAAAAAGCCCGACCCGGCCCAGCCCGACGCTGCTCCCGGGCCAGGCCCGAGGCCTGGCGGGCTTTTACGTGTTCAGGCCGGGCTTGGGCCCAAAAACCAGGCCCGATGGCCGGGCCGGACCCGATGGCCTAGATTTTTTGCCTCGGGCTTGGCTAGGCCCGGCCCGAGGTTTGGCCAGGTACTGGGTCAATGACCCATGAGTAGTCGAGGTCAGTGATATGAAAAGCTGGCGACCGCTATTTGTTTGTTTGTTTGTAACGGCAAAAGTTTGCGCGCGCCGGACCTTTTTGACGATGTTTCCGTTCGCACTGACCCTGCCCACAACCGCAATCCTATCGCCGTCTTCTCCTTGGTGCTCGCTCATCGTGCCATGCTAATCTCCGGCGAGCGCTTCACTCGTCGGCTTAGATTAAGCATAAATCTAGGTCAACTAAGAATTAGGCAATCACAAAAAAAAATGGGGACGAAGAGCTAATATACAACAGCAGCTATTTATGTAGCTAGGTTATTATTATTTTGATTCGTGCAAGCATGCAAAATGCAGATTCTTATTTTATTTTTCTATGTGCGAAACATATAAAAATGCACTAGCACATACTATTCCTTTGAAGATTAGGACAAGAGAAGGTGAGCTAGAGAAAAACATTGCCTTGTGACTACTCCAGGGTACGGACGGAAAATGCAACAGCCAAATAGCAAGGAATCTACCAGGAAAAAGATTACCGAAGTAGTAGAAAGCTGGGAGACAAGCTGCAGGTAGCCAAGAAAATTCTGCCTCGCGGCTCATTTAATCGACTATACATATTACAGCTTAATAATCCATGCTACATGTATACATGGGTCAGACACTCGAGGCTACCACTCGTCACTTCGTCTTTTTACTGTCAAAACACATGCAAGAAGCCGCACGGTCCGAATGCTTACAATCATGGCTTCTGGTAGATGGCTGGTGGGTCAGGCAACTTGGTAGAGCTTCCTGATTCGGTCTTGACATTTCCGGGCTCATCGACGGCCATGGCATTAGCGTCGACCTGCTGCAGGCGACGAGCACCATGGACAACAAGAAAAGGAACCTTTGGTTAGATCAGCCTAGCCATGGGCAGTGAGTGTACACTAGAGATCTTATACGACAGTTCACAAATAGAAAGGGACGCCGACTTACATGAGCTTGCTTCGAGGGGCCGATGTCTTCTGCCATAGGTTCTGATCCTCTATGTTCACCTGTTACTCTGCTACCATCCTGCTACACAAGGTAAAGAAAGAGCACATTTAGCATAATGCATAGCACCAAGGAATACGAACAAGTTGCATACAATCATGCAAGTTTAACAACATTATAAGGCACTCTTTGCCACCCTTCAGTTTTCACACACATCGGAGGAGCAAACAATAGTCCGCGGAAATTTTGCAGTGCATCTAAGCAAAAATATTCCATCAACACCATGAGTTACATGGTGAGAAAGCAATTTTCACTCTATCTAGGATTTTTTTTTATCAAGGAACATGTGGTAAAAAAAAAGGGCATATCTGTGAAGAAAAATGATGCATCATGAAAAAGGACAAATCACTCGTCTGTATGAAGACTAAAAATGATGTGGTCAAGTACCTGATCTTTTGTCTCGGCTCCAGCTGATTCTCTCTTAACTCTTGTACCTTGAATAGTGATTCTCCTATAACAAAAATTTCACACGATGCGCACACAGGATAGGCATCAGAACTAATGGAACAATTACACAGGAATAAATACCATCTCTCAGAACAAAATAAATAAATACCATCTCTCACAACAAAATAAATAAATACCTTGCGGAGTCTTCCAAAGGTGTGTGATAATCCATTTCCATATCAGAATCAGGGTCATCATGCCTTTCATCCTGATCCTCTTCATCTTCATCCGGCTGCATAATATAAACACATGCAAAGTACCCAAAATGCAATCAGTTGCCATACACTTTCAAGGCATTACCAGGAATATAGGTGATAAGGAATATAATCCAACTGTGTAGGCGAATATCTGATGCCACTCACATTAGGAAAGAGTGGTAACAATATTCATCTAGATGCAACAAGGGCACAAAAAAGGTCAAACCAACTAAATAGTTCACTTTATCTGCTTGGAAATGGATTACAATTTAGAAATTTGCACAGCCTCCAATGCACATCTTTGGCTGTTAACTTTTTGTTTGTATGTTAGTAAAAATTATTAAGTATACTGATGAAACTATTATTCATAACAGAGCAAATCATACAGTTTTGGCCTTACATATCTAAATACTCCCTGTCACATAATATAAGAGCGTTTTTGACACTACACCTGTGTAAAAAACGCTCTTATATTATGGGATGGAGGGAGTAGTTGTTTATATATTGGTCGTTAAGAGTTAGAAAAGTTCGACTGCGCGCTTTCTATGAAGTCATGCAGCAGCAGGGCTACAAGGATTATGTTGGGTGGGCCAGGCCAAAGAGAGCCCAAAACTTTTACCCTTATGCTGTTTGGGGCTTATGCCGGACAGGCCACGCCACTGTTTTGTTGGTGTATAGCTCCGCCACTGAAGTCATGTATTTACGAACAGAAGTACTATTACCACTGTCTAGACTTTCTTTGAAATTAGCACACGGGGACGTGTTCAATTGAGCATATTCAAAACTTCACTGAATAAAACAGTCGGGCTACCATACCACGAATCATCATCACTATATAGAAGTTAGCTCAAAGTTCAAACATTATTTAATATAACATAATAAGGTCAAAGTATGCACAGACGGTTCAAGCGCTGAGGTAGTGGCGGCATAAAATATACCCCCTCTGTAATCAAATATAAGACGTTTTAGAGACTTATCTCTTATATTTGTTTACAGAGGTAGTAGTAGAAATAAACGAGAAAACAGGCTGTAACAAAAATCATGCCCTTAACCAAATAATACAGACCAGGAAATGCAAACATATCAAATGAACTGCACATGGAAGTTGGAAAATTTTGAGCAGATAAAACAGGAAAGAAAAAAAAATCACAACACGCTTCAAAAAAACAAAGACAACAGCAGACATGTACCATCCCGGCATGCTACCTCAATTGACTAGCATAGCAAACACATATGGAATCAAGAAAATAAGAGATCATGGCACTAAAGAAAACACCCCTTGTATCAAGTAATCTGCCTCGTTACAAAAAGCATGAAAATATTAGCAGTTCAGTAACAAATAGGAAATTATGTGCTAATTCATCAGTTGTAAAAAAAAAAAAGGCATCCTGATCCCATTATCTTTCCAGTCTTCCAGATTTTATCGACTTGAAACTAATATGAAGATAGTATCACAGAATGCTAGTAACTGTTTCTTATTCTAATATTATATTTACAGGAATTTGCGTCTACTAGTAGGCACCATCCCTCCTTGCTGCTTACCAGAGAATAAAACAGTGCTCCTGAAGGGAGGGTTTTTTTTAGCAATGAAGGGAGATTTTCAAAGACTACATCAGAAACTCCTCATCCTCTTATCATGTTTTAATAGAGTAAAGAAAAAAGAACACAGAAGTTGAATTCCTTCTTATAATGCAAGAACAGTTGCTCACCTCAGGGAACTCAGTATCAGGAGGTCGCTCTTGAAACTGAACGCTAGGGGCGTGACGAAGTTTTGAAAGATTGTCAAGAAGTTTGGTTCTTATAGTATCCAGTTCGTAGCGTGTATTTTTGTTCTCCATGTTACTTGGTGCTACATGAAGAGTGTAATCTGGACCGAAGTATTCATAGTACTCATTGACAGGCATCTTATCCTCGAGCTCTTGGCCAAGTGCAACTCCTGTCTGCACAAAGTTTAATAGTGCCAGATGAAACAAACAGGATGGCATCAAAATGCAAAGCAATAAAAACACATGTAGTTCCAATAGGTACAATTACAAGCATAAGCGTGGCAAAAGAGGCCAAGGAAAGAAGATATTCCCTCTATCCATATATATAGGGCCTAATGCATTTTTCGAGGCTAACTTTGACCACATGTTAGAGCAATAATATATGACATGCAAGTTACACAAAGCATACCGTCCAATTCGTACGTAAAAGGAGCTTCCAATGATATAATTTTCACATTATACTCTCATATACTATTAATCTTATCAATAGTCAAAGGCAGTCTCGAAAAACGCATTAGGCCCTATATATATGGATGGATGGAGTAAGGTTTTTTACCATACCTCATAACACCAACATCGTGCGACATTTCTTATGGTATAGCCACCACCGCCAAGAAGCAACAATGGAACATTGAAAGACCTCATGTACTTCACGCATTCTGCATGACCTCTGATCGAAAGATTGAAGCAACCCAACCTATCCCCAGATAGCGAATCCGCGCCACATTGAAGAACAACTGCACCAGGCTGGAAAACCTCCATAACTTTGGCCATTATAGGCTTAAACAGGGACTGGTAGCTTTCGTCATCAATCCCATCATCCAGAGGGACATTAAGGGAGTAGTACTTTCCTTTTGAATGCCCAATATCGCGGACATCCCCTGTGCCTGGGAAATAATCCCCAAACTTGTGGAATGAGACTGTCATAACCCTGTCTGTTGTGTAGAATGCCTCCTCAACTCCGTCACCATGGTGGATATCAATATCGACATATAAAACTCGCTGCAAATATAAGACAGACTATATTATAGCACAATAATAAAAAACTTGACCTAAAAGGACAAAACATCAGGCTGGTTTCCAAATTTCTAGTAGCAAGAGGAAACTCAGGAAACAAGGACACTGAGGAGGTGTTTGGTTGGCGTTTATTTGTCCATTATCAGATTACAGCATGATCTAATACTGTAAACAAGTTTGGTTCCCGCAGCACAAGACCCATTCCGCCCACAACCCACCGGTAACGATTCACGTTACCACTTCGTCATCCCCTTCGTGGAACTCCTCTGTCTTCCTCCCCCAATCTCCCCAGCTTCAGATCCCTCCGCCCAAAACAGTGACACCCTAGCCCTGCCCCCGGCACCGCCAGCCATGGTTGCAGCCATACATCCCGCCCAACATGCTCTGCATCACGAACTGCGGCGCCCGCAAGGAGCACCCCTTCACCGCATTTGGAGCACCTTCTTCGGATTGTAAAATTCCAAGTTCGAACACATTCATTTACGGGGCATGAAAATAATAATTCAGCAATGAATAGCGTTGAACAGTGATTCATTGCTGGAACTGTTTTTTTTTTCATACCTCATACTGAATTTGTGTCTGAACTTGGAATTTCACATGCTAATAGAACAATACCCTTCTTGACATACTGTATTGTTTTGAGAATTTTTTAAAACTTTCAAACATGGTTTCCTTGTAACTTGGTTTCCACTGATATTCTCTCTGCCTGCAGTATACAGGGATACTCTAATATGATATGGTGCCATGTGCCATGATTGTAGGATCAGAGTTTTGTGGTCCACCGAATCACTCTCAATATTTACATTCAAAATAACTATATACCCATTTAACAGTATACAGGCATATGACATGGCATGGTCTCATTTGGGGCCTCTTGGGATAAAAGGTAGCAAAAATAGTTTATTGCATCAACATATATGAGGTATTCCGGTAGTTTACCCCTTTCCCCTTATCATCTGTTCAACCAATATCGTTAATTCCATAACTAATGTACGTGAGATGAAAGTGAGAAAACTAGTTAACTTGATGAAACAATTACAGACGAGAGGATGTAATCGAACCATTTAAAAATATTAAACCTAATGGCATAAGCAAGGCGGGGCAAGGTCACCTGGTGGTGCTTGAGGAGCTCGAGGATGGCGAGTACGATGTCGTTGACGTAGCAGAACCCTGAGGCCTCGCACTTCTTAGCGTGGTGCAGGCCCCCCGACCAGTTGATGGCGATGTCAAGGCCGTGGTTGAGCTTGACGGCGCCGCCGACGGAGGCCCCCGCGTAGGTCTGGCAGAAGCTGTAGAGGCCGTCGAAGACGGGGCAGTCCTCGCCGACGTTGAAGCGCTTGAGGGCCCGGATCTGGTCCTGCTGCGTCTCGGGCGTGACGGAGCGGAGGAAGGAGATGTAGTCGTCGGCGTGGAAGCGGCAGAGGTCGCGGTCGCGGGCGGGGTTGGGGCGCAGCACCTGCATCTGGTCGAGGAGGCCGTACTGCGCCAGCAGCGAGTGGGTCATGCGGATGCGGTGCGGCTTCATCGGGTGGCCCTGCCCGTAGTAGTAGTTGCCCACCTCCGAGTCGTAGAAGTAGCACACGCGCCGCTTCTGCCCGTCGGGGCCGACCGACGGCAGCGAGTTGCCGCCGGCGCCGGCCGAGGAAGGGTCCATCGCGACGCCGCCGCCGCGGGGCGGTGGGGTTTTGGGGGATTGATTGTTTTTGCGGGTTTGTGTGTGGGAGCCAGAAGGGTAGGTCACGCGCACAAAAAATAGAAATAGAGAGAAAATTAGGGGCGAGCGGGAGAGGGAGGTGAATCGGGGAACAGGCTAGAAAGCGATCGAAGCCTCCAATACGATGCTTCGCGAGGGCCCTTACGATTCATGATGAATTGTTGCGTCTTTTCTCAGAGCATCCCTTCAACGGATATCCAAAAACAGTTTTTACCGAGGCAAACTCGTGGTTTGATAGTTAGGAGGACACTCATATATTCATTAAAGTTCAAATTTTGATGCTCGCATTTTCCTGTATTTATTTCAGGATTTTCGGCGACGCGCGTTTAGTGAAAGAAGACATTCCCGTCAACTACAAGGTGCCTATGGTGACTTCGTAAATCTCAAGTTAATATGCCGACTAAGTCTCTCTGTGGCGCTTATAAGGGTAGCTTGTGCGTGTATGCGTTCATAGAGATGAGTTTATGCGTGTATATATGAGCGCTTGCGTTTATACCGTGTTAAAAAACAGTTTTAGTGAGGAAGAGAGAAAGTTTTTGGCACCAAAATACTTTTTGTTATAACAAATGATGTAAACTGATGCCTTGATTTTTTTTTTTTATTTGCCCCCTTCTTCTCTTTCAATTCACAATTGCAGACGTATTGAAATAGGACATGGCATACATAAGTAGGTTGAATAAAGGTATTTATGACGAGTTTTGCTTCTAAACACCCTCCTTAAAAGTTTACATGAATCTTAAAATTATTTTAAAAAGGTATTCTCAAACATCCACGATAAACTAATTTAAATTCGTAATCTTCCGATGCATCAAATAAGAGATCAGAACAATCTAATATTTTTTATTGCATGGGTATCTTCTAATCCCCGTCTTTAATCTGCATCAAAGTCATCAAAGTCTAAAAACTTTTCTACGGGTGCGCCAAAGCAAACTGATGTAGGGTAGGGCCCCTAGGTTGTTCAATTTTTCACAACTTGGAGGGGATCAACAGGAACACTCAAAAACCAAAGAGGAAACACTCAAGACAAGTCTAATCACACATCCACTCTCATCACATACACATGTAAGACCCAAGACATACATGAACAATCAAAGAAAAATAGGAACAAAGGTAAAGTTCATCTCAAATCCTAGAGGAGATGAGGTCTTGAAGGTAGATAGTCTTCCCAAATCTCTACCGTAGATGGGGCCTTGCATCTATGGGGGGTTCTTCCCTTAAGGGGCCTTGAATCCAATGGAGAATCTACTCCGAAGAGGTCTTGATCTTCAATGGAGGGATAGATGAGGAAAGCTCTCCAAGTTTTAGTCTAACCGGATGACCCGTTGCACAATTGGCGTAGAGACCAGCTATGGCCTACAAGTTAAGCAAACTATATAAAAACATAAAATGAAAGGCAAGTAAACTATTTAAAGAGACAAACTAATCAACTACGACTCGGATGTAAAATGAACTATTTGAGACATATAGTTCGCTTCAAGCCAGAAGTTAAGCGAACTGTTTGAACGACCACCCCCCCCCCCCCCCCCCCACCCCCAAAAACGACCACCCCCCCACACCCCACACCCCCCCCCCCCCACACACACACAACTATTGACAAATGATTTTGTTCATGTTGCGTTTTTATTTGCATTGACTATAGTCGTTGCCAGTATCTCTATGTGATGATTTTTTTTATGACATGAAGTTACGTGAACTATTTGAAGAGATCAACTGCACCCATTGGCAAAAAGGCGTTTCTCGTGAGCGGTCTACAAATGATAATGTATGTATTGCATTTGTGTGTACCCTGTATATTTACCAGCGACAAAAGCCCATCTCCTTCTTTTGACGACCAAAGCAACTCAACAACCATGTCCCATCACAGAACAGTCGGTTAGAAACAGCAACGGACAGCGTCCAGGCAGCTCAACCCTTCCAACACCTTATTTTTCCAGAGTCATGTGTGTTGGAAATATGCCCTAGAGGCAATAATATTTGTATTATTATATTTCTATATTCATAATTATAGAGTTTATATTCCATGCTATAACTGCTATGATCCTGGAATATGCAATTCAGTGGAAGACTCATATGTAAGTGTTGAATGATAAACGGTTAAATGAAAGGTTCCTAGTCTTGCCTCTAGGACTAGCTCAAGTGTTGTTGATGACCACGTTTTCCGGATCTTAGGATATCGTTAAGTGTAATGATAGTCCTAAAACAACATTGAGATTATGACGTTGGAAGAACGATCATATTGAATTGACCCAGTCTTGTCTGTTATGAATTGAGTTAATATCGTCTGCAATCAATTGTAATAACACGGAATGTTAACGTGTGTATTTGCTCCTTAGACCGTGAGAGTATCGCAGTCACTTCTTACCATACGGTGGGCTTTGGGGTTGCTCAAACGTCACCTGTAACACGGTGATCATAACGACAACTTGCAGGTTCATCGAAAAGTTTGACAAGGGAGTAGATAGCCCGAGAGTGGGATTTGCTCCGACGATGGAGAGATATTCTTAAGGCCCTCTCGGTGTGACGGCATGCATCATCGTCTAGCCAGATACATGTGACCACATCACATGGATGCTGGAACACAATAACGAGAAAGAAGAACAAAATTGGTAACGAGGATAACGGTATAGTGAGCATGGTGATGACTCAGAAGGATACCGATGCATCCCGGGTTTTGTGAAGTATCGTGAAGCAAAGGGAACATCCCATGATAACCAAAGGTTCACTCGAATATCATTCGCGTGCTCATGGTGATCGATATGGACGTCCATGGTCCCACTATCGGTCATTGAACGAACGGTTTCGTTCATGTCTATGAGTTACCGAACCTACATGGTCACAAGCTTTAGGCAATCATGATCTGCTGAGTGTTATTAGGGCGGGAGTGATGAGAACATATTTGCGGAACTGTTTCATTAATATTCGAAATAGTTTTGAGAGGATCTAGAAGCGTTTCGGAGTCACCGGAAGGGTTTCAGAGAGTATCGGGTAATACCGGGTATTACCGATAAATAATATATAGGTCAAAAATGTTCCGGGGATGTTAATATATATATATATATAATGGTCATAAAGTATTTAGAATAATTTTATATTTAATTTAATATCAATGGGCCTTAAAAGGCCAAGAGGAGGAAGGCAACTTGGGCCACAAGGGCCCAAGTGGGGAAGGCGCCCCTTCCCTAAGGAAGGAGGCCGAATTGGAGAGGGGAGAGGATTCCTCCTCCCCTCCTCTGGCCGACGCACCAAGGGGGACTCCTTCCCCCTTGGTGGCAGCCCTCCCTCTCCCCTCTAACCTATATATACTTGAGGATTTGTGCTCTTTTGATACACACGTTTTGGAGCCTCCTCTAGTTCTTCTAGTTCTGGTTGGTCCTAGTTGACTAATTAGAGCTAGACTAATCCTCTAATCCTCATAATTAGAAGCCTAGTGTGGTTCTAGTCTCCTCCCTCTAATTCTCCGGCGACAATTAGCTCTGGATGGGGAAGCGTTGCCGTATCGTAAAGGCTGCATGCTTGCAACCAAGAAGAGAGGCCATGCTTTCGGTCTTCGGTTCGAGGGACTGTTTGTGGGCGGTTCATGAGATCGTTCATCAACGGTTCGAGGGACTCCAAGTATGATCTACACCGACACGTTCTTCTTCCGCTGCAACTCGGTGACGGTAACGATTGTGATCACAACTCATTATGCATCTTCATATTTATCTTGGGTGTGCGTAGGCGCGATTTTTTTTTGTTTCTACTATGTTTCCCAACAGTGTGCTATTTGGGGGTGCCCGGACCAAAAACCCTCTCTAAGGTGGAGCCTAGTTGAAGCTGGAAAAGCAAAGGTGCATGGGCGGTTTCACTTGTTTTGGTTGTGCAACTTTCGATCACTGTGTCAGCCGAGCTTTAACGCTTTTCAACACCATGGTCTAGCCGAATCTCTACCCGGAGTTTACACTCTGCATTTGCCCTACTTCTTTGGCAGTTTGTTTTTTGATAGATTACTTGTTGCGCCAATTGGTGTAGAGACCAACCACACGTTGGAAGTTCAGCAAACTATATTTGAAGTTTTTTTCTCTCTCAACTTTTTGCAAATGATTATGTTCGTATTGTGTTAGTATTTACCTTGACGATAATCATTCTCATAGCTTTCTTTCTCGACACATATGTCATTTTCTTCAGCAGGTGAATGTACTCTAAGAATTTTTTGATGCTTCAGACTTTCCTCATATAATAATCGTGAAAGAAAAACAACAACCCAGAAATTAAGTGAGCTAGTTGAAGGATGTTTCTTGTGAATTCCTGCAAGTGATTATATTCATATTGCATTTGTAATAGCCTTGTATATTTACCATTGAAAGACAACGATAATCGCTGCCCATGTGTGATGCCCCCGTTTATAATCGTGCGCTAATCATACACCCATCATGCATGATCACGAACGATGACTCACGTTAATATCACAACACAACTCTACGACACAAAGGAAAAACATAAGTCTTTATATTACAAGCCAGGGCCACGAGGACCCAAAATACATAAGTCATCAAAGCAAATATTATCTGAGTACAGACATAGTTAGACAAGTTTGCCTTAAGAAGGCTGAGCAAAACAACGACACTAGATCGAAAGGCAAGGCCTCCTGTCTGGGACCTCCGGACTACTCCTGGTCGTCGGCCTCCATGTAGTACGGGCCATCGGGGAAACCTGCATCCGCGGTGCTACCAGCTGTTGCAGCAACCGGGTCGAATGAAAAGGGGAGCAAAGCAATGCAACCGTGAGTACTCATCTGAAGTACTCGCAAGATTTACATCAGATCTACACTACATATGCATCGGTATCAAAGAAATGGGGTAGTATCTGTGGGCTAAACTGCAGAAATGCTAGAATAAGTGGGAGAAGCTCATCCTATCGAAGACTACATCTTCTTGCAGCCATCATCTTGCAGCAGTAGAAGAGAGGAGCTTATATGGTAACATCATGTAACAATGTATAGCAATAAACCTACCCGGAGATCCTCTCCTCGTCTCCCTAAGAGAAAGCGATCACCGGGTGTATCTGTCTCTTATCTGGGTGTGTGTGTTTTATCAAGTATCTGATTTTAGTTGTAAGAGGTCAGAATACAACTCCAAGTCCTCCTGTTACCGTGGACATGGCTATCCGAATAGTTTAACTTCCCTGCAGTGGTGCACCACATTACCCGATACGCTCAATTACCTCTGGCCGGACACACTTTTCTGGGTAATGCCCGGCCTCGGGCAATCGACACGCCGTAGACCAACCTAGGCTCTCCAGAGAGGTCAACACACCAGTCTAAATCCTAAGTGCGAAGGGGTCATGGGCCCATCACCCTAAGCACTCCTGCATGTTGCGTGACTGGCCGGGGACCAAGCCCACCTCTTTATCAGGCCTATCGCTCACCCCAACAATCAATCGCCTCTCTGTACTGTGACATCTAGATAGCTTTTGGAAGGAATGTACGATCTCGAGGGTCCCACTTACCATTGTCCCGCGCGGCGGTTGGTGCGTATATGCCAATGGCAGTCTCAGATCAAATACCCAATCTCAATAAGCGTGCTATTATGAAATAACCATGGACACCGACCAAGGACCAGTCCTACCTCTCTCCTAGGTGGTCTCTACCTGCCCTGTCGTTCCGCCACAAAGAATCACTCGGGGGGACGTCGGGAACCCAAGCCCACCACTACCTGGATGGAACCACCTGTCCTTTCAGCCCCTACATTCGAACAGTATCATAAGTATTATAGTAGTATATAGTATATCCATGATCATCGCTCGAATGGATCAGGGCCCGATAGTATAGCATGGCAAATGGACATGGTTGTAGGGCCACTGATGGAATACTAGCATACCTATACTAAGCATATAGGATAACAGGTAAAGTATCAACAGTAGTAGCAAGGACAGGTGATACGTCTCCAACAGATCTATAATTTATGAAGTATTCATGCCATGTTTATTATAGTTTTGTATGATTTTGGTGCACTTTTACATGGCTTTTATATGATTTTTATGGACTAACTTATTGACCTAGTGCCCAGGGCCAGTTGATGTTTTCTGCTTGTTTTTGGTTTTCCAGAAAATCCATATCAAACGAAGTCCAAATGCATCGAAACTTTTTGATGATTTTTTCTGGAAGGAAAGGGACCCAGGAAGCTTCGGGAGAGTACCAGAAGACCCACAGGGGCCCCACAAGCCACCAGGGCGCGCCCAGGGGGTGGTCGCGCTTTGGTGCCTCGTGGGCCCCCTGTGGCCCCTCTTCGCGTGATTCCAATGCCAAAAATTATTATAAATACCAAAAATCCCATAAGTAACTGTAGAACTTTGACTCCGCCGCCGCAAGCCTTTGTACCTTCGAAATACCATCTGGAGCCCTGTTCCGGCACCCTGTCGGAGGGGGAAATCATCACCGGAGGCCATCTTCATCATCCTGGCAGTCTCCATGACGAGGAGGGAGTAGTTCACCCTCAGGGCTGAGGGTATGTACTAATAGCTATGTGTTTGATCTCTCTCTCTTGTGTTCTTTTTTTGGCACGATCTTGATGTACCGCGAGCTTTGTTAATATAGTTGGATCATATGGTGTTTCTGCTCTCTATCTTGTTGTGATGAATTGAGTTTTTTCCTTTGAGGTTTCACTATTATCGGATTGAATACTTTTATGGATTTGAGAACACTTGATGTATGTCTTGCATATGAATACCCGTGGTGACGATGGGGTATTATATTGATCCACTTGATGTATGTTTTGGCACTCAACTCATGGATCCCCGAGGTAACATTGGGATAATCTATGCATAGGGGTTGATGCATGTTTTCGTCCTACTTTCTTCGATAGAAATCTTGGGGCACTCTTTGAAGTTCTTTGTGTTGGATTGAATATTATGAATCTGAAGTTGTTTGATGCATATCGAATAATCAACTCACGGACACTTGTGGTGGCATTGGAGTATCTAGGTGACATTAGAGTTGGTTGATGTGTATCATATGGTGTTATTTTAGTACGAACTCTAGGGCTATTTGTGACACTTATAGGGATGGCTCAATAGATTGATCGAAAAAGATAACTTTGAGGTGGTTTCGTATCCTACAACAATTTCATCTTATGTTCTCCGCTAGATAAGAACTTTGGAGTGATTCTTTGTCGCACGTTGAGGGATTGTTATATGATTCAATTATGCTAGCATTGTTGAGAGATTGCACTAGTGAAAGTATGAACCCTAGGCCTTGTTTTCAAGCATTGCAATACCGTTTGTGCTCACTTTTGCTACTTGCTACCTCGCTGTTTTTTATTTTCAGATTACAAAAACATATATCTACTATCCATACTACACTTGTATCACCATCTCTTCGCCGAACTAGTGCACCTATACAATTTACCATTGTATTCACTACCAAAAAAAACACTTTCGTGATGATACGTGTTTGTCACAGTAGGTCATGTTTTCTGTCATGCATGTACATCCATGACGATTTTATGACATAATCAAGATAGTCATACCTGTGCTGTCGTAGAAGTGTTCCATGACAATACTCAAATTATCATCACGGAAGTGTCCACTTCCATGACGATAAATGGCGCGTCATGGAAGTGCTTTCGTCAAGGGTAACCGACACGTGGCATCCACCGTAACGGGTCGCCGTTATGCTATCGGGTCCGGTTTTGGATCCGATAACCCATTAACAGCAACGACCAATGGCGATTTTCCACGTGTAAAATTCTCATTGGCCGGAGAGAACATGTGTCAGCTCCCCGTTTGGACAGATGGCATCCATCCAATGGACGGGCCGCACATATGATACATCGACACGTGGCTGGGCCCAACAGTGGCCCATTTAGGTCAAAAGGCCGGCCCGTTTGAATTGGTCAAAAGGTAGTGGGCCGGGCCACGAAAGCCTGTTAACGGCCTGTTTGCATATAGCCCATTTATAGCTCGCTAACTCGCGGCCCGTTATGGACTATCCGAATTAGGCCCAGTAGCGTCATCTGGGCCATTCCATATGATTCGAGCCTGTTGTAACTTCCAACCCATGTATGGCCCATGACGTCTTTTGGCCCATATGAGGCCCTTTGTAAATCAGGGCCCTTTTAACGGCCCATGATGAAACTTGCCCACAATGAACAGTAAATAGCTTTATACCCATCGATGACCCATTATTCCGTTGGGCCGTTTCCAGCCCGTGTTACCTTTCAGCCTTCTAAGGGCCCATTTACTGTTGGGCTCATTTCCAGCATACGATTACTTACGGTCCATTCCTAGCTTGTTCCGCAGATGGGCCAAATTCAGCCTATGGTTACAGTCGGCCCGTTTGTGACCCGTTAATCTAGTGGGCCGTTTTCATTGCGTCATCTAATATGGCCCATTAACGGCCCGTTATGCCTGTCGATGAATTAAGCCCGTTATACATACCGGCTTATTAATGACCCATTATTGTCGGCCCATAAACAGATGATTCCCATTCTTGACCATTTACGGCCCACATTGCGGACCACTATTCACTACTGGAATCAGAGAATTTGCCGTCTGTCGGTTCTTTGCCGTCAGCTTGCGGATGGCAAAGAAGGTCTTTGCCATCAGCTTCTAAAAAACGGACGGCAAAGACATGGCTGACGGCAAAGAGCCTGGTTGCCATCAGCCATTTCTTTGTCATCCGGTAGCTGACGGCAAAGAGGTGGGTGGGGTCCAGTGGAGGCCTAAACCCTAATGACCCACTAGACCCACCTCATTGTCGTCCTCTGGCGGACGGCAAAGAAAAAGCTACCTAACAGCGCTAGCGGACCACCCCACCTCCCACTCTCTCACTCACCGCGCCCCCGACCCCCACCGCCCTCACCGCTGCCCCGCCGCCCCGCGGCCTCGCAGCCCTCGCCGCCGCCCTGCGGGCCTCGCCGCCCTCGCCGCCGCCCCGTGGGCCTCGCCGCCCCACCCGCGGCCTCACCGCCATGCCGCCTCGCTGACCCGCCGCCCCACTCCGGTGAGCTCCGGTGAGCCTCTCCCCTCTTTTTTCTACTGTTAGTTAGGTTAGTTACTAGGGTTAGTTAGGTTAGTTACTAGTGTGTTAGTTAGGTTAGTTCTAGAAAAAAAAATTACGAGAAGAAAAGAAGAAGAATAAGAAGAAGAAGAGGAGAAGAAGAAAAGGGGGAGGAGAAGAAAAGAAGAAGAAGAAGAAGAAGAAGAGGAGGAGGAGGAGAGAAGAAGAAGAAGAAGAAGAAGAAGAAGAAGAAGAAGATGAAAAAAAACTAGAAAAGGTAGAAAAAGAAAGAAAAGAAGGAAAAGAAGGTCGAGGGTCGAGGTGTCGAGGGTCGAGGATCGCCGAGGGGTCAAAGTTTTTTTCATAGTTTGAAGTGTCGATGCTTTATGTGATGTGATGTCCTAAATTTTCTTGACTCGATCGATAAAATTTGCAAGCTTTGTGCTATTTCATCTCCTTAGAGTCATCATTGGTCGAAGTTTTTTGTCCGTGATCCCGCCGTTGTTCGACTACTTCCTCTACAGCTGAGGGTGAGCTACGAATCCACCTTCACCTCCTGCGCTCTTTTAATCATGTTAGTAGATTTCATTTTCATGTTAAGTCGCGTGACCAGTATGCGTCTCCCGTCTGAAAGGGTTGCATCGATAAATATGCATTCAGTTGCATATTTATCGCCGTAACTCATTCGGATTGTCCAGCGATTTCCACGGACAGCCCGAGTTTGTGTAGATTGGGTACGTTATCCATGCTCTACCCCATTCCGAGACAAAATTTTGTCAGCGCCTCCCTGTTGTTCTCCGGATGCACATTCTCTCGGCTTTTTGCCGAGACGTGTATCAGGAGAACAGCGGGGGGGTGCTACCGAAATTTTGTCTCGAAATGGGGTAGAGCATGGAGAACATACTCAATCTACACATACTCGGGTGGGATTAGGACCTATCTTTACCTATTAGAGTGTAGGTTGCATGGACGTAATAAAATTGGCAAACTAGATTAACTGATGAATATACATGCTGAATTATATATATATTTCTTGTCTGTCCAGTAGCTAAGCAAGATGAGTGATCGTGCGTGGATGTACACCGGTCGCACTAGTCAGAAAGAGATTACCAATGAATGGTTAACAAAAACCAAGGGGTTTGTGAAAGCCGCATTTGCAAATGGCGAGAGGAAAAACTGGTGCCCCTGTGTCCGGTGCAAGAATTGGGAAAAGAGGACAGAGGATGAAATGGGCAAACACCTGCAGAAGAGTGGTTTTACGCCCAGTTATACGGTGTGGACATTTCATGGTGAGTCTGCTCAACGTGCCAGAGCTGAGGTGATTCGTCGTCGCACTGACGAGCATGGTACCGGGATGGAAGACATGGTGCAAAACTTTGATGATGCTCGGGATTCGGACGATGAGATGGAGGAATCTGCAAAGGCCTTCAATGAAATGTTGGAGTCTTCAAAACGTCCTCTCCACGAGCACACTGAGCTTTGTCAGCTGGATGCCATCTCACAAATAATGGCTCTGAAGGCTCAATTCAACTTGGGCAGAGAATGCTACGACGCGATGATGACAGTGTTTGGATGCTTTCTACCCAAAGGCCATGTACTGCCTGCAAACCTGTACCAGTCAGACAAAATCCTCCATGCTCTTAAGATGCCCTATGAGAAGATACATGCCTGTGAGAAAGGATGTGCCTTATTAAGGCTTGAGTATGCGGACTTGAACTATTGTCCCATTTGCAAGTCTTCCAGGTATGTTGTGGTAGACAACGGTATGGGTGAGAAGACGCAGACCAAAATCCCCGTTAATGTTCTTCGGTATATGCCAATCGTACCAAGACTTCAACGTCTTTTCATGGTCGAAGAGACGGCCAGACAGATGACATGGCACAAAACGGGCAAAAGAACCGAACTAGATGTAGATGGGAATCTGATGATGGTACACACATCGGATGGTGAAGCGTGGAAGCGCTTCGATGCATTACATGTGCCAAAAGCGGCAGATCCAAGGCATCCTCTAGTCGCCATCAGCACGGATGGGTTCAGCGTGTTTGGTCTGACGGCAGCACAATACAATTGTTGGCCCGTATTTGTCATTCCACTCAATCTCCCCCCCCCCTCCCCCGGACAGATTATGCAAAGAAAGAACATTTTCCTGACATTGATAATTCCAGGGCCCAACTATCTGGGGAAGAATATGAATGTGTACATGCAGCCGCTTAAGGATGAATTGCAAGAAGCTTGGGATAATGGGTTCAAGACATATGACGCCTTTAGCAAACATAACTTCATAATGCGTGTCTGGTACATGTACTTGACGCATGACTTGCCGGCGTATGCGCTATTCGTTGGCTGGTGTGTGCATGGAAGGTTCCCGTGCCCCACATGCAAGGCAGCTCTTGAGTTTCGTTGGTTGCAGGCAGGTCGCAAGTTTTCTTGCTTCGACTTGCATAGACAGTTCCTGGATCCTTGTCATAAGTTCAGGAAAGACAAGAAGAACTTCATGAAAGGTAGAGTTGTCAAAAACTCTGCACCACCTCCGTTGACAGGCCAAGAGACCCTGGATCAGTTAAACGCTCTCGAGCCAGATCCACAGCATCCAGGGGATTTCAAGGGGTATAATTCGAAACACGCCTGGACTCACAAGACATGCTTGTGGGATTTGCCTTACTTCAAAGACCTCCTTTGCCCACACAACATCGACGTGATGCACACTGAAAAGAATATCACCGAGGCACTTTTTGGTACATTGTTCGGCATAGAGGGCAAGTCAAAGGATAATACTAAGGCTAGAGTCGATCAAGAGGCGCTATGTGATAGACTGTTACAAAACATGAAAGAACCGAAAGGAAAGCAGAACTGGACGAAGCCAAAGGCATGGTTCAATCTTGGAAGGCCAGCTATGAGGGAAATTATCTTGTGGGTGAAAATGCAGTTGATGTTCCCCGATGGGTATGCAGCGAATCTAAAGAGGGGAGCGAGTCTTGAAAAAAATGAAAATATTTGGTCTCAAGAGTCATGATTGGCACATATGGATTGAGCGGGTAATGCCGGTGATGTTGCGTGGCTTTATCCCTGAGGATGAATGGCTAGTACTGGCCGAGCTGAGCTATTTCTTCCGTGTTCTTTGTGCGAAAGAACTATCGCCTGCCGTGCTAGAAGAAATGGAAGAGTTGGCGCCGGAGTTGATCTGCAAGTTAGAGAAGATCTTTCCGCTGGGCTTCTTTAATCCAATGCAACACTTGATTTTGCATCTCCCGACTAAGGCAAGATTGGGGGGGGGGCGTGCAAAATCGTTGGTGCTACACAACTAAGAGGATGCAGAAGACGCTCCGAGCAAAATGTAAAAATAAACGTAGAATTGAAGCATCGATGGTCGAGGCATTCATTACTGAGGAGGCGGCAAACTTCGTGACAGCACACTACGAAGCCAAAAATCATCATTTGCATAATCCGAAGCCTCGGTACAATGCTGGCGACCCTAAAAAAGGTGGATCCAACCTCAGCCTATTCAAAGGGAATCTCGCACCAGCCGGTGCTTCTAAACCAATATCGTTGGATGTCGAAGAATGGCGGACAATTTCATTGTATATCTTCAACAACCTAACAGAAGTGCGGCCGTACATCGAGTAAGTTATCGCGGTACATGATGACCCACAAGTATAGGGGATCTATCGTAGTCCTTTCGATAAGTAAGAGTGTCGAACCCAACGAGGAGCAGAAGGAAATGACAAGCGATTTTCAGCAAGGTATTCTCTGCAAGCACTGAAATTATCGGTAACAGATAGTTGTGTGATAAGATAATTCGTAACGGGTAATAAGTAACAAAAGTAAACAAGGTGCAGCAAGGTGGCCCAATCCTTTTTGTAGCAAAGGACAAGCCTGAACGAACTCTTATATAAAGCAAAGCACTCCCGAGGACACATGGGAATTGTTGTCAAGTTAGTTTTCATCATGCTCATATGATTCGCGTTCGTTAATTGATAATTTGATATGTGGGTGGACCGGTGCTTGGGTGCTGCCCTTCCTTGGACAAGCCTCCCACTTATGATTAACCCCTCTCGCAAGCATCCGCAACTACGAAAGAAGAATTAAGATAAATCTAACCATAGCATGAAACATATGGATCCAAATCAGCCCCTTACGAAGCAACACATAAACTAGGGTTTAAGCTTCTTGTTGGGAAACATAGTATGCAATTTCAAAAATTTCCCACGCTCACACAAGATCTATCTAGGAGATGCATAGCAACGAGGGGGGAGAGTGTGTCTACGTACCCTCGTAGACCGAAAGCGGAAGCGTTTGACAACGCGGTTGATGTAGTCGAACTTCTTCTAGCTCCGACCGATCAAGTACCGAACGTACGGCACCTCCGAGTTCTGCACACGTTCAGCTCGATGACATCCTCTTGATCCAGCAAGGTGTCGAGGAAGTAGATGAGTTTCATCAGCACGACGGTGTGGTGACGGTGATGGTGAAGTGATCCGCGCAGGGCTTCGCCTAAGCATTACGAAGATATGACCGGAGGCGTAAACTGTGGAGGGGGGCGCCGCACACGGCTAATAATTGATGTTGTGTGTTCTAGGCGCCCCCACCTCATATGTATAGTTGGGAGGGAGAGGGGAGAGGCCAAGGGGTGCCCCAAGTGGGGCCGAATCCCACTTGGGCTCCTACCCTGGTTCGCCCCCCCTTCCTTGTATAGGCGCCAGGGGAAGGAAGGGGGAGGTGGCGCCCCCCCTTTCCTTTCTCCCTTGAGGAGGGGAAGGAAGGAGGGACTTGCCCTTCCTCCTTTCCTTTCCCTAGGGTTGGCCAGCCTGTTGGAGGGGCGCACCAGCCCCTTGTGGGCTGGTCTATCCCTCCCTTGGCCCATTAAGCCCATATCTTTGCCGGGGGTGCCCGGAACCCCTTCCGGTGACCTTACATGTACCCTGTACCCTCCTGAACACTTTCGGTGTCCGAATACCATCGTCCTATATATCAATCTTTACCTCTCGACCATTTCGAGACTCCTCGTCATGTCCGTGATCTCATCCGGGACTCCGAACAACATTCAGTCACCAAATCACATAACTCATATAATACTAAATCGTCATCGAACGTTAAGCGTGCGGACCCTACGGGTTCGAGAACTATGTAGACATGACCGAGACACCTCTCCGGTAAATAACCAATAGCGGAACCTGGATGCTCATATTGGCTCCCACATATTCTATGAAGATCTTTATCGGTCGAACCGTTATGACAACATACGTTATTCCCTTTGTCCATCGGTATGTTACTTGCCCGAGATTCGATCATCGGTATCTTTATACCTAGTTCAATCTCGTTACCGGCAAGTCTCTTTACTCGTTCCGTAATACATCATCCTGTGACTAAGTCACTTTGCTTGCAAGGCTTCTTATGATGTGCATTACCGAGAGGGCCCAGAGATACCTCTCCGATATTCGGAGTGACAAATCCTAATCTCGATCTATGCCCACCCAACAGACACCTTCAGAGATACCTATAGAGCATCTTTATAATCACCCAGTTACGTTGTGATGTTTGATAGCACACAAGGCATTCCTCCGGTATCCGGGAGTTGCATAATCTCATAGTCGAAGGAATATGTATTTGACATGAAGAAAGCAGTAGCAATAAAACTGAACGATCATTATGCTGAGCTAACGGATGGGTCTTGTCCATCACATCATTCTCCTAATGATGTGATCCCGTTATCAAATGACAACTCATGTCCATGGTTAGGAAACCTTAACCATCTTTGATCAACGAGCTAGTCAAGTAGAGGCCCACTAAGGACACAGTGTTTGTCTATGTATTCACACATGTATTTAGGTTTCCGATCAATACAATTCTAGCATGAATAATAAACATTTATCATGAATAAGGAAATATAAAATAACAACTTTATTATTGCCTCTGGGGCATATTTCCTTCAGTCTCCCACTTGCACTAGAGTCAATAATCTAGTTCACATCACCATGTGATTAACACCAATAGTTCACATTGTCATGTGATTAACACCCATAGTTCACATCGCCATGTGACCAATACCCAAAGGGTTTACTAGAGTCAATAATCTAGTTCACATCGCCATGTGATTAACACCCAAAGAGTACTAAGGTGTGATCATGTTTTGCTTGTGAGAGAAGTTTAGTCAACGGGTCTGTCACATTCAGATCCGTATGTATATTTGCAAATTTCTATGTCTACAATGCTCTGCATGGTGCTACTCTAGCTAATTGCTCCCACTTTCAATACGTATCCAGATTGAGACTCGGAGTCATCTGGATCGGTGTAAAAGCTTGCATCGATGTAACTCTTTATGATGAACTCTTTATCACCTCCATAACCGAGAAAAATTTCCTTAGTCTTCTAAGGATAATTTTGACCGCTGTCTAGTGATCTACTCCTGGATCACTATTGTACCCCCTTGCCAAACTCATGGCAAGGTACACAACAGGTTTGGTACACAGCATGGCATACTTTATAGAACCTAAGGCTAAGGCATGGGGAATGACTTTCATTCCCTCTCTATCTTCTGTCGTGGTCGGGCTTTGAGTCTTACTCAATTTCACACCTTGAATACAGGCAAGAACCTTTTCTTTGACTGATCCATTTTGAACTCCTTCAAAACTTTGTCAAGGTATGTGCTTTGTGAAAGTGCTATTAAGCGTCTCGATCTATCCCTATAGATCTTGATGCTCAATACGTAAGCAGCTTCACCGAGGTCTTTCATTGAAAAAATCTTATTCAAGTATCCTTTTATGCTATCCAGAAATTCTATATCATTTCCAATTAGCAATATGTCATCCACATATAATATCAGAAATGCTACAGAGCTCCCACTCACTTTCTTGTAAATACAGGCTTCACCATAAGTCTGTATAAAACCATATGCTTTGATCACCTCATCAAAGCATATATTCCAACTCCGAGATGCTTGCACCAGTCCATAGATGGATCGCTGGAGCTTGCACACTTTGTTAGCACCTTTAGGATCGACAAAACCTTCTGGTTGCATCATATACAACTCTTCTTTAATATCCATTAAGGAATGCAGTTTTTGACATCCATTTTGCCAGATTTCATAATTATAAAATGCGGCAATTGCTAACATGATTCGGACGGACTTAAGCATCGCTACGGATGAGAAAGTCTCATCGTAGTCAACCCCTTGAACTTGTCGAAAACCTTTTGCGACAAGTCGAGCTTTATAGACAGTAACATTACCATCAGCGTCAGTCTTCCTCTTGAAGATCCATTTATTTTCTATGGCTTGCCGATCATCGGCTAAATCCACCAAAGTCCACACTTTGTTATCATACATGGATCCTATCTCAGATTTCATGGCCTCAAGCCATCTATCGGAATCTGGGCTCATCATAGCTTCTTCATAGTTCGTATGTTTGCCTTGGTCTAGTAACATGACTTCCAGTACAGGATTCGCATACCACTCTGGTGCGGATCGTGTTCTAGTTGACCTACGAGGTTCTGTAGTAACTTGATCCAAAGTTTCATGATCATCATCATTAGCTTCCTCTCTAGTTGGTGTAGGCATCACAGGAACGGTTTTCTCTGATGAACTACTTTCCAATTCGAGAGAAGGTATGATTGCCTCATCAAGTTCTACTTTCCTCCCACTCACTTCTTTCGAGAAAAACTCCTTCTCTAGAAAGGTTCCATTCTTGGCAACAAAGATCTTGCCTTCGGATCTGTGGTAGAAGGTGTACGCAATTGTTTCCTTAGGGTATCCTATGAAGACGCACTTCTCCGATTTGGGTTCGAGCTTATCAGGCTGAAGCCTTTTGACATAAGTGTCGCAACCCCAAACTTTAAGAAATGATAGCTTAGGTTTCTTGCCAAACCACAGTTCATACGGTGTGGTCTCAATGGATTTAGACGGTGCCCTATTTAACGTGAATGCAGTTGTCTCTAATGCATAACCCCAAAACGATAGTCGTAAATCGGTAAGAGACATCATAGAACGCACCATATCCAATAAAGTACGGTTACGACGTTCGGACACACCATTACGCTGTGGTGTTCCAGGTGGCGTGAATTGTGAAACTATTCCACATTGTTTTAAATGAAGGCCAAACTCGTAACTCAAATATTCGCCTCCGCGATCAGATCGTAGAAACTTTATTTTCTTGTTACGATGATTCTACACTTCACTCTGAAATTCTTTGAACTTTTCAAATGTTTCAGGCTTGTGTTTCATCAAGTAGATATATCCATACCTACCTAAATCATCTGTGAAGGTCAGAAAATAATGATTCCCGCCGCGTGCCTCAACACTCATCGGACCGCATACATCGGTATGTATTATTTCCAATAAATCATTAGCTCGCTCCATTGTTCCGGAGAACGGAGTTTTAGTCATCTTGCCCATGAGGCATGGTTCACAAGTATCAAATGATTCATAATCAAGTGATTCCAAAAGCCCATCTGCATGGAGTTCTTCATGCGCTTTACACCAATATGACCTAAACGGTAGTGCTACAAAAATGTTGCACTATCATTATCAACTTTGCATCTTTTGGCATCAATATTATGAATATGTGTATCACTACGATCGAGATTCAATAAACCATTTACATTGAGTGTATGACCATAGAAGGTTTTATTCATGTAAACGGAACAACAATTATTCTCTGACTTAAATGAATAACCGTATCGCAATAAACATGATCCAATCATATTCATGCTCAACGCAAACACCAAATAACATTTATTTATTTAGGTCCAACACTAATCTCGAAGGTAGAGGGAGTGTGCGATGGTGATCTTATCAACCTTGGAATCACTTCCAACACACATCGTCACCTCGTCATTAACTAGTCTCTGTTCATTTTGCAACTCCTGTTTCGAGTTACTAATCTTAGCAACTGAACCAGTATCAAATACCCAGGGGCTACTATGAACACTAGTAAAGTACACATCAATAACATGTATATCAAATATACCTTTGTTCACTTTGCCATCCTTCTTATCCGCCAAGTATTTGGGGCAGTTCCGCTTCCAGTAACCATTTCCTTTGCAGTAGAAGCACTCAGTTTCAGGCTTGGGTCTAGCTTTGGGCTTCTTCATGGGAGCGACAACTTGCTTGCCATTCTTCTTGAAGTTCCCTTTCTTTCTCTTGCCCTTTTTCTTGAAACTAGTGGTCTTGTTAACCATCAACACTTGATGCTCTTTCTTGATTTCTACCTTCGCCGATTTCAGTATCGCGAAGAGCTCAGGAATCGTTTTCGTCATCCCTTGCATATTATAGTTCATCACGAAGTTCTAGTAGCTTGGTGATAGTGACTAGAGAACTTTGTCAATCACTATCTTATCTGGAAGATTAACTCCCACTTGATTCAAGCGATTGTAGTACCCAGACATTTTGAGCATATGCTCACTGGTTGAGCTATTCTCCTCCATCTTGTAGGCAAAGTACTTGTCAGAGGTCTAATACCTCTCGACACGGGCATGAGTCTGAAATACCAATTTCAGCTCTTGGAACATCTCACATGCTCCGTGGCGTTCAAAACGTTTTTGAAGTCCCGGTTCTAAGCCGTAAAGCATGGCGCACTAAACTATTAAGTAGTCATCATATCGAGCTTTGCCAAATGTTCATAATGTTTGCATCTGCTCCTGCAATAGGTCTGTCACCTAGCGGTGCATCAAGGACATAATTCTTCTGTGCAACAATGAGGATAATCTTCAGATCATGGACCCAGTCCGCATCATTGCTACTATCATCTTTCAACTTAGTTTTCTCTAGGAACATATCAAAATAAAACAGGGGAGCTATATCGCGACCTATTGATCTACAACATAGATTTGCAAATACTATCAGGACTAAGTTCATGATAAATTAAGTTCAATTAATCAAATTACTTAAGAACTCCCACTTAAATAGACATCCCTCAAGTCATCTAAGTGATACATGATCCAAATCAACTAACCCATGTCCGATCATCACGTGAGATGGGGTAGTCATCAATGGTGAACATCTCTATGTTGATCATGTCTACTATATGATTCACGTTCGACCTTTCAGTCTCCAATGTTTCGAGGCCATGTCTGTACATGCTAGGCTCATCAAGTTTAACCCGAGTATTCCGCATGTGCAAAACTGTCTTGCACCCGTTGTATTTGAACGTAGAGTCTATCACACCCGATCATCACGTGGTGTCTCAACACGACGAACTGTCGCAACGGTGCATACTCAGGGAGAACACTTATACCTTGAAATTTAGTGAAGGGATCATCTTATAATGCTACTGCCGTTTTAAGCAAAATAAGATGCATAAAGGATAAACATCACATGCAATCAAAATATGTGACATGATATGGCCATCATCATCTTGTGCTTTTGATCTCCATCTCCAAAGCATCGTCATGATCTCCATCATCACCGGCTCGACACTTTGATCTCCATCGTTGCGTCGTGGTCGTCTCGCTAACTATTGCTTCTACAACTATCGCTAACGCATAGTGATAAAGTAAAGCAATTACATGGCGTTTGCATTTCATACAATAAAGAGACAACCATAAGGCTCCTGCCGGTTGCCGATAACTTTTACAAAACATGATCATCTCATACAATAACGTGTATCACATCATGTCTTGACCATATCACATCACAACATGCCCTGCAAAAACAAGTTAGACGTCCTCTACTTTGTTGTTGCAAGTTTTACGTGGCTGCTATGGGCTTCTAGCAAGAACCGTTCTTACCTACGGCAAAAACCGCAATGGTGATTCGTCAAGTTTGCTGTTTTAACCTTCTTCAAGGACCGGCCGCAGTCAAATTCGATTCAACTAAAGTAGGAGAAACAGACACCCGCCAGCCACCTTTATGCAAAACTAGTTGCATGTCAGTCGGTGGAACCGGTCTCATGTGCGTGGACATGTAAGGTTGGTCCGGGCCGCTTCATCCCACAATACTGCCGAATCAAAATAAGACGTTGGTGGTAAGCAGTATGACTATCACTGCCCACAACTCTTGGTGTTCTACTCGTGCATATCATCTACGCATAGACCTGGCTCGGATGCCACTGTTGGGAAACGTAGTATGCAATTTCAAAAATTTCCTACGCTCACGCAAGATCTATCTAGGAGATGCATAGCAACGAGGGGGGGGGGGGGAGAGTGTGTCTACGTACCCTCGTAGACCGAAAGCGGAAGCATTTGACAACGCGATTGATGTAGTCAAACTTCTTCTAGCTCCGACCGATCAAGTACCGAACGTACGGCACCTCCGAGTTCTGCACACGTTCAGCTCGATGACATCCCTCGTCCTCTTGATCCAGCAAGGTGCCGAGGAAGTAGATGAGTTCCGCCAGCAGGACGGCGTGGTGACGGTGATGGTGAAGTGATCCGCGCAGGGCTTCGCTTAAGCATTACGAAGATATGACCGGAGGCGTAAACTGTGGAGGGGGGCGCCGCACACGGCTAACAATTGATGTTGTGTGTTCTAGGCGCCCCCCTCCTCATATATATAGGTGGGAGGGAGAGGGGAGAGGCCAAGGGGCGCCCCAAGTGGGGCCGAATCCCACTTGGGCTCCTGCCTTGGTTCGGCCCCCCTTTCTTGTATAGGCGCCAGGGGAAGGAAGGGGGAGGTGGCGCCCCCCCTTTCCTTTCTCCCTTGAGGAGGGGAAGGAAGGAGGGACTTGCCCTCCCCCCTTTCCTTTCCCTAGGGCTGGCCGGCCTGTTGGAGGGGCGCACCAGCCCCTTGTGGGCTGGTCTGTCCCTCCCTTGGCCCATTAAGCCCATATCTTTGCCGGGGGTGCTCGGAACCCCTTCCGGTGACCTTATATGTACCCGGTACCCTCCGGAACACTTTCGGTGTCCGAATACCATCGTCCTATATATCAATCTTTACCTCTTGACCATTTCGAGACTCCTCGTCATGTCCGTGATCTCATTCGGGACTCCGAACAACATTCGGTCACCAAATCACATAACTCATATAATACTAAATCGTCATCGAACGTTAAGCGTGCGGACCCTACGGGTTCGAGAACTATGTAGACATGACCGAGACACCTCTCCGGTCAATAACCAATAGCGGAACCTGGATGCTCATATTGGCTCCCACATATTCAACAAAGATCTTTATCGGTCGAACCGTTATGACAACATACGTTATTCCCTTTGTCCATCGGTATGTTACTTGCCCGAGATTCGATCGTCGGTATCTTTATACCTAGTTCAATATCGTTATCGGCAAGTATCTTTATTCATTCCGTAATACATCATCCTGTGACTAAGTCACTTTGCTTGCAAGGCTTCTTATGATGTGCATTACCGAGAGGGCCCAGAGATACCTCTCCGATACTCGGAGTGACAAATCCTAATCTCGATCTATGCCAACCCAACAGACACCTTCGGAGATACCTGTAGAGCATCTTTATAATCACCCAGTTATGTTGTGATGTTTGATAGCACACAAGGCATTCCTCCGGTATCTGGGAGTTGCATAATCTCATAGTCGAAGGAATATGTATTTGACATGAAGAAAGCAGTAGCAATAAAACTGAACGATCATTATGCTAAGCTAACGGATGGGTCTTGTCCATCGCATCATTCTCCTAATGATCTGATCCCGTTATCAAATGACAACTCATGTCCATGGTTAGGAAACCTTAAGCATCTTTGATCAACGAGCTAGTCAAGTAGAGGCTCACTAGGGACACAGTGTTTGTCTATGTATTCACACATGTATTTAGGTTTCCGATCAATACAATTCTAGCATGAATAATAAACATTTATCATGAATAAGGAAATATAAAATAACAACTTTATTATTGCCTCTAGGGCATATTTCCTTCACTTTTGTCACTCTAGCAACCCATCATCTACTTATTACTTCCTAATGCCTTCCGCTAGGCCCAAATCATGGTGAAGTGTCATGTAGTCGACGTTCACATAACACCACTAGAGGAAAGACAACATACATCTCATCAAAATATCGAACGAATACCAAATTCACATGATTACTTATAACAAGACTTCTCCCATGTCCTCGGGAACAAACGTAACTACTCACAAAGCATATTCATGTTCATAATCAGAGGAGTATTAATTATCATTAAGGATCTGAACAAATGATCTTCCACCGAATAAACCAACTAGCATCAACTACAAGGAGTAATCAACACTACTAGCAACCCACATGTACCAATCTGAGGTTTTGAGACAAAGATCAGATACAAGAGATGAACTAGGGTTTGAGAGGAGATGGTGCTGGTGAAGATGTTGATGGATATTGACCCCCTCTCGATGAGAGGATCGATGGTGATGACGATGGCGATGATTTCCCCCTCCGGGAGGGATGTTTCCCTGGCAGAACAGCTTCGCCGGAGCCCTAGATTGGTTCTGCTCAGGTTTCGCCTCGAGACGGCGGCGCTTCGTCCCGAAAGCTTCCTCCTTATTTTTTCTAGGTCAAAACACACCATATAGCAGAAGATGGGCGTCGGGGGCCTGCCAGGTGGCCCACAAGGACGGGGGGCGCGCCCAGGGGGGTAGGGCGCGCCCTCCACCCTTGTGGATGGCAGGTGGCCCCCCTCTGGTACTTTCTTCGCCCAATATTTTTTATTAAATCCAAAATGACTCTCCGTGAAGTTTCAGGACTTTTGGAGTTGTGCAGAATAGGTGTCTAATATTTGCTCCTTTTCCAGCCCAGAGTTCCAGTTGCCGGCATTCTCCCTCTTCATGTAAACCTTGTAAAATAAGAGAGAAAAGGCATAAGTATTGTGCCATAATGTGTAATAACAGCCCATAATGCAATAAATATTGATATAAAAGCATGATGCAAAATGGACGTATCAACTCCCCCAAGCTTAGACCTCGCTTGTCCTCAAGCGAAAGCCGATATCAAAAAATATGTCCACATGCTTAGAGATAGAGGTGTCGATAAAATAAAATACGGACATGAGGGCATCATGATCATCTTTAGAACAACACGTATATTTTCATATAATTTCTTATGCTAAAGTAACAATTTGTTCACAAGGTAAAGTATGAATCAAAAACTTCATTGAAAACCAACAAACTATGATCTCAGTCATTGAAGCAATTTCAATTTATCATAACATCGGAAAGAGTCAATATAAGAGCTTTTCAGCAAGTCCACATACTCAACTATCATTTAGTCTTTCACAATTGCTAACACTCACGCGATACTTATGGGTTCAAAGTTTCCATCGGACACAGAGAAAGATAGGGGCTTATAGTTTCTCCTCCCAACCTTTTACCTCAATGGTAATGTCAACAATAATACATTATGATAACCTACATCCGAGTGGATATATATATCTGGATCTTTCTCCAACACATAGTGCTTGCCAAAGGAAAAAGTGTAAAAAGGAAAGGTGAAGATCACCATGACTCTTGTATAAGGGTAGAAGATAAAAGTAAAAAGATAGGCCCTTCGTAGAGGGAAGCAGAGGTTGTCATGCGCTTTTATGGTTGGATGCACAAAATCTTAATGCAAAAGAACGTCACTTTATATTGCCGCTTGTGATAAAGAACTTTATTATGCAGTCCGTCGCTTTTATTTCTTCCATATCACAAGTTCGTATAAATCTTATTTTATTCACACTAATAGATCATACATATTTAGAGAGCAATTTTTATTGCTTGCACCGATGACAACTTACTTGAAGGATCTTACTCAACCCATAGGTAGGTATGGTGGACTCTCATGGCAAAACTAGGTTTAGGGATGTTTGGAAGCACAAGTAGTATCTCTACTTGGTGCAAAGAATTTGGCTAGCATGAGAGGGAAAGGCAAGCTCAACATGTTGGAGGATCCATGACAATATAACTTCTATTCGGATATAAGAAAACATAACCCATTATGTTGTCTTCCTTGTCCAACATCAACTCTTTAGCATGCCATATTTTAATGAGTGCTCACAATTACAAAAGATGTCCAAGATAGTATATTTATATGTGAAGCCTCTCTTTCTTTATTACTTCCTATTAATTGCAACAATGACCAAAACTATGTTTGTCAACTCCCAACAAATTTTATTCATCATACTCTTTATATGTGAAGTCATTACTCTCCATAAGATCAATATATGATCTTTTTATTTCTTTTTATCATTTTATTCCCTCAAGATCATAGCAAGAAAACAAAGCCCTCAACTCAAAACTACTCTTTATTATATATAACTCAAGGACTCGATTACATAGATAAAGATCAAATCAAAACTCAAAGCTAGATCATACTAAAACTTAATTCTACTAGATCAAAATATAACCAAAAGGATCAAACTAAGAAAAACGATAAAAGTAAAGGTGAGATGGTGATACGATACCGGGGCACCTCCCCCAAGCTTGGCAGTTGCCAAGGGGAGTGCCCATACCCATGTATTTAGATCTCTTTCTTCGAAGGTGGTGATGATGGAGTTGTTGATGAAGTAGTGCCACACATCGAGCGTAGGAGATGCTCCAGTTTATGAATAATGCCCTTGAGTGCGGTGATGTACTCTTGCAACAGAATATTTTCGCGAGTGAGATATTTATTTTGCACACGCATCAATTCAATAATCTTGAAAGCTTCAATTTCAGTAGGGGTAAGATGATTGTAGTATGGTTGAAGGAGATCTTCTTCTTCTGCTGCCGGAACTTGATCTTCCGCGGCCTTCTTGATCTTATCACCCTCATTGGTTTCCCCAAGTTCTTCTTTCTTCATCTCCATCTTCATTAGCCAAGCATCGTCGTCCACATTGTTGAAGGAGGAGGAAGACATGATGCCTGGCCTTGAAAACTCTGGCAGAAAACAACTCAAAACGAAAACAGAGGATTTTGTCGTGGTACGATGGTCAAAACCCTCGGGAGATTATATAATGAATTTTTACTGACCAAAAGAAGTATTGTGCAAGAAAACGGAGTCCGGAGGGCACACGAGGTGGCCACAAGGTCGGGGGGCGCGCCCAGGGGGGTAGGGCGCGCCCTCCACCCTTGTGGTCGCCTCGTGTCTCTTTCGGACTACTTTTAATTTTCCTAATTTTTTAAGTATTCCAAAACGGAGAAATATTATCATTGGAAATGTTTTGGAGTCGATTTACTTACCATACCACATACCTATTCCTTTTTCGAGTCTCAAATGTTCTGGAAAGTGTTCCTTATGTACTCCTCCGGTGTTACGGTATCAATTATATTGGTCTCTACATTTATGGGAGTACCTAAGATATAATGTTTGATTCTTTGTCCGTTTACCACCTTCGGATTTGTGCCTTCGACATTGTTGATTTTTATGGCACCGGAACGATAGACCTCCTCGATAATGTAAGGACCTTTTGATACGTCTCCAATGTATCTATAATTTTTGATTGTTCCATGCTGTTATATTATCATTCTTGGATGTTTTACAATTATTTTATAGTCATTTTATATCATTTTTTGGTACTAACCTATTGACATAGTGCCCAGTGCCAGTTGCTGTTTTCTGCCAGAGTTCCATGCTGTTACATCGCAGGAAATCAATTCCAAATGGAGTCCAAACGCAGCGAAACTTTTTGTGGATTTTTTTTGGACCAGAAGACATCCAGTGGGCCGGAGAAGCACCTGGGGGGGGGGTGCTCCAAGGGGAGCACAACCCACCAGGGCGCGCCTGGAGTCCCAGGCGCGCCCAGGTGGGTTGTGCCCACCTCGGTGGCCTCCCGCACCGCCTCTTTGCTCTATAAATACCCCAATATTCCAGAAACCCTAGGGGAGTCAACGAAAATCAATTCCAGCCGCCGCAAGTTCCAGAAACACCAGATCCAATCTAGACACCATCTCGGAGGGGTTCATCATGTCCATTGGTGCCTCTCCGATGATGCGTGAGTAGTTCTTTGTAGACCTACGGGTCCGTAGTTAGTAGCTAGATGGCTTTCTCTCTCTCGTTTGATTCTCAATACAATGGTCTCTTGGAGATCCATATGATGTAACTCTTTTTTGCGGTGTGTTTGTTGGGATCCGATGAACTTTGAGTTTATGATCAGATCTATCTTTTTATCCATGAAAGTTATTTGAGTCTTCTTTGATCTCTTATATGCATGATTTCTTACAGCCTTGTATTTCTTCTCCGATATTTGGGTTTTGTTTGGCCAACTTGATCTATTTATCTTGCAATGGGAAGAGGTGCTTTGTAATGGGTTCGATCTTATGGTGCTTGATCCCAGTGACAGAAAGGGAAACAACACGTATGTATCGTTGCTATTAAGGATAACAAGATGGGGTCTATTTCTACATAAATAGATCTTGTCTACATCATGTCATCGTTCTTATTGCATTACTCTGTTTTTCCATGAACTTAATACACTAGATGCATGCTGGATAGCGGTCGATGTGTGGAGTAATAGTAGTAGATGCAGGCAGGAGTCGGTCTACTAATCTTGGACGTGATGCCTATATAATGATCATTGCCTGGATATCATCATGAGTATTTGAAGTTCTATCAATTGCCCAACAGTAATTGTTTTCCCACCGTTTGCTATTTTTCTCGAGAGAAGCCACTAGTGAAACCTATGGCCCCCGGGTCTCTTCTTTAATATATTTGCCTTTGCGATCTATTTTTATTTGCTTTTGTTTTCAGATCTATATTTCCAAAAACCCAAAAATACCTTGATGCACTTTATTTTATTTTGCATTTATTCGAGATCTATTTATCCAATCTATTACAACTTTTTCCCATCCACTAGCCATTTCTGGCATCGTTGCCCGAAAGGGATTGACAACCCCTTTAATACGTCGGGTTGCGAGTATTTGTTATTTGTGTGCAGGTGCCGTTCACGTAGTGTTGCGTGGTTCTCCTACTGGTTCGATAACCTTGGTCTCATCACTGAGGGAAATACCTACCGTCGCTGTGCTGCATCATCCCTTCCTCTTTGGGGAAATACCGACGTAGTTCTAGCAGACATCACCTTCCCATTTAGAGAGAAGCTTTCCTGCAAAAAATCTTAAATGAGAGTTGTATAGCAAAACATGATCACCTACATTACACTCACGCTTTTGTATCCTTTTGTCATGCCATCTTTTAACTTTTTCTTTAACAACTTGGCATTCTCATAGGCTTGGGTTCTCCATTCATCAAGCGAGCTTATGTCAAATAACCTCTTCTCACCGGCAAGTTTGAAATCATAGTTGAGCTCTTTAATAGCCCAATATGCCTTATGTTCTAGTTCAAGAGGTAAGTGACAAGCCTTTCCATAAACCATTTTATATGGAGACATACCCATAGGGTTTTTATAAGCAGTTCTATAAGCCCATAATGCATCATCAAGTTTCTTAGACCAATTCTTTCTACATCTATTAACAGTCTTTTGCAAAATCAATTTAATCTCTCTATTGCTCAATTCTACTTGACCACTAGACTGAGGATGATAAGGAGATGCAATTCTATGGTTAACATCATACTCCCTCCGTCCCAAAATAAGTGTCTCAACTTTGTACTAACTTTAGTACAAAGTTGTACTAAGCTTGAGACATTTATTTTGGGACGGAGGGAGTACTTAGCAAGCATTTTACGGAAAGCACCATGAATAAAATGTGAACCACCGTCGGTCATTAAATATCTAGGGACTCCAAACCTCAGAAAAATAACTTCTTTAAGCATCTTAATAGAAGTGTTATGATCAGCACTACTAGTTGGAATAGCTTCTACCCACTTAGTAACGTAATCAACAACAACTAAGATATGTGTATACCCATTAGAGGAAGGAAAAGGTCCCATATAATCAAAGCCCCAAACATCGAATGGTTCAATAACAAGTGAATAATTCATAGGCATTTCCTGACATCTACTAATATTACCAATTCTCTGGCATTCATCACAAGACAAGACAAACTTACGAGCATCCTTGAAGAGAGTAGGCCAATAAAAACCAGATTGCAATACCTTATGTGCAGTTCTATCTCCAGCGTGGTGTCCTCCATAAGACTCAGAGTGGCACTTGCGTAGGATCTGTTCCTGTTCATGCTCAGGTACACAACGTCTAATAACACCATCTACTCCTTTAAAAAGGTGTGGGTCATCCCAAAAGTAATGTCTTAAATCATAGAAAAACTTTTTCTTTTGCTGGTATGTGAAACTAGGTGGTATAAATTTGGCAACAATGTAATTAGCATAATCAGCATACCATGGAGTATTACGAGAAGCATTTATGACAGCTAATTGTTCATCAGGAAAGCTATCATCAATAGGCAGTGGGTCATCAAGAACATTTTCTAACCTCGACAAGTTGTCTGCAACGGGGTTCTCAGCTCCCTTTCTATCAATAATATGCAAATCAAATTCTTGTAGCAAGAGAACCCATCTAATAAGTCTAGGTTTAGCATCTTTCTTTTCCATAAGATATTTAATAGCAGCATGATCAGTGTGAACAGTTGCTTTGGAATCAACAATATAGGATCTGAACTTATCACAAGCAAAGACAACTGCTAAAAATTCTTTTTCAGTAGTAGCATAATTTCTCTGGGCACTGTCTAGAGTTTTACTAGCATAATGAATAACATTTAATTTCTTATCAACTCTTTGCCCTAGAACAGCACCAACAGCATAATCACTAGCATCACACATAATTTCAAAGGGTAAATTCCAATCAGGTGGCTGAACAGTAGGTGCAGAAATCAAGGCTTTCTTAAGTATTTCAAATGCTTCTACACAATCATCATCAAAAACAAAAGGAACATCTTTTTGCAAGAGATTAGTGAGAGGCCTAGAAATTTTAGAGAAGTCTTTAATAAACCTCCTATAGAAACCAGCATGGCCAAGGAAACTTCTTATACCTTTGATATCTTTAGGACACGGCATCTTTTCAATAGCATCTACTTTAGCTTTATCAACTTCAATACCTCTTTCAGAAATTTTATGCCCCAAGACAATACCTTCATTAACCATAAAGTGGCACTTCTCCCAATTCAAGACAATATTAGTTTCTTCACATCTCTGCAAAACTCGATCAAGGTTGCTTAAGCAATCATCAAAAGAAGTTCCGTAAACGGAGAAATCATCCATGAAAACCTCAACAATCTTTTCACAAAAATCAGAGAATATAGCAGTCATACATCTTTGAAAGGTAGCAGGTGCATTGCATAAACCAAAAGGCATACGTCTATAAGCAAAGGTACCGAAAGGGCAAGTAAAAGTGGTCTTTTCCTGATCATCCTTTGCCACAGGTATTTGAGAAAACCCAGAATAACCATCTAGAAAGCAAAAATGTGTATGTTTGGATAATGTTTCTAGCATTTGATCAATAAAAGGTAGAGGGTAATGATCTTTTCTAGTAGCTTTATTTAATTTGCGAAAATCAATTACCATTCTATAACCTGTGACAATTCTTTGTGGAATCAATTCATTCTTATCATTAGGAACAACAGTAATACCTCCCTTCTTAGGGACACAATGAACAGGACTTACCCACTGACTATCAGTAATAGGATAAATTATACCTGCTTCCAGAAGCTTTAGTATTTTATTTCTTACCACTTCTTTCATCTTAGGATTTAACCGTCGTTGATGATCAACAACTGGTTTAGCATCTTTCTCCAAATTAATTTTGTGCTGACATAGAGTGGGGCTAATGCCCTTAAGATCATCAAGAGTATATCCAGTAGCGGCTCGGTGCTTCCTCAGAGTTTTCAATAATTTCTTTTCTTCATGCTCTGAAAGGTTAGCACTAATAATAACAGGATATATCTTCTTTTCATCGAGATAAGCATATTTCAAAGTATCAGCTAATTATTTAAGCTCAAACACGGGATCACCCTGGGGTGGAGGAGGATCCCCAAGGATTTCAACAGGCAAATTGTGTTTCAAAATAGGCCCTTGATTAAAGAATATATCATCTATTTCCCTTCTTTCATTCATAAACATATCATTCTCATGGTCTAGCAAATATTGTTCTAAGGGATTAGTAGGAGGCACGGCAATAGAAGCAAGACCAATAATTTCATCCTTACTAGGCAATTCTTTATCATGGGGTTGTCTATGAAATTTAGAGAAATTAAAATCATGAGACATATCCCCTAAACCGATAGTAACAATATCTTTCTCGCAATCTATCTTAGCATTAACAGTATTCAAGAAAGGTCTACCAAATATAATGGGACAAAAGTCATCTTGTGGGGAAGCAAGAACAAGAAAATCAGTAGGGTATTTTATTTTCCCACACAAGACTTCAACATCTCTAACAATCCCAATTGGTGAAATAGTATCTCTATTGGCAAGCTTAATAGTAACATTAATATCTTCTATCTCAGCAGGTGCAATATCATTCATAATTTCTTTATATAAGGAAAAAGAAATTGCACTCACACTAGCACCCATATCACATAAGCCATGATAACAATGATCTCCTATTTTAACTGAAACAACAGGCATGCCAACAACGGGTCTATGTTTATCTTTACTATCGGGTTTAGCAATTCTAGCAGCTTCATCACAGAAATAAATAACATGCCCATCAATATTATCAACCAAGAGATCTTTAACCATAGCAATACTAGGTTCAACTTTAATTTGCTCAGGGGGTGTAGGTGTTCTAGTATAACTCTTACGAATCATAGTTGAAGCTTTAGCATGATCCTTTATTCTAACAGGAAAAGGTGGTTTCTCAATATAAGCAGTAGGAACAATAGGATCAACATTATAAGTAATAGTTTCTTCTTCAACTTTAATAGGTTCAACTACTTTAACTTCAATGGGAGGATGATATTTAAACCACTTATCCTTAGGGAGATCAACATGAGTAGCAAAAGATTCACAGAAAGAAGCTACTATCTCAGGGTCAAGTCCATATTTAGTGCTAAAATCACGAAAAGCATCGGTATCCATAAAAGATTTAACACAATCAAACTTAAGGTTTATACCTGACTCCTTACCTTCGTCGAGTTCCCAATCTTCAGAGTTGCATTTAATTCTTTCCAATAAATCCCATTTGAATTCAGTAGTCTTCTTCATAAAAGAACTAGTACAAGAAGTATCGAGCATGGATCGATCATTATGAGAAAGCCGAGCATAAATTTTTTGAATAATAATTTCTCTTGGGAGCTCATGATTGGGGCATGAATATAACATTGACTTAATCCTCCCCCAAGGTTGAGCGATACTTTCTCCTTCACGAGGCCAAAAATTATATATATAATTCCGATCACGATGAACCAGATGCATAGGATAAAACTTCTGATGAAATTCCAATTTCAATCGGTTGTAGTTCCATGATCCAATATCATCACATAGCCTATACCATGTCAATGCCTTCTCCTTCAAAGATAAAGGGAATACCTTCTTCTTGACTTCATCCTCAGGCAAACCTGCAAGCTTAAATAATCCACAAACTTCATCCACATAGATTAGATGCATATCAGGATGTAATGTTCTATCTCCTGTGTAAGGATGAGCTAGCAGTTTCTCTATCATACCCGAAGGAATTTCATAATAAATATTTTCAGTAGGTGCAGTAGGTTGAGGAGCAACTCTTTGCTCTTCCGGTCGAGGTGAAGATACCCCGAACAAGCCCCTCAAAGGATTATTTTCCATAGTAACAAGTGACAGTAAATTTCAGCACACTATATAAATGTTTCCTTACAAAATTCCACTTACCAAAGGCGCTTCACTCCCCGGCAATGGCGCCAAAAAAGAGTCTTGATGACCCACAAGTATAGGGGATCTATCGTAGTCCTTTCGATAAGTAAGAGTGTCGAACCCAACGAGGAGCAGAAGGAAATGACAAGCGATTTTCAGCAAGGTATTCTCTGCAAGCACTGAAATTATCGGTAACAGATAGTTATGTGATAAGATAATTCGTAACGGGTAATAAGTAACAAAAGTAAACAAGGTGCAGCAAGGTGGCCCAATCCTTTTTGTAGCAAAGGACAAGCCTGGACGAACTCTTATATAAAGCAAAGCGCTCCCGAGGACACATGGGAATTGTTGTCAAGTTAGTTTTCATCATGCTCATATGATTCGCGTTCGTTACTTTGATAATTTGATATGTGGGTGGACCGGTGCTTGGGTGCTGCCCTTCCTTGGACAAGCCTCCCAATTATGATTAACCCCTCTCGCAAGCATCCGCAACTACGAAAGAAGAATTAAGACAAGTCTAACCATAGCATGAAACATATGGATCCAAATCAGCCCCTTACGAAGCAACGCATAAACTAGGGTTTAAGCTTCTGTCACTCTAGCAACCCATCATTTACTTATTACTTCCCAATGCCTTCCCCTAGGCCCAAATCATGGTGAAGTGTCATGTAGTCGACGTTCACATAACACCACTAGAGGAAAGACAACATACATCTCATCAAAATATCGAACGAATACCAAATTCACATGATTACTTATAACAAGACTTCTCCCATGTCCTCGGGAACAAACGTAACTACTCACAAAGCATATTCATGTTCATAATCAGAGGAGTATTAATTATCATTAAGGATCTGAACAAATGATCTTCCACCGAATAAACCAACTAGCATCAACTACAAGGAGTAATCAACACTACTAGCAACCCACAGGTACCAATCTGAGGTTTTGAGACGAAGATCGGATACAAGAGATGAACTAGGGTTTGAGAGGAGATGGTGCTGGTGAAGATGTTGATGTAGATTGACCCCCTCTCGATGAGAGGATCGATGGTGATGACGATGGCGATGATTTCCCCCTCCGGGAGGGATGTTTCCCCGGCAGAACAGCTCCGCCGGAGCCCTAGATTGGTTCTGCCCAGGTTCCACCTCGAGACGGCGGCGCTTCGTCCCGAAAGCTTCCTCCTTATTTTTTCTAGGTCAAAACACACCATATAGCAGAAGAAGGGCGTATGGGGCCTGCCAGGTGGCCCACAAGGACGGGGGGCGCGCCCAGGGGGGTAGGGTGCGCCCTCCACCCTTGTGGATGGCAGGTGGCCCCCCTTTGGTACTTTCTTTGCCCAATATTTTTTATTAAATCCAAAATGACTCTCCGTGAAGTTTCAGGACTTTTGGAGTTGTGCAGAATAGGTCTCTAATATTTGCTCCTTTTCCAGCCCAGAATTCCAGCTGCCGGCATTCTCCCTCTTCGTGTAAACCTTGTAAAATAAGAGAGAAAACGCATAAGTATTGTGCCATAATGTGTAATAATAGCCCATAATGCAATAAATATTGATATAAAAGCATGATGCAAAATGGACGTATCAGTACATTGTTTCGCAACTTCTAATTCCTTTGAAAATCTCTTATTCCTGAATATTTGATATAGTCGATACGTCGCCAAATTCTTGGATGGAGCGAAGATCGAAAAGGAATCCATCAAAGAGTATGAGCTTCTGGCAAAGCAAGGAGGCGGCTTTTCCGATTTCATCTCTTGGTTCAAACAAACGGTAATTTCCATTAGACCATTCTCATTTTCTTTGTCTAATTTGTGGCTAATGCAACAATCCTTTCGTATTAAACTTGTAGGATAATTCAGAGTCTATGGACGCCGAATTGAGACAAGTCGCTAATGGTTTTGACTTTAAGGTCTGTTCATTTAACAAATACGACATCAACAGGTATCGCTTTCGTACCTATGGCAAAGAGCTATGTATGGCCGACCGAAAGTCTAAAAATTGTTGTGTCTCTGCTATCGGCGATGGAGGTATCGAGTATTATGGGAGAGTTGAAGCAATTTATGAACTTCTATTCTATGGTGAAAACCCACCGAACGTCGTAGTCTTCAAATGTTATTGGTTCCAGCCGAAGGAGACTAGAAGGACTCATGAACATATAGGGCTAGTCGAAATCAAACAAAGCACCCATTTAGATGTTCCCAATGTCTATATTATGGCTCAACAGGCGACCCAAGTTTTCTATCTACCGTGGGCCTGCCAAACTGATCCAAATCTGAATGGTTGGGATGTCATTTATGAAGTGCCGCCACGTGTTAGACCACCTCCCCCCAATGAAGAGGATTATGAACCTCACATTAACCCAGACACATATGAAGGTGAATTCTTCCAAGAAACACGTCTTTCCAAAAAATGCTTCAAGAAACACTCTACTTCACCCCAGAACATTGAAGTAGACAGCGACAGTGAAGCCGACTTCATCCCTGAGCCGGAACAAGAAGAGCCTGAATAAGAAGAGGTTACTGCTTCGGATGATTTGTCAATGCTTGACCGATTACGTAAAGGTGGCCTTCCACATGTTGATGCCGCTAAACCCGATGAGCACTTCATTCATGATAGTGATGATGATGATGCATTTATTAATCCCGGAGCATTTATTGAACCCGACGATCAAGATTATTATTAGGTATTCAATTTTTTTATGTTGTACTTGATTTATATAGTTACTTGTATGAACATATGATTTATATAGTTACTTGTATAATTTTCTTACTTTTGCATTATTGTTTGTTATACATAGTGTCATGGTCTTGATATCCGTCCCCGTCGGCCCTCGCTCGGTTTATGATTCGGATGTGGTATATTCTCTTTTATAACTATTTGTTGCATTTCGCATTTATGACAATTATGGCCATCAAGTTGACATAGAAATATTTTTATCTATGAGGTATGTGAACCGGAAATTGCAACCGACCCTCTTGTCGAGAAGTTAAATTTAGTTGAAAAAGAAAACGAGTATTTGAAAGAAAAAATGAAAAGAATTAAAGAAGAGAAGATGAAATTGGAGTTGTATGTTGCCGATGTCGTCGATGATCACAAGATGAAGATGGATGCAATGCGCTTGAAGATTAAGAAGATTAGAAAATATGCCATTGATAATGAGGCTTGGTATCATTATGTCGTTGGATCAATTGTTACCTTAGTTGCGATCTTGATCGTATTTGTTGTGATGAGGGTAAGTTACCTCCAAAATGACATAATTAGCCTATTTAGTTCATTTATGACATAAGTAGCTTATTCATTTCAAAAATGGCATAATAACCTTGGTTCTCTCATAGATGTCATATACTTATCTTATTTTCCTCCAAAATGGCATAATTACATAAGTTAGATAAAAAATGAGCTATACTTACGTAAGTTGGCTCAAAAATGGCATCATCACCTAGGTTAGCACAAAAATAACCTATACTTACCTTATTTTCCTCCAAATTGACATAATAAGCTTAGTTAGCTAAAAAATGTCATAATTACCTAGTTTAGCCTCTAAAATGACACAAATAAGGAATAGAAGAAAAAAAAAGGAAGCGGAGAAAGAAAGAATAGAAGAAGAAAGGAAAAAAAGAAAGAATAAAAGAAGAAGAATGAGAATGAGGAGGAAAAGGATAAAAAGATAGAAGAGAAGAAGAAAGATGAGAAAATAAGAAGAAGAATATCTTCTTCTCTTCTTAGTCTTCTCTTCTTCTTCTTCTTCTTCTTCTTCTTCTCTTCTTCTTCTCTTCTCTTCTTCTTCTTCTTCTTCTCTTCTTCTTCTTCTTCTTCCTTCTTCGTCTTCTTCTTCTTCTTCTTCTTTCTTCTTCTTCTTCTAGTCTTCTTCTTCTTCTTCTTCTTCAGTCCTTCTTCTTCTAGTCTTCTTCTTCTTCTAACTTTCTTACTCCCATTTTTGTAGGTTTGATTCACTTCATGGAAGCAGCATTGATGGACTGCTAGTGTTTAGTTCTTGTTTTCATTTGTATTGATGCACAATGTGAAACTATATGTATGTATATATGGATGAACTCCGTGAAACTATGTATGTATTGGATCTTTTAATACCCTATGTGTTCTGTTGCATTGATGGACTGCTAGATGTTTGATACATGGGCTATGTTTGAGGTTGGAACTATATATATCATATATATCTTTTGAAAATGCAGGGATATAACAGAAAACAGAAAAACAGAAACAATACAGGCACTTTGCCGTCTGTGGCAGACGACAAAGGCCCCTTTGCCGTCTACCACAGATGGCAAAGTGGCCACATGGCAGCAACCTGTGCAATCTGGGAGCTGACCCATTTGGTTACTTTGCCGTCCATGCTAGACGGCAAAGGCTGTGGGAGTTTGCCGTCGGTGGCAGACGACAAAGACTTGGGGGGCATGACGTATGGCTGATGTAAGATTGCAGACGGCAAATGGGAGGGCTTGTTTGCCATCTGCTGGCGGACGGCAAAGGCCGCCGTTAGGCTCCTAACATGGCTAACGCCTGTTATTTGCCGTCCATGTTCTTTGCCGTCAGCCACAGACGGCAAAGGGCCTTTGCCATCCGCTTTGACAAAGCAGACGGCAAAGAACCTATTTACCATCACTCTCTTTGCCGGACAGCTTTGCCATCGGTGGCAGATGGCAAAGGGGTTTGCCGTGGCAGACGACAAAGAACCTAATTCCTGTAGTGTATAGGTCCACGAATAGTATGACCCATGTTTGACCAATCAATCATACGACCCGTATAAGGCCCACTGATTCTACGGCCAATGGAAGGCCCATGGATCCTAAGGCCCGTAGGAGGCCCATGGTAATAACAGGTAGCAGGACCATAGTTACAACGGTTCGTATGTTGCTGATACGTCTCCAACGTATCTATACTTTTTTATTGTTCCATGCTGTTATATTATCATTCTTGGATGTTTTACAATAATTTTATAGTCATTTTATATCATTTTTTGGTACTAACCTATTGACATAGTGCCAAGTGCCAGTTGCTGTTTTTTGCATGTTTTTTACATCGTAGGAAATCAATACCAAATGGAGTCCAAACGCAGCGAAACTTTTTGTGGATTTTTTTTGGACCAAAAGACATCCAGTGGGCCGGAGAAGCGCCTGGGGGTGCTCCGAGGGGAGCACAACCCACCAGGGCGCGCCTGGAGGCCCAGGCGCGCCCTGGTGGGTTGTGCCCACCTCGGGTGCCCCCGAACCGCCTCTTTGCTCTATAAATACCCCAATATTCCAGAAACCCTAGGAGAGTCGACGAAAATCAATTCCAGCCACCGCAGAGTCCAGAACCACCAGATCCAATCTAGACACCATCATGGAGGGGTTCACCACTTCCATTGGGCCTCTCTAATGATGCGTGAGTAGTTCTTTGTAGACCTACGGGTCCGTAGTTAGTAGCTAGATGGCTTTCTCTCTCTCGTTTGATTCTTAATACAATGGTCTCTTGGAGATCCATATGATATAACTCTTTTTGCGGTGTGTTTGTTGGGATCCGATGAACTTTGAGTTTACGATCAGATCTATCTTTTTATCCATGAAAGTTATTTGAGTCTTCTTTGATCTCTTATATGCATGATTGCTTATAGCCTCGTATTTCTTCTCCGATATTTGGGTTTTGTTTGGCCAACTTGATCTATTTATCTTGCAATGGGAAGATGTGCTTTGTAGTGGGTTCAATCTTACGATGCTTGATCCCAGTGACAGAACGGGAACCGACACGTATGTATCATTGCTACTAAGGATAAAACGATGGGGTCTATTTCTACATAAATAGATCTTGTCTACATCATGTCATCGTTCTTATTGCATTACTCTGTTTCTCCATGAACTTAATACACTAGATGCATGCTGGATAGCGGTCGATGTGTGGAGTAATAGTAGTAGATGCAGGCAGGAGTCGGTCTACTAATCTTGGACGTGATGCCTATATAATGATCATTGCCTGGATATCGTCATGATTATTTGAAGTTTTATCAATTGCCCAACAGTAATTTGTTCACCCACCGTTTGCTATTTTTCTCGAGAGAAGCCACTAGTGAAACCTACGGCCCCCAGGTCTGTTTTCCAATATATTTGCTTTCAAGATCTGTTTTGCTATTCGCTCTTTTCTTTATTTGCAACTTTTATTTTCAGATCTATTAAACCAAAAATACAAAAATACCTTGCTGCACTTTATTTTATTTGGCGTTCGATCTATCAATATTTATTACTCTCTCACCTTCGTTTGCCAATTTTTGGCGCCGTTGCCCGAAAGGGATTGACAACCCATTTTACACGTCGGGTTGCGAGTATTTGTTATTTGTGTGCAGGTGCTGTTTACGTAGTGTTGCTTGGTTCTCCTACTGGTTCGATAACCTTGGTTTCATCACCGAGGGAAATACCTACCGCCGCTGTGCTGCATCATCCCTTCCTCTTTGGGGAAATACCGACGTAGCTTCAAGCCGCATCAAAAGGAATTTCTGGCTCCGTTGCCGGGGAGGATCTTCAACATGTACTAGGTTCCTAATCACAAATCTCATCTCCTCGCAATTTACATTATTTGCCATTTGCCTCTCGTTTTCCTCTCCCCCACTTCACAAAAATTTGCCGTTTTATTCGCCCTCTTTTTTGTTTGCCGTTTTCTTGCCGGATCTGTTTTTGAGTGCAATCTTGTTGCGTAGTCACAATGACTCAAGAGAACACCAAGTTGTGTGATTTCTCAAATACCAACAACAATGATTTTCTTAGCACTCCGATTGCTCCTCCCGCCACTAGTGCGGAGACTTGTGATATTAATACTGCTTTGCTGAATCTTGTTATGAAAGATCAATTTTCCGGTACTCCTAATGAGGATGCCGCGTCCCATCTTAACACATTCGTGGAATTATGCGATATGCAAAAGAAAAAAGATGTGGACAATGATGTTGTGAAGTTAAAATTATTTCCGTTTTCTTTGCGAGATCATGCAAAAATTTGGTTTTCTTCTTTGCCTTGTAATAGTATCGATTCTTGGAATAAGTGCAAAGATGCTTTTATCACTAAGTATTTTCCGCCCACAAAAATTATTTCCCTTAGAACCCAGATCATGAATTTCAAGCAACTTGAACATGAGCATGTTGCACAATCTTGGGAAAGGATGAAAATGATGCTAAGGAATTGCCCAACTCATGGGTTAAATCTTTGGATGATCATAAAAAAAATTATGCGGGGTTGAATTTTGTTTCTCGTAATCTTTTAGATTTCGCCGCGGATGGTACTTTTATGGAAATTACTTTGGGTGAAGCCACCAAATTGCTTGATAATATCATGGCAAATTATTCACAATGGCATACCGAAAGAGCTCCTACTAGTAAAAAAGTTAATTTGGTTGAGGAAATTTCTTCTTTGAGTGAAAAAGTTGATGCTCTTATGAAATTGGTTGCTAGTAAAAGTACTCCTATTGATTTTAATGATGTGCCTTTGTCTACTTTGATCGAGCAAAATAGTGATGCCGTAGATGTGAATTTTATCTCGCGAAACAATTTCAATAACAATGCTTATAGAGGTAATTTTAATCCTAGGCCTTTTCCTAGTAATTCCTCTAATAGTTATGGTAATTCCTATGGTAATCCTTCTTATAATAATAATAGGAAAACCTCTGATTTTGATAATAATATTAAAGAATTTATCAATGCTCAAAAGAATTTTAACACTGTGATGGAAGAAAAATTGAGTAAGATTGATGATTTGTCTAGAAGCGTTGTAAAATTTCTCATGATGTAGAAAATCTCAAGATGAAAATTTTTGTGCCTAAAGTTGAGGAATCAATTAAAGCTCTTTATGTTTCTATGGATGAAAGTAAGAAAAGAACCGCTATGCTTAGAGCCAGAAGAGAATTTTTAGAAAAGGCGTTTTCTAGTGATTGCTTTCATAAAAGTGATGAAGATCTTAAAATGATTGGTGTTTCTTGTATTGATTCCTTGTTTAGTAAAATTAAGATTGATGAAAAAGGGACCGGAGAAGAGTCAACTTTAGTTAGAAGGCGTCCCGATAATTTGGAGGGTGAAAATCTTGTTGAAAAATTTGATAAAAGTGGGTTTGAAGAGGTCAAGACTTTAACTAGTGATGTGCCCACTATTTTGGATTACAAAGACTTTAATTATGATAGCTTCTCTTTGATTGATTGTATTTCTTTATTGCAATCCATGATAAATTCACCCCATGCTTATGAACAAAATAAAGCCTTTACTAAACATATTGTTGATGCTATGATGAAAGCTTTGGAAGAAAAGTTGGAATTAGAAGTTTCAATTCCTAGAAAATTACATGATGAGTGGGAACCTACTATCAAAGTCAAGATTAAAAATTATGAGTGTTTTGCTTTATGTGACTTGGGTGCTAGTGTTTCTACAATTCCGAAATCTTTATGTGATGTGCTTGGTTTTACCGATATTGAAGAATGCTCTTTAAATTTGCACTTGGCGGATTCTACTATTAAAAAGCCTATGGGAAGGATTAATGATGTTCTTATTCTTGCAAATAGGAATTATGTGCCCATAGATTTTATTGTTCTTGATATTGATTGTAATCCGTCTTGTCCAATTATTCTTGGTAGACCGTTTTTACGCACTATTGGTGCCGTGATTGATATGAAAGAAGGCAATATTAAATTTCAATTTCCACTAAGGAAGGGTATGGAACACTTCCCTAGAACAAGAATTAGGCCTCCATATGAATCAATCATGAGGGCATCTTATGGATCTCGAAACAAAGATGACAAAACTTAGATCCGTGCATTATGCCTAGCTAGGGGCGTGAAACAATAGCGCTTGTTGGGAGGCAACCCAATGAATAAAATTTATTTTTGCTTTTTGCTTTCTGTTATTGAGTGTTTGCACAATTATGCTACTGTTATAATTGTGTTTTTTGTGTTTTAATTAGTGTTTGTGCCAAGTAAAGTCTTTAGGATTATGTTGGGTGATAGTTGATTTGATCTTGTTGGAAAACAGAAACTTTTGCGTCCAGTAAAACAGTTTTGAAAATTCACATAAGAGACGAAAAATTCTGAATTTTTTACACAAGATTGATATACAAATTTCCTATGTTGTCCAAGTTTTTCAGAATTTTTGGAGTTTCAGAAGTATTCGAAATATTCCGATTGCTACAGACTGTTCTGTTTTTGACAGATTCTATTTTCTTTGCGTTGTGTGCTTGTTTTGATGATTCTATGGTTTTATTTGATGAGTTTTTGCCATAGAAAAGTTGGAATACAGTAGATATAATGCAATAATAAAATATGAATTGGTTTGCTACAGTACTTATAGTAGTGATTTGCTTTCTTATACTAACGGATCTCACGAAGGTTTTGTTGAGTTTTGTGTGATTGAAGTTTTCAAGTTTTGGGTTATCTTACGATGGATGAAGGAATAAGGAGTAAGAAGAGCCTAAGCTTGGGGATGCCCATGGCATCCCAAGCTATTATCCAAAGAGAAGCAAGAAACTAAGCTTGGGGATGCCCCGAGTGGCATCCCCTCTTTCTTCTAACGACCATCGGTATTTTACTCGAAGCTATATTTTTATTCGTCACATACTATGAGTTTTGCTTGGAGCGTCTTGTATGATATGAGTCTTTGCTTGTTTTGCTTTATGTTCTAAGTTATGAATCCTTGCTGGACACACCTATTTGAGAGAGCCAAAATTATGCCATGACTTGTTAGAATTGCTCTCTATGCTTCACTTAAATTTTTTATGAGCTATGGATTTGCTCTAGTGCTTCACTTATATCTTTTTGAGCACGGCGTGCTTTAGTATTTTTGAAGAAATGCTCTCATGATTCACTTAGATTTATTTGGGAGTTAGTAATTTTTTTAAGAAATTCTCTCTTGCTTCACTTAAATTAATTTGAGAGAAAGAAGTATTATGCTCATGATCTTCACTTATATTTGTTTGAGCTTAAGCAACACATGAAAATTAGTTCCAAAGTGATAGATATCCAAGAAGGATATAATAAAAACTTTCATGAAGATCATTGGACAAAATAAACTTGATTCCTTGTAATAGTTTTGAGATATGATGATGTGATATGTGAGTTATGTTGATGAGTAATTGTGCTTTAGTAAGAATATTGGTGTTAAGGTTTGTGATTCCCTATGCAAGCACGAATGTCAATAGTCATGCAATGAAATTATTTCCTACTTGTGGTGCATTATTCGGTGTTAATTATGCTTAATGCTCGCTTATGAGATTATTCGTTTTTTGGTTGGTCGCTTCTCAATCTTTTGCTAGCCTTCATTTTGCACTAAGTATGATCACTAGTGCATCCAAAACCCTTTAAACCAGTTTTGCCACATGAGTCCACTATATCTACCTATATGCGATATTCTTTTGCCATTCTAAGCAAATTTGTATGTGGCATCTCTAATTTTCAAAATAAACTTCTCTTTTGTGTGTTCGTACCGCTCGCGAGGCAGTGACGGGTGGCTAATATTTTCCATGCTAGATGTGTTATTCTCACGATGAGTGTTTATTCACTTGTCATTGCACGAGAGTAAGGCAAAGGTATTAGGGATGCCCAGTCCTGAAATGAAAAAATGAATTTACTTTATGTTGTCAAATAATAAATTCCTTGGAAAGTGTTGGTACGGAGGGCACCTGTGGATACGGCTAGCCATGGAAAGTGAAAGAAATGGTGGAAAAAGGAATAAACTTTATTTTCTGTTTGGGAACCGCATATGATATATCTAGCACGGAAAGTGTTGGGAACTCTAAGTCGTTTTCGTTGGTTGGAAAAGCACACCTCCCAAAATGTTTTTATCTCTAAATTTTTCGCTTTGAGCTCTGACACCTCTACAAATCCCTACTTCCCTCTGCGAAGGGCCTTTCTTTACTTTATGCAATTTTTATTTTTAATTTGAGTCTCCATCTTCTCTTATAAAGCACCAACTAGGAGGCACTATGATCGTACTTGAGCATTGGGTGTAGTTAATATTCGAGTGTGTTTCACGAATGGATCAATGGTTGAGCATGATGGGCTAGGGATAACTTATTTTAGCGTTGATATTTTGAAAGACATAGTTGCTTGTTGATATGCTTGAGTATTTAAGTCATCATGTCAAAACTTGATTATTGCTTTAAACCATATAAAAGTCCAAATGTCCATGCTATAAAAGAAAAAATACGATATGACATGTTAGGCAACATTCCACATCAAAAATTCCGTTTTTATCATTTACCTACTCGAGGACGACCATGAATTAAGCTTGGGGATGCTGACACGTCTCCAACGTATCCATAATTTTTGATAGTTCCATGCTGTTATATTATCATTCTTGGATGTTTTACAATCATTTTATAGTCATTTTATATCATTTTTTGGTACTAACCTATTGACATAGTGCCAAGTGCCAGTTGCTGTTTTTTGCATGTTTTTTACATCGCAAGAAATCAATACCAAACGGAGTCCAAACGCAGCGAAACTTTTTGTGGATTTTTTTTGGACCAAAAGACATCCAGTGGGCCGGAGAAGCGCCTGGGGGGTGCTCCGAGGGGAGCACAACCCACCAGGGCGCGCCTGGAGAGGTGCCCCCCGAACCGCCTCTTTGCTCTATAAATACCCCAATATTCCAGAAACCCTAGGAGAGTCGACAAAAATCAATTCCAGCCGCCGCAGAGTCCAGAACCACCAGATCCAATCTAGACACCATCATGGAGGGGTTCACCACTTCCATTGGTGCCTCTCCGATGATGCGTGAGTAGTTCTTTGTAGACCTACGGGTCTGTTGTTAGTAGCTAGATGGCTTTCTCTCTCTCGTTTGATTCTCAATACAATGGTCTCTTGGAGATCCATATGATGTAACTCTTTTTGCGGTGTGTTTGTTGGGATCCGATGAACTTTGAGTTTATGATCAGATCTATCTTTTTAGCCATGAAAGTTATTTGAGTCTTCTTTGATCTCTTATATGCATGATTGCTTATAGCCTCATATTTCTTCTCCGATATTTGGGTTTTGTTTGGACAACTTGATCTATTTATCTTGCAATGGGAAGAGGTGCTTTGTAGTGGGTTCGATCTTACGGTGCTTGATCCCAGTGATAGAAGGGGAACCGACACGTATGTATCGTTGCTACTAAGGATAAAACGATGGGGTCTATTTCTACATAAATAGATCTTCTCTACATCATGTCATCGTTCTTATTGCATTACTCCGTTTCTCCATGAACTTAATACACTAGATACATGCTGGATAGCGGTCGATGTGTGGAGTAATAGTAGTAGATGCAGGCAGGAGTCGGTCTACTAATCTTGGACGTGATGCCTATATAATGATCATTGCCTGGATATCGTCATGATTATTTGAAATTTTATCAATTGCCCAACAGTAATTTGTTCACCCACCGTTTTCTATTTTTCTCGAGAGAAGCCACTAGTGAAACCTACGGCCCCGGGTCTCTTTTCCAATATATTTACTTTCAAGATCTGTTTTGCTATTCGCTCTTTTCTTTATTTGCAACTTTTATTTTCAGATCTATTAAACAAAAAATACAAAAATACCTTGCTGCACTTTATTTTATTTGGCGTTCGATCTATCAATATTTACTACTCTCTCACGTCCGTTTGCCAATTTTTGGCGCCGTTGCCCGAAAGGGATTGACAACCCCTTTTACACGTCGGGTTGCGAGTATTTGTTATTTGTGTGCAGGTGATGTTTACGTAGTGTTGCTTGGTTCTCCTACTGGTTCGATAACCTTGGTTTCATCACTGAGGGAAATACCTACCGCCGCTGTGCTGCATCATCCCTTCCTCTTTGGGGAAATACCGACGTAGCTTCAAGCCGCATCAGTTGCCCATGGTTATTGTGGCCTAGTTTTAATTAAAAAGGTAACCGCAGAAAAAGAACTGTAGTGACTACAAGCAAAAACATAAACAAGACAATAAGGAAGTAAATAAGCAAGCAACTTACGCTAGGCTATTACGGCTATTACAAATATTACATCCACTGGGCATCAAAGTTCACCACCAGAGCAAATATAGTGAACAAAGCAGCATATTACATACACCGGGCGTCTAAATTGGCCACCAGTGCAAATAAATGCGGCAGCAAAACAAGTCCAGAACTGAAACCACTTCAGAAGAGCTCAAGAAACGATATCCTGGATACCCACCATGCTGACAAGACGCTTGGCAAGCTTATTAGCTTTCTCTTGTTTGGCGCTTAAATCCTCCAGCGTTTGCTGTTGCACCAGAAAGTATGCATCTGAATTCTGCAGGGACTTCCTCAGTCCTTCAGCTTCGTGTTGCAGCACATCTGATCGATGTCTTTCAACTTGAAGTTGAGACTCAAGAAGCTGAACTGATTCAGGCAGAGAGTTCGAAGAGCTTGTGCCAGCAGTAGTTGCCAGTAACTCGAACACTACATCAAGACAGGACTTTGGGGTTGTTTCACTGTCTTCAAGATAGTTTTTATCAGCTTTCTTGGAGACCAACAGGGATGTCTCACTATCTTGAACCTTATCTGTATTACTTCCTTTGCCACTGCATAACGGGGTACTCTTCTCCAATATTTTGCCCGCATTCTAAAAGAGAAACAAGCAGACGAATCACAGGTTTACCATGTTGTATATGAAACTCATTTTGGTAAACCAGTTCAGTAGTAAGGTGGATAGGATAACAACATGAAAGAAACATATATCTATGTACTATGGTCACTGTATGGTCTATATCATTCTAGTTTATGTTGCCAAATCAAGATAGAGACAGTTCAAATCATATATGTTTAAGAAAAAGCAACATAGACATAATATAAGTGCGGGAAACTACACAACACTAACAACACTTGTAATGTGCATGACATGAGAACATAACTGTTTATTCAATTGAAACTGAAATCAACATAGAGCAAGTTACAATAGCAAACCAGTTAAAAAAACAGGTTTAAAACATACCTGTTGCGCCATTGGAGTTTCAATTGCATCCTTCAAATTTGAAATTAGTTGGTATGAGTAAATACAGTGATGCAAGAGCAAAGGAGTATGAACCATAGCTACGGAACCTGACCTGAGAACAATTCTTCTTCTGCTTTAAGCGTTGAGTAGGGGTTCAGAGTGGTGGTCCTCGTGCTTTGGGCACTACAGTTGCCTTACTAACTGCTCGTGTTTGGGTGCTCTGTGGTGGAGACGGTGCTGTGTCAACTGGAACTGGGTTACTATCTGATGGGGTTGGGGTTAGAAGAGGTGTAGCTGGTTGTCTGTCCAACTAGGTAGGGGTACAATCTGCGAGAGTCTGGGTTATGTGTGGTGGGTGTGACGCCCCCGACTCAATCATGCATGAATCATACACGCAAATGCACATGATCAAGCCTAAGGACTCACGGGAAGATATCACAACACAACTCTAAAACATAAATAAAGTCATACAAGCTTTATATTACAAGCCAGGGGCCTCGAGGGCTCGAATACATAAGCTTGCGAACAAGCGTCAGCGGAAGCATCAGATATCTGAGTACAGATATAAAAGAAAGCACAGAAAGGCCTTTAGAAAGGCGGAGCAAAAGAAAACACTACGATCGAAAGGCGCAGGCCTCCTGCCTGGGACCCTCCGATTCTACTCCTGGTCGTCAGTCAACTCATAGTAGTAACCACCCTCGGGGTAGTAGTAGCGATCGTCGGCGTGGGAAGCTGTATCTGGGGCTCCGTCATCTGGTTGCATCAAAAGGATATGGGGGAAAAAGAAAGCAAAGCAACCGTGAGTACTCATCCGAAGTACTCAGCAAGCAAGGATCTACACTACATATGCAACATTATCAAAGGAAGGTTGTATATGTGGACTGGGCTGCAGAAATGCCAGAATAGAGAGGAGAGCCTAGTCCTATCGAAGACTAGCATCTTCAGAGGTCTTGCAGCAATAGAAGAGAGTAGAACAGTACAATATAAGGTAACAGTAATGATATCAACCTCACCCAGAGATCCTTTCTCGACTCCCTGCGAGAAAGCAATCCCAGAGCCATACAGTCATCAACCTCGTCCGGAGATCCCTTCTCGACTCCCGGCGAGAAGCAATCCCAGAGCCATAGTATCCAAGTATCCAGTTCTAATTGTATCAATCAGGATACAACTCCGAGTGTCCTTTACCGTAGGACCGGCTATCGATAGAAGTTTTCTTCCCTGCAGGGGTGCACCAACATACCCAACACGCTCGATTAACTCCGGCCGGACACACTTTCCTGGGTCATGCCCGGCCTCGGCCAAACGATACACCGCAGCCCTACCTACAGCTCAGCAGAGAGGTCCCCGCCGGTCTACATCCTAAGCGCTCAGGGGTCTTGGGCCATCGCCCTGTGCACTCCGGGTCATTGCGAGCAGGGTGAAGCCAGGCACCAGGAGGGCGCCGGTCCGTCCCGGCCGCAAGGCTGAACTAGACGTCTGACAGAGCTTTTGGCTGATGCTACGATGCAGAACGCCCATACTATGCCCACGTGATGGTTAGTGCTATCAGGCCAGAGGCCTGCTCGGATCAAATATCCAAATCGTTAGTGGACTAGGGCTTGAGGTAACGAGCAGAGACTCACGAAAGATGTGACCCCATCGCCCCGTCTCGAGGACTTGCGGCAAGGGCCAAGAATGCTCGGCCGCGCCTCGTATTCATCCTCGGGCACCATACAGGCAACCCGTCTTCATATCACACGCGGGTACCCCTCAGGGTCGACCCGCCTTTCCAAGTAACAGTGTAAAATCCAAGTATCCGTGTGTCCATAACATCAGGGGAATCCAAGGTATCACCCTCGTTGGATTCCTAATCGATGTATCCGTCAAGGTGAACTCGGAGGAATCACCCTCGCTGGGTTCACACTTGAGGTGTTGTATGACGGCGTCATTATCGGAAGCGGTGAAGGAGGAATCACCCTCGATGACCACGACCGAATAGCTACTCTACAGAGTTAACATCAGAAGTGCTACACGAGGTTTCACCCTCGGCACTCGATAGTAACGCTGCAGTGTCGTTACAACTAAGGGGGGGTGATGTGCGGTGTCGGGGCCTGGTCTTCAATCCCGTTGATCGGGTCTTCAGATAATCCAGCGGGGCAATCGGGATAAGTGGGGTCACTGATAGGTCTCTACCCAGCCTAAACTAAGCAGTTTAGGATATGCAGGTAATTATCAACAGCAGGTTACAATAAACAGGATATGCATCAGAATAGGTAAAGCAGCAGTAGCAATTTTAATGCAAGCATGAGAAAATAGAATGGGCGATATCGGGATGATCAAAAGGGGGGCTTGCCTGGTTGCTTTGCGGCAAAGGCAAGGTCGTCAACAGTAGCACCGGGCTCCGGAGCTGCGTCGGTACCGGGAACTGCGTCGGGGTCTAACGAGAGAGAAGAGGGCGAGGAAATCGTAAATATAAAGCAAACAAGAGCATGACATGACAATACGCAGTGCCGGGTGTGCCTTAACGTATGGTTGCACGACAACGAGGAAGGGGGAATCCATCCGGGAATGTTTTCCCGGTTCCGGACAGTTGCCAGACAGATGACCGGAGGGGAACGGTTCCATGTTCGGGTAGCTAGGGACGCGTTACGGACGAACGGACCGCGTATCCGGATTCGTCTCGTCTTTCTGAGCAACTTTCATGTACAAAGTTTTTCGATTTGATCTACGGATTATTTTATATGATTTTCTAAAGATTTAATCAATTCCTGGAAATAACAGATTTAATTTAATTCGAAAAGGTTTATTGCGTCAGCATGACGTCAGTATGACGTCAGCGGTCAACATTGAACGTTGACTGGGTCAACTGACAGGTGGGGTCCGTTTGTCATTGTCTCCTCACTAACTAACATAGTTAATCATTATAGTTAAACATGTTAATTAGGTTAAGTTAATTAACCTTAATTAAATCAGTTAATTAATTAACTAATTTAATTATTAATTATTCTTTTTTCTATAAACGTTCTGGGGGGCCCCCTTGTCAGTGGCCTGGGGCTGGCCTTAGCGGGCGCGCGTGCTGGCAGTTATGGGTGCGGGCGCCCGAACGGGCGCTCGCCCAGCAGGGGTGGCAAGGCCACGGCCACGGCCGGTGGCGAAGTGGGCGGCGAGCAGCGGTGCGGCTGCAGGAGCCTGTACGGGAGCGGGCGAGCGGGCCTCGCGGGGCACGGCCGGAGGCGAGGCAGGGCGCGGCCCGGTCGGTCGCGGCATGGGCGCGGCCGACAGCGGCGTTGGGTGCGACGAGCTACGGGCAGGGGCGTGCGCTGGGGAGCTGCGGGCGGAAAGAGCGCGACAGCGGGCTCGACGAGCGCCGGGCGGCCACGGCACCGGCGGGCTGGAGCAGGAGGCGGGCGCGAGCGGGGCCGGTCGGGGGCACGCAATCGACGCGGTAAACGCACCGAGCGCGCGCGTGGGCGCAGGCTGGCGAGGAGCCCGACAGGGCGGTGCGGCCGGAGATGGCCGGGCGGGGACGGCGTGGCCACGCGCGCGGTTCAGAGCACGGTGTGGCGAACAGGGCCACGGCGGACGACGCGGCAGCAGTGAGGTCAACGCGGGCGGTGTGCACGGCGGGCGAGAGGGCAAAGAGGAGAAGGGGAGCTGCTCACCCCCGTTGCAGGGGATCGGGGCGGCGAGGCTCAACGGCGACCGTCGATGGAGAGGCGGTGGAGCGGCGTCGGCGTGGTGGTGGAGCATGGCGGCGACGGGAGGCGCGGGATCGACCCCTCCCCGATCCAGTCGAGTGGGTGGGGTCCAGGGAGGAGAGGCGTTCGGCGAGGGGGGGCAGGCGACCTGAGGCGGCACCAGGCGCCGGCGTCAAGGCGGCTCCGTCGAGCGGCGTCCGATGGCAAGGTCGGGGCAGCTGCCCCGATCTGGATCCTTGCGGGGGAGCAGAGGGAGAGAGGGGTTGGGGATCGGGGGGAATGGGGTGTGTGGTGGGCTAGGGTTTTCCATGGTGGGGGGGGGGGTTAAGGGAGTGAGTGGGGGGGTTGGGCCGGCCGGCTGGGCTATGGCCCAGTTGGGCCAGGGGGGGTTTTGTTTTCTTTTTATTTTTTGTCTTGTTTTCTTTTCTTTATTCCTATTTCTGTTTTGTAATTAGTTAGGCCTCAAAATGATTTTTGTAAAACATGGCAATTGTTCCATTAATTACTAGGCATTACCTACCACTACCAAAAATTGGTTTGGAGACAATTGGAGTCCACACAATCTTTATAATAAATAAAAAGTATTAAACCTTGCTGCTTTGGTAATGTTAGAGCCACCTAAATAATTTATTAACTGTTGGTTACAATTTTAAAATAGTCTCTGGAATATTTGTTATTTATTGAACATTTTAGTTTCTATGTTGAACAACTTTTATCTTCCACTTAATTTAATGTGAAGTTTGAATTAGGAGTTTAAATGCAATATGATGCAAATGATGATTTGGCACTGTTAATCATGCTGACTTGCCATTATCAAAAGTGATTACTGTAGCTAACCACTGGGGGTGTTACAGTGGGGCTGGTTCTTGGGCAAGTAGAACCGTGGTTCTATCTGCATCGACGGGTAGCACTATCTTTTCTGAAGACCGTGATTTACTCCCTTAGATACTACCATCACCCCCTCCAATTCAAATGGCTAATAAACAAGAAAAGTAATTGAATGTACAGACATTGTATGATAGACAGGTGCAATGGATAGTGGGGAATAAAAGAGGGCATGAAATAATTCACATTTATGTTGTCTAACCAAACAACATAGCATGACACAATTTCAAATATATGATGGCTAACTAAACAGGATAGCATGACATAATTTCACATATATGATGGCCAAGTAAACAGGATAGAATGACATAATTCAAAATATGATGACTATGTAAACAGAATGACATGATATAACTATATGATGTGTCTATTAAAGTGGTTGACATGCTATAATTCACATACATGCCGTCTATGGAAACCAGATGGCATGATATAATTCACAAATAGAATGACAAAATTCAAAATATGATGACTATGTAAACAAGATGAGATGATATAACTAATATGATGTCTTTATTAAATGGTATGGCATGGCATAATTCAGATACATGCTGTCTATGTAAACATGATGGCATGATATAATTCAAATATATGATTTATGTACTAATCAATTAAGCAGATGGCAATCGCATATATGATGTCTAAACTAAGCAGATGGCATTTAATATTTTGTATATGATGTAAAAACTAAGCAATGCAAGACAACATACGCATGATATGAGTAATGTAACCCTGCCAAGTTTGAGCATACACCTCAGGGGGAAAATAGGACTGGTCATCTGTCTCCGAATCCTCCTCTGAGGAGCTATCTGTAACCCGCAAGATATCTGCTTCAGCAGGTAGCATTGTCTGCTCTGAAGACCTTGTTTTCACTCCAGATTTTTTCATCACCAATTCAAATGGCTGATGCATAGGAAGAGTAGTTGAATATAAGAACATTGTCGACAAATGGAATACATGATACAAAAAAAGGATGGCATAATATAATTCACATATATGATGCTTGGCTAAACAGCATGGCATTGCATAATTCACATACATAATGCCTTGCAACAAGATAGCATTGCATAATTCACATATATAATGCCTTACAACAAGATGGCATTGCATAATTCACATATATATGGTAATTAGACACTAAACAGGTGGCATTCACACAAAGAATGTCTAAACTAAGCAAATGACATAGCAAGGCAAGACACCATATGCACGATATGAGCAAGATAACCATGCCAAGTTAAGAGCATACACCTGGGGGGGGGGGAATAGGACTGGTCATCTATCTCTGAATCCTCCTCTGAGGAGCTATCCGTAACCAGCAAGATATGCGCTTCGTGAGATAGCATTGTCTGCTCTGAAGACCTTGTTTTCATTCCAGATTTTTTCCATCACCGTGTCAAATGGCTGATGCACAGGAAGAGTAGTTGAATGTACTTACATTGTTGACAAATGTACTACGTAATGAAAAAAAAAGAATGGCATGATATAATTCACATATAAGATGACTGGCTAAGCAGGATGGCATTGCAAAATTCACATATATGATGCCGGGCTAAACAAGATGGTATTGCATAATTCACATATATGATATAGAAAGTAAACAGATGGCATTCACACAAAGCATGTCTAAACTAAGCAGATGACATTTTTAATGTATAAAGTAAGCAATGCAAGGCGCCATATGCACGATATGACCAACATCAGCATGGCAAGTTAGAGCAAAGACCTCAGGGGGTAAATAGGAGTGGTCTGCACCCTCTGAATCCCCCTCTGAATAGTTGTCTTCCTCTTGATTACAATCTAGAATGGGGGGGGGGGGGCTGCCTTTGCGCCCACCATGGAGCGACGTCTGCATGAAATTTTATTTCCACGCAAGGCTCGTCTCTTTTGCTCTACATGTTCAGTACCATTGTGTATAATAACTGACATGCATAGGAATAAAACATAGTGAGATTATGTAAGGAGTGCATGCAGAAATCTAGAGTGATGGTAGCAACTTGTGGACAGACCCAAAACCATTGATAGCAGGCAGATAATAGCTGCCGTTAAAAATACAGATAATGGCTCCTTTATTGTTTGTTTCCCACCCAACATGAAACTCATAGTAGACATCCGAGATTAACCAGGTAGTAAACAGATAATATTCATTGTTGCGCCGATATGTACCCCACAACCATTTAAAAACTTAAGTTTGAGCATTAGTTTGGAGCTGACTCGGAGTCTAACAGGTGAAGAGGACGATAAAGTAGCAGGTAATATTAAGCGATGCATAACGTAAGCAGACACGAAAGGGTGCGACCTCTCTTGCAGACCCGTGTAGTCCTCAAGGTCATCTGCTCAGTTGATGATGGTAATGCAGTTGTGGTGACTGCCGGCGGCATGGAAGAAGATCTGAGGCGGCGAAAGATAGTCTGGAGGGTGGATCCCTGCTGTGCTGGACCCTTCCGTCGTTGGAGCAGCTGAGCTGGGGTGGACGATGGCGCGGCAGGAGCGGAACAAACCACACAAGGTTTTCTTCGACACCTACCTGTAACAGAAGTAATTCTGTAAGGGCTCATTTGAATTGGAGGATTCTAACAACGCAGGGATAGGAAATACACGGGAATAGGATAGGAATGCACGTGCAAAGCAGAGCATTTGCAAATACAGGATTTCTGTCAATCTGGGTGTTTGGTTCACAGAAATGCAAAGAAGCGTGGTCAAATTAAGTCAAACCACAAGAAAATGTATAGTTATAATGCTATTATGCTACTATCACTTAGTCTTGTTCTTCATGAATAAGAATTTAAAAAGGAGGGCCAAGTGGATATTAAAATTCCTACGATTTTTCTTTGAAAGAGACACTAAAGGAACAAATAATACTTTGGACCCAGGCCACTGCCCTACTAGCTCAACTCCCAGGCCCATCTACACATGCACAGCTCCAACACGCAGAAATAAATAATGATGGCTTTCGAGAGAGTCCATCATGGATAGCTAACTTTCCTAGTACCCACTGCTTGTCATATAGGAGAAACTAATCGTATTCCTCATTACTACGCGTGCTCAGTGGACAATATATATAACATGTAAAGTAAAAAAAGCAATGCAACAAGTGTACAACCTCTGTGGCGAAGCCATGTCGATCTCAGCATCATTGGGTTGGTAGCTGAGGAGGCTGGGGCTGATGTGGCTGTCGGAGGAGGGGAAGATCTTAGGCGTCTGGAGATGGAGTCAAGGGTACAGCTCCGCTGTGATGGAGGGTTTCGTCGTTGGAGCAGCTCCGGTGAGGTGTACGACGGCGAGGCTGATGCGGAACAAGAGAGACAACATTACCTGAAGTGTTATTCTAATAGCATCTCCAATAGATGATGTAAATAAAATACATCATCAAAAAGTGCTAGATGTAAAATACACTGCCATGCATAGGAATAAAACATAGTGAGATTATGTAAGGAGTGCATGCAGAAATCTAGAGTGATGGTAGCAACCTGTGGACAGACCCAAAACCACTGATAGCAGGCAGATAATAGCTGCCGTTAAAAATACAGATAATGGCTCCTTTATTGTTTGTTTCCCACCCAACATGAAACTCATAGTAGACATCCGAGATTAACCAGGTAGTAAACAGATAATATTCGTTGTTGCGCCGATATGTACCCCACAACCATTAAAAAACTTAAGTTTGAGCATTAGTTTGGAGCTGACTCGGAGTCTAACAGGTGAAGAGGACGATAAAGTAGCAGGTAATATTAAGCGATGCATAACGTAAGCAGACACGAAAGGGTGCGACCTCTCTTGCAGACCCGTGTAGTCCTCAAGGTCATCTGCTCAGTTGATGATGGTAATGCAGTTGTGGTGGCTGCCGGCGGCATGGAAGAAGATCTGAGGCGGCGAAAGATAGTCTGGAGGGTGGATCCCTGCTGTGCTAGACCCTTCCGTCGTTGGAGCAGCTGAGCTGGGGTGGACGACGGCGCGGCAGGAGCGGAACAAACCACACAAGGTTTTCTTCGACACCTATCTGTAACAGAAGTAATTCTGTAAGGGCTCGTTTGAATTGGAGGATTCTAACAACGCAGGGATAGGAAATACACGGGAATAGGATAGGAATGCACCTGCAAAATAGAGCATTTGCAAATACAAGATTTCTGTCAATCTGGGTGTTTGGTTCACAAAAATGCAAAGAAGCATGGTCAAATTAAGTCAAACCACAAGAAAATGTATAGTTATAATGCTATTATGCTACTATCACTTAGTCTTGTTCTTCATGAATAAGAATTTAAAAAGGAGGGCCAAGTGGATATTAAAATTCCTACGATTTTTCTTTGAAAGAGACACTAAAGGAACAAATAATACTTTGGACCCAGGCCACTGCCCTACTAGCTCAACTCCCAGGCCCATCTACACATGCACAGCTCCAACACGCAGAAATAAATAATGATGGCTTTCGAGAGAGTCCATCATGGATAGCTAACTTTGCTAGTACCCACTGCTTGTCATATAGGAGAAACTAATCGTATTCCTCATTACTACGCGTGCTCAGTGGACAATATATATAACATGTAAAGTAAAAAAAGCAATGCAACAAGTGTACAACCTCTGTGGCGAAGCCATGTCGATCTCAGCATCATTGGGTTGGTAGCTGAGGATGCTGGGGCTGATGTGGCTGTCGGAGGAGGGGAAGATCTTAGGCGTCTGGAGATGGAGTCAAGGGTACTGCTCCGCTGTGATGGAGGGTTTCGTCGTTGGAGCAGCTCCGGTGAGGTGTACGACGGCGAGGCTGATGCGGAACAAGAGAGACAACGTTACCTGAAGTGTTATTCTAATAGCATCTCCAATAGATGATGTAAATAAAGTACATCACCAAAAAGTGCTAGATGTAAAATACATCAGCTGCTCATCTCTGAACTTAACTGTCGAAACTGAATTTTGCTGTCCAAACTGAATTTGGCCACTCGAGCACTAGTGGCAATAGATGATGTAAATAAAATACATCACCAAAAAGTGCTAGATGTAAAATACATCAGCAGTGCATTAATAGTTTTGGCCACTCGAGCACTAGTGGCAGTGGAGCAGCAATCTAAATCGGTAGCCGCTCCAGCAGGGAACATACTACCAAAGAGCAGCCGGGGCAGCTGGTCCTGCAGCAGCAGCAACGCCCGGAGCAGCAGCGCCTGCGGGAGCCGGGGCAGCTGGTCATGTAGCAGCAACAGGGACTTGAGCGAGAGCCGGAGCTGCTACTTGTGCAGCAGCAACGCGAGCAAGAGTAGAGCAGCAGCGCAAGCAAGAGCAAGAGCAAGAGCAGCAGCGCGAGCTAGAGCAAGAACAGACGAGGCAGGGGACCGAGAGCAAGAGCAGAGCAACAGCGCGAGCGAGAGCCGAAGCAGCAGCAGCAGGGCCAGCGAGAGCCGGAGCAACAACAGCTCCTACTGATGTGGACGTCGCCGCCGAGGGATCGACGCCGTGGAGGAAGTGGCCGGCGACACCGCTGTAGATGGAGCCGCGCCATGGCGGCTCCGGACCGAGCGCCGGCAGCACCGTGAGATCGAATCAAGAAGAAAATGCAGCGATTACTATAGAACCTCTTTGGTGGCGCCAATTAGGCCTGAGCTTCATCCCAGGGATCGGTGATGGTGCTGCTCTTCCGGTGGTGCAGGTGAAGACGACGCTGTGGGAATGTAGGTGGCGCGATAGACGAGGCGAACGTCGGGGCAGCTCCTTGGAGGTGGAGGATGTGGTGGCTGAACCGGCGGGACGATGAGATCGCCGATGGATCCTCATCCGGTGCGGTGGATGAGGGACGTCGAGCTGTTGTGGTGGACGATGTCGTCGGGGAAGAGGCTCTGGCTGGGTGGCGGACGGAGGAGGGTGTGGGGCTTCGCGGGTTTTCGCGGCCTCGGTGTACGAATGGGGGGGAGGGGATGGGAGGGGGAACTATGGCTTAGGGACGTGCTTGTCCGAAATGTGAGGTAAGTTACGAAAGTACCCCCACCAATTTGAACTAGGTGGTTCTTTTGGTTCAGGGGTATCACGGGAATTTCGCGTGTCAGGATTTCGGAGGAGGTGGGAGTTTTCGCGCGCGTTGTAATTTTGGAATAGTAAGGCGCGGGTTGAGATGGATGGAATTTTAGGAGCACAACGAGACAAAGAGATATCTTAAAATTTCGGGATAACAAGGCGCGGGCTGAAATTTCCGGACAAGCCTAACGTGTACTGTATCAAATCAATTCGCACTTCCCTCAACGAAAAAAAAGAAATCAATTCGCTGTCTAGTCCCATTTTATTGTATGAGTTACTACAAATGCCATTCAAAACTTTGAATACATGTTATTTTCAATTAAAATATTTCGCTACGTGTATAATGCATGTAACCCACTACTCAAATAAATATTTTAGTGCATTCCAAATGTATATACTACCACTCCAATATGAACTAAATTTGAATTCATTTCTCTATTTGAATAAGATCTACAATCATGATTGTTGTCAAGTTAAACCATTTGAATTCGTTTCTCTATTTTAATAAGATCTACAATCATCATTGTTGTCAAGTTAAACCATTGTTTGTATATTATCTTCACAACACACCACATGATTATTGTCGAGTTAGATATGAACTATGTGTACTATATTAACTCGAACTCGAATTTTTGAATCCACTTTATGTTGATTTCAAATCACAGTACATTTCAACCTCTAGCTAGATTATCATAATCTAAACCATGTCTCACATGTATAATGTGTTTATCACATAATGTATGTTGCCCCACCCCCTACGCATACAAGTATTTAGTTGTGAGCTGCAAACACCACACATTATCACAAATTCAAATAAAATGTGAGATTGTTCGATATATAGTATGGTTTAGATTGTTCGATATTTAGCTGTGAGCTGCAAACGCCACACATTATCACGAATTCAAATAAAATTTGAGATTGTTCGATATTTAACTGTGAGCTGCAAACGCCACACATTATTACAAATTCAAATAAAATGTGAGATTTTTCAATATATAGTATGGTTTAGATTGTTCCATATTTAGCTGTGAGTTGCAAACGCCATGCATTTAGAGACATTACAACCGCACACTTTTCTGACCCTCTCAGGCCATCAACACTTTTGGCCATCGGATCTGTACTTTCGTGCGCCGCTGGCCGTTTGATCTATTTGCCATTCCTCCTAGGCTTCGGTTGATGCACGAGGAGTGCTATTGGGCTGGGGCGATGCTCCCGTGACAAAACCGGTAGTCTGCTGTTCATTGGGCCAACTGGGCCTTTGAGTCCGTGAAGAGAAAAACCAGCACGCACGCGAAATCCTCTTGACTCGGCAACACGAACGGGCGATGAGCCGATGACGGGGGCAGCCAATCGCCACATATCTATTCGACTCCACTTCCCGGCGATTGAGGAAGTAATTCACCATTGCTTCAGGGCTTTAGTGGTAATCAATGCGCACTACTCGCTTGTGGCCGATAATTACAAGATCAGTTACCATGGCGCTCCCTGTTCTTCCTCTACTGCACGCATGTCCATATATTCTCTGCTTCCTACCTTGCATCGGGCGACGGCGGCATCGTCGGATTCCCCCCACCCCCCACGACTCCTTCCTTTCCGTCCACGGCGTAGCAACTAGGCCCGAAAGACCGACCTGGCTGCCAGGGAGCACGATACGGCCTCGTACAATGCTAGATGCTTAGGGTGGTGCTTAGAAAAATAAACCGGATTTTTCTGAAGCACCGGTGCCTATTTCTACAGGAGGGACGCCTAGTTAAGCGTCTTCCTTGTACAAATAAGCACCGGTGCTTAAGAAAAGCCTAATTTATTTCTCTAAACACCTCTACTAAGCACCTTGCGTAAGCGCGCTAACGGTGCCAACAGCGACCTTCATCGATGCCCACCTCCGAGCTACTCCTAGTCGCGGCCTATTGCTATAGGGGCTGGGTTGAGGCTTGCCGGAGTTGCGGCTCCGCCGATTTTCTCTCCCACCTACCTCCCACTATTTCTCCATCCAATTTATACTCCTTATTGACGGTGCTTTTCTTTACTGCGATTTCAGTAGGTGCCCTCAATCGTTGGGATGGAGACTGGTCGTGGTGGGTTGATTTCATCCATGTTGCTGATTTATCTTCTTACTACATCCCCTCTTCCACCGATCTTTCTTATTGCTGCTGTTTTTTTATTACAAGCTACCAAATTGATGCAGGTCGGTAAGAAAGTATTGCTGCTGTTCTGGTAGTGGTAGGTTCGATCAGGAAATTCCTGAAGCTCATGATTTGCAATGGGTCAATGGCTCTCAGCCATGTTAGTTTATGTGTACGCTCATATCTAATCTTACATTATCTTAATATACATGTGTATGTGGCTATGATTTGTAAAATCTCATCCTTGTGTCCATCGATTTTAGCAACGTGGATGGGTCTCTTTATTCAGGTTCATACATTGCAGAACTGAACACAATTGTTATCTAACATGAGAAATTTTTCTCAATAACAACTAATTGTCTATACAGCTTTAGAATGTGTTTGGTGCCTGCATCTACAAGTACTTGATTTATAGACGCGAGTGCGGATGTGACACTGAAAATGGCTCTATAAAAGTAGCTACTTTTCCTTCCCTGATTAGCATATATGTCTATTTGTTTCATATCAGTTCAGTGGTGCCATATCTGAATTCTCAACGTGCACTGGGCGCCTGGAAAATAAATTGTAGCTAGGCATATCTATTCTCGCTGTTCTTTGCTTTTTGGCCATGCATAGCTGCAAGATACACCATTTAGTAGGTGGAGTTTGTCTTGAACTCTTGATAATGTTTTCCCCGTTGAGCAAACATTGAAAGAAGATATGGAAGCTTTAAACCAGATAGACCAAAAAGGGAGATTACACTACCATGGTATCATCTAGGAGCAATACCAAAGTGTTTCAAAGGAGGATCACCTTGACTTAGGTCTGCCTCCGGTCTAAATTAAATCAACCTAAGTGAAATGGAGTCTCTATCTTCTACTACTACATAAAGTAGTAACATAACCACCCTTAAGTACGTGCATATTTGTGCTCTGGAATGATACAAAAGCTCTTAAACCTAGGAAGTAATAGCGTCATAGTTAAGCCTACTTGGAATAATGGCTGCTATATATTTATAAAGCGGAGCGAAAGCCTTTTTCGGTAATGGCTGCTATATATGCTGTAACAAGATACTCATTTATAATTTTGTTTTGAATCTTATAACCCATTAAAACCACTGATAAACACTCTCTAGGCTGATGTGCTTGTTCTTTAGAAGAATTGAATTTAAGTTTCCAGTGAAACACGTGGGACTTCTGATCAGTTCAGCGTACAACCAAATATTGATTGGTATATATGACTGATCTCTTCTATAATTGCCAGGTAATTCGGTTGCTCCGAGTCTCGAACCATCATTGAGTGTCATTGAGTAGGATACACAAGTATGACATTGGGTATTGTCAATGACGTACCATCTCATGTCCCAGCACTGATAAATGTACACCATCCTAATTCATGATGTCAAATATCTCTGTTCTAACCAGAATATGTATGTGTCAATTTTTATCCAAGTAATACTGACTTGAAAAGAGACTCAGATTTTGATTAAACATGTGTGTGCCTATTTCAAGGAACTGTAATTCATTTTTCTCACATTTGCAATCTTTATTTTCACCCAATCTACAGAGTTTCTAATAGATGGGCGCGGCAACACGCGCCATCATGGTCTAGTTATCACATTATAGTATAACATGTCCAAAGCCACACCACGCGTATCACCACTATATTCATGCATGCATAGGTTTAAAACACTATGATTTCTTATTCAAATATATGAATCCACTTTTATAATGAATTATGATCTTTGTTAGTCTTTTACACCCACACAATACTGTAACCTTTGTAGCTAGCACTAACTTTCTCTCGTGCATGTACACGCCCTCCTCGCCCTCCCCCTCCCTCAGCATTTTATCCATCGTGCACATTCATTTATTTTCTTTAGGTCGTTCTCCCACGGTATCCACAACTCCTTCTCTCCGACACACACGGATCGATAAACCTCTCTAGCGAGGTCTGCCTACCACTTACACACACACACACACTTTCCATCTCCTCCTTTTTCGTCCATGCCTCATGTCTCTCATACGGTCCCACACACGTGTAAACTCTCGCCCCTCTTTTCATCGATCTCACAATCTCACACTCCTCCCCCTATCTAGTAGGCCTCTCGCACTACCTCCTAGCTCCATCCCTCTCTCTCTCTCTATCCATCTCTCTGGCCCTTATTTGCCTCTAACAAATGGATGTACACCGACCGATCTTCCACTATACATATAGCTAGCTAGGTCGTCTAGTTATAACTCGTTTTTCCCACGCGCCGATCGATCTACCTCATTAGTTATGTCTCTCCCTTTCTCCGACACACAACAATTGATCTATCGATCTAGTTAGGTCTGCTTACCAAACACATATGGCCCCCCTTAATCATCCATGCATGCCTCCCGACACATCTATCACGCACATGCACACACAGAAAGACATCCCCTCTATTCTTGATATTGTAGTTGTACCCTCCACTTGTCTAGTAGGCCTCTCCCACCATCTCCGAGAAGCAACTCCACCATCCCTCCGGCACTCTACCTCTGTCTGTCTCTCTCTCAACCTATTTCCCGTCCTTCTCTTATGTATGGACGTCGATCGATCTCCCTCAAGACATAGGTAGTTAGGTCTCTCCTTCTCAACACATATACGAGGTTGATCTACCTCTCTAGTTAGGTCTCTGCCTCCCCCCGCACCCCCACACACACACCGATACATCGAGCGCTCTAGTCATGTGTCCCTGCCACACACAAACTTGCCCTCTCCCCTCTGACGTTCCTGTAGGTCAGTCGCCCTATATCTTTGACGTGCGCACACACAATTTTGATGGCTATCTTCATTGATCTCGCACCCACACACTTGATCCTCTCTTCGACTCTATCGATATCTATGACCCCTCCCTCTCTTCTCGTGGATCCCCCCCTCTATATATGATATAACTAGGCCTCTATTTCACACACATTGCATGTGTCACATTTTTTTGAGATATGATCGACACATATTCCCACAAATACACTTACGAAATCACCCCCCCCCCCCATAAAAAAACACTCACGAATGCACACGCCATCTCTCTAGGTTTGTATCTCTCTCACACACACCCACATAGGTGGGGTGCGTGCACGAAGAGAAGAGGTGCACGCACGGCGCACGTACTCCCGTCTCTTTCCCAACCACACCCGCGCAGGTACACGGTGGATCTCATTTGTACAAAAAGGCAACCCATGTGGTAATTTGACACGTGTACTGGTTGTCCACTTGATGGAGGATCGTGTACCACGGGTGAACAAACAAATTGCGACTTGATGCGTTATTTTTAAAAAGATTTTATTCCTCGATGGCGCACGTACAGAATATAAACCGATTGTTATGGAGAGAAAAAAGAAAATCGCTCCACTATACTATATACTATATAATATAGGCAGGATTCTCAATGCTTGCTTTCTTGGGTCGGTCTCTTCTACTCTCTCACACAACATGGCGGTGGCCACTCTTTCTCTCTTTCACCGCTGTTCCCTGATCCGACCGGATCTAGTGCGCCGGCGGAAAGGGACGATGCGCAACGTTCCTCCGGTCGCCAGCGTTGATGTAGGAAACCCACTGCCGGCGCGTCCCGATCTGTGGTACCCGCCGTTCTCTCTAAGCAAGCTCCGGTGCGGTAGTGCCTTTGCCCCTTGCTCGCTGCCACAGTATGGGCAGATCCCGCCCGCCGCCGCCCTCCTGGTTACATCCCGACGACCCTCAGGTAGAGCTTCCTCTGGACCTTGGTCCACCGCCCATCTTCCCATGTCGCTGCATGTGGATCTTCTCTAGTTAATATTTGCCTAAAACATACTGTAGCTCGGCAGGCGTACTTTCCATGTTTCATCAACAGTGCCACTATTATTGCAATCACAGTTATTCAATATCCTTGTCAACAAGAATGCTCAGCTCCATTTTAGTGCAACTGCACAAAATGATGGGATGGTGCATGCATCCAACTGCTACATGTCTTGGCGGGCATCAACGAGCCGCGTGAAAATGGCCACCAACATGTCCACCGTGGCCAGGAAATGAAAGCATGCTTAGGGACCTGATCGATCATTTTTTCTTTATTTGTACACCTTCTCACAACTTTGTCTTAAGTTGTGAAGTAAATATTGGGTCTGATATGTGAATCATTGATATGCATTAGCATGCATGTTAGTTTCCTTTGTATTTGTTGGAATGTTGTAAAAAGAAAACCTTCAAGGCAAGACACATGAAAGAAAAGCTGAAAGCTTTGTAGCATTGTACTAGTATAATTTTATCTCGCTGAGAAATTACATTTACTAGCACAATATATATAAAAAAATGCTGAAAGGTCGATAGCATTGCGAGAAACCATTCTAGGAGCACAGAACTTCCTTTCCTCAACATGTGGGACATCCAGCATCCGAGTCCATGTGCCATGCATGCACCAAATTATGAGTGCACAACCTCAAGGAATACTACTAATGAGCCATCACATCTCAAAGCCACACCTTTCCAATAGTAAGTTGGACGCACGAACAACACATCATTTCACATATCGTAGAATCCTCTCGTAATAATTTTTCAAAAAAAAAACACCACACGTGAAGATTGGACGGTACTGTTGCAGCAAGACATATAACCCTTCTCCGAAACATCAAGTATGGCCGTATAGGGATGGTTCCAGAAAATAATATTCCCTCCCTTCCGGTTTATGGGCGTCAATTCCAAATCTAAACCAAGCAATGAACTAGTACTAGATAGTGAGTGTTTACTACTGTATCATGTACGTACTAATAGCAACGCATGCATGTGTTAGCAGTACAATGACCACGTACGAGTATGATTTGTGTAAGTTGCATGTCATATTATTGCTCTAACATGTGGTCAAAGTTAGCCCCAAAAACGCATTTTAGACCCTATATGGATTGAGGGAGTACATACATTGCTGAGTTTTCTCTTAATCCTTGCATGCAATGTTTTTATTGAAGCTTGAAATGTGAACATGTGAATGAGAGGGACTACTACAACCCTTCCAAAAGAACGGTAGTACTAATGGTATCGTACTCCCTCCGTTCACCATCTCACATGCTCAATACTTTTGCGAACTATGGAAGTAACAAATTTATTCCACCACTCATCATCTATTACTTCAGACTACCTGATGTACTACTTTGTAAGGTCTCTGTGAATAATCAATAAAATGGCTGCATGCATCGCCCAGATGCAGAGGCCGGGGGTAATCCTCCTTTAAAAAAAAAACAAACTCAACATCTATTATGGTTAGGGAGATTTCAGATTGAGCCATATAGATCGGAAAGTAGGCACATCCACAATGTTTGCTTTTTGTTGCCTTTAAGCCCTCTCTCTCCTCTTAGAGGCAGCCTCTATACCTGAACTGCCTCTAACAAAAAATTGGCTAGCATTGCCTCTAACCTTAGAGGCTGCCTCTAACAATTTAACAATCCATCTGGTCCCACTTGTCAGCCTTAGGAAGCATAACAAAGTACAAGAGAAATATTACTGATTGGACAAATGTGGTGCTAATCAATACTTTTTAAATTTCTGCTAGCACTGGTACAACGAGGTGCTATACACACGGTTTTTAACCCCTTTCCGCGACGGCATTTGGAACCGTCGCCAAGTGAGTGTGGGCGATAGGGGGGTCCTTCCCACACGACCCAGAAACCGCCGGGGATAGGCCCTCCTGGCACACAGGCTGGGGTAAAATGAGCTCGTGTACAATCGGGCGAGGCATCAAAACCCAATCGTTTCCGTTCGTATGTACATCCCACATGGTGAATCCCAGAAAAACATTTCCGTTCGTATGTATATCACACACAGTCAATCCAAGAAATACGTTTCCGTTCTTATGTACATCCCACACAGTCAATCCAGGGAAAACGTTTCTGTTCGTATGTACATCTCACACAGTCAATCCAGGGAAAACGTTTCCGTTCGTATGTACATCCCACACAGTTTTATGTATAGGCTCGTGTGTGATAGGTGTAACTATCACACACTCTCTGCCTTGGTTAACCGTTTGCTTTTATCAACTACATCACACACGTTTTGATGAAGAAAACTGTGTGGCATTGGGCTATCCATCACAAGCGCTTTTACTGCTAGAACCGTTTGCAAAGTTCCATGACCATTTAGCAGGTTTATTAGTTTACAATTAATAATTCCAGTATTACGCAAATTCACATTTCATATCAAACAGCTGTTTGCCAATTTCATATCAGGCACATAAATATATTTTAACATCACAGTACGATGGCTACCTGAAAACAGCACAATACAGCATATAGCTAGTTCAGCTTCATAAGAACAATATTAGAACAATATATTCATTTCCCTAATCGAGATCACCCAGGCTCGTCTTATCCACCTCTGCTTTCAGTTCAGTAAGAACCTGTTTTGCACTGGCCAACTGGGAAAGTGCCTCCTCCTTCGCCAACACCATCTTAGCAAAGTCTGATTTAAAAAATCTGAGCTCATTCTCCACCTTCCTCTTTTTATCCCGCATCTTCAAATATTCTTCAGCGTTGACAACACTTTCTCTAAGCCTACCTCTGTTCTCTTCCTCATACATGCTCCAGAGCTTTGCTAGGCACATCTTCAAAGACTGTGGCCACTCTTGATCAACCCACTCCAAGTAAGAACACTTCCGTTCATCCTATAATATTTAAAACTAGATCAGTAACAATTGTAGGGGAAATGGGTTTATAGCAACATAGAAAATCACCAATACTTATTTTGAAAAACTGAAGAAACAGGTTAATTATGACATATCTTCTCAAAAAGATCAATGTGCAAATGAATTAATTGCTACTGAGACAACAACCAAATTCTGAAACATCAGAAGCTATAATTAACTACAACAGCGCTACAAGTTCTTACTCATGTACTATAAATAACAAATTGAACATTTTATGAGGAAGGTAAATATAACTGCAACAGCATAGCGACAGTGTTTGGATGACAGCAAATTGATACTAACAGGTGTGTACATGCACAAATTTAGTAACACAGAACTAATAGCACTAAGGCCATCCACTATGTATGCCAAAACCGGTGTAAAGACAACTGTTGCTATATCTCGCACCGGTGCCCTGCACTGGTGAGCCGATGCAGCGAAAAAAAATCAGGGACCCGGACTCTGGAGCACCTAGTTGCTTCGATGCCCAGTTCTTTCATGCCATAAAGATTTAGTATTTTACTGCTTGGCTTCTCGGATGTGTGGACCAAAGTTGGCTGCACAAACTGCTGAAGCGGTGCCAAATAATTTTCTAATGGCACCGCTGATGAGATGGCAATATTTTTAGATACTAGGTACAAACTGTGACACTATCTTAGGATGCGTTTGGTTGAAGGTGTGGTATGAATGGGTTGGGACCGTGACAGTGTCTGAATCTCATGTAACAAATGATTTGTAACAACGAAAGAGGGTCTAGCCTTCTCTGCACATGCCAGAAACTTCCTCCCACTGTCCACAGATTCAAACGCAACTAGCTTCACGCATGGAGATTGATGGTGACAACGAGCAGACAGATCTTCAGCCACCCCGCTCCATTCGTTGCAACTGATGGTCCTAGGGAGCTACAAGAGGAAGAAATGACTCAAATCGACCGCCGGGTTAAAATCCTTCATTCCAAGTCATAGCCCGAAAGAGAGAAGAGAGGCATACCCGGGTGGTGAAGGAGTCATCGTCGGAGGAGGAACCACTGGAGAGGTCATTGAAGAAGACCATGGCGACCCCGCCGGTAGGATGCGAGACGACGAGATCGAGGAAGCAAGCGAGGAAGCGGCTATAGCTTAGGAAGGAAGGAAGGAAAGAAGGAGGAAACAGGGGAAATGTGACTTGTGGTCGGGGAGAAAAGAGGGTGGGGAAGGGGGGGTGGGGGTAGATATTTCGGCGGTAGGCCAAAAATTTCGAAATGTGGAGGGAAACTTTGCGCGCGGTGCCGCCGGACTCCATTCACTTTGAACGATTGTGTGCATCGCAAACGATTCTTCTGCTTTACGCGCATGGGATGAGTTTGATAATTCAAATTTTAGTGGAAATTTCCCCGGGTACGTCATTGCATAATTTAACATCGCTTGCTAATTTGGGCACACAAAAGAGCGTACAGCACACAGACCACATTTACTGAATCAAGCAATTTTAGTAATTAAACAGAGCCAGTTGACCTAAACATTGCTCTAACAAAAGACCAGCATTAAAAACAAAGCCTAAGTACGCATAATTTTAACAAATCCGCCGCCGCGCCGGCCTATGCATCGCCGGTGTGAGATGAGATGTCGATGACTTGTCCTGGTGACATGCCGCCGTTGGTGGACTCCACGTCCCCCCTGCTGAAGTCGACCGCGTCCTCGTCCTCGGCGCCGCCCTCAAGGTTGTAGTACTCGTAGTAGTGGCTGCGCTAGAGCTCGCGTTGGTACTCCACCGCCGATTCCTCGACGGACAGACTCTTCTCTACCTCGACCTCGGCCACGTGCAACTCCTCCTCCCGGCGCTCCTCGATCTCCGCCGCCTCCTGCATCTCCAGCTCCCGCTCGGTGATCTCATGAGGAAGCAGGTGCTCCATGGCCACCGCCGCCTTTTCGGACATGGCTTGCATGCTGGATTCCAAGGTGGCCTGGAATATCTTGGCATGTGCGTCCTCGATCTTGGCGTGGATGGCCCTGACCCGGGCCAGGGCGACATCGGCGACACGGATGCTACTTTTTGAGCTTGTGTTGGTTTTTCCCTTGAAGAGGAAAGGGTGATGCAACAAAGTAGAGATAAGTATTTCCCTCAGTTTGAGAACCAAGGTATCAATCCAGTAGGAGACAACGCACAAATCACCGAATACCTGCACAAACAATCAAACAACTTGCACCCAACGCGATAAAGGGGTTGTCAATCCCTTCACGGTTATTTGCAAAAGTGAGATCTGATAGAGATAGATAAATGATAAAGTAAATATTTTTGGTATTTTTGTTTTATAGATTGAAAAGTAAAAGATTGCAAAATAGTAGATCGGAAACTTGTATGATAAAAAGTAGAAGATTATATGATGGAAAATAGACCCGGGGGCCATAGGTTTCACTAGAGGCTTCTCTCAAGATAGAAAATAATACGGTGGGTGAACAAATTACTGCCGAGCAATTGATAGAAAAGCGCAAAGTTATGACGATATCTAAGGCAATGATCATGAATATAGGCATCACATCCGTGTCAAGTAGACCAAAACGATTCTGCATCTACTACTATTACTCCACACATCGACTGCTATCCAGCATGCATCTAGAGCATTAAGTTCATAAAGAACGAAGTAATGCATTAAGTAAGATGACATGATGTAGAGGAATTAACTCAAGCAATATGATGAAAACCCCATATTTTTATCCTCGATGGCAACAATACAATACGTGCCTTGCTGCCCCTACTGTCACTGGGAAAGGACACCGCAAGATTGAACCCAAAGCTAAGCGCTTCTCCCATTGCAAGAAAAACCAATCTAGTTGGCCAAACCAAACCGATAGTTCGAAGAGAATTACAAAGATATCAAATCATACATATAAGAATTCAGAGAAGATTCAAATAATATTCATAGATAAGCTGATCATAAATCCACAATTCATCGGATCTCGGCAAACACACCACAAAAAAAGTATTACATCGAATAGATCTCCAAGAACATCGAGGAGAACATGGTATTGAGAATCAAAGAGAGAGAAGAAGCCATCTAGCTACTAGCTATGGACCCGTAGGTCTGTGGTAAACTACTCACGCTTCATCGGAAGGGCAATGGTGTTGATGTAGAAGCCCTCCGTGATCAAATCCCCCTCCGGCAGGGTGCCGGAAAAGGTCCCTAGATGGGATCTCACGGGTACAGAAGGTTGCGGCAGTGGAAAAGTCTTTTCATGGATGCCTCTATTGGTTTGGGGATATAAGAGTATATATAGGCGAAAGAATTAGGTCAGGAAGTGCACGAGGGGCCCACAAGGGTGGGGGGGGCGCGCCCTACCTCCCTGGGCGCGCCCTCCGTCTTTGTGGCCGCCTCGTGGCTCCTCCGACTTCATCTCCAAGTCTCCTGGTTTCCTTCTGGTCCAAGAAAAATCATCGCGAAAGTTTTATTCCATTTGGTATTTCTTTTCTGCGAAACTCAAAAACAAGGAAAAAACAGAAACTGGCACTGGGCTCTAGGTTAATAGGTTAGTCCCAAAAATAATATAAAATAGCATATTAATGCATATAAAACATCCAAAACAGATAATATAATAGCATGGAACAATAAAAAATTATAGATACGTTGGAGACGTATCAAGCATCCCCAAACTTAATTCCTGCTCGTCCTCGAGTAGGTAAATGATAAAAACAAATTTTTTGATGTGGAATGCTACCTAACATATTTATCCATGTGATTTTCTTTATTGTGGCATGAATGTTCAGATCCGTAAGATTCAAAACAAAAGTTTAATATTGAAATAAAAACAATAATACTTCAAGCATACTAACAAGGCAATTATGTCTTCTCAAAATAACATGGCCAAAGAAAGCTTATCCCTACAAAATCATATAGTCTGGCTATGCTCCATCTTCATCACACAAAATATTCAAATCATGCACAACCCCGATGACAAGCCAAGCAATTGTTTCATACTTTTGATGTTCTCAAACTTTTTCAACTTTCACGCAATACATGAGCGTGAGCCATGTACATAGCACTATAAGTGGAATAGAAGGTGGTTGTGGAGAAGACAAAAAGAGGGAGATAGTCTCACATCAACTAGGCGTATCAACGGGCTATGGAGATGCTCATCAATAGATATCAATGTGAGTGAGTAGGGATTGCCTTGCAACGGATGCACTAGAGCTATAAGTTTATGAAAGCTCAAAAAGAAACTAAGTGGGTGTGCATCCAACTCGCTTGCTCACGAAGACCTAGGGCAATTTGAGGAAGCCCATCATTGGAATATACAAGCCAAGTTCTATAATGAAAAATTCCCACTAGTAAATGAAAGTGACAACATAGGAGACTCTCTATCATGAAGATCACGATGCTACTTTGAAGCACAAGTGTGGTAAAAGGATAGTAACATTGCCCCTTCTCTCTTTTCTCTCATTTTTTTTATTTGGGCCTTCTCTCTTTTTTTTGGCCTCTTTTTTTTCGTCCGGAGTCTCATCCCGACTTGTGGGGGAATCATAGTCTCCATCATCCTTTCCTCACATGGGACAATGCTCTAATAATGAAGATCATCACACTTTTATTTACTTACAACTCAAGAATTACAACTCGATTCTTAGAACAAAATATGACTCTATATGAATGCCTCCGGCGGTGTACTGGGATGTGCAATGAATCAAGAGTGACATGTATGAAAGAATTATGAACGGTGGCTTTGCCACAAATACGATGTCAACTACATGATCATGCAAAGCAATATGACAATGATGAAGCGTGTCATAATAAACGGAACGGTCGAAAGTTGCATGGCAATATATCTCGGAATGGCTATGAAAATGCCATAATAGGTAGGTATGCTGGCTGTTTTGAGGAAGGTATATGGTGGGTGTATGGTACCGGCGAAAGTTGCGTGGCACTAGAGAGGCTAGCAATGGTGGAAGGGTGAGAGTGCGTATAATCCATGGACTCAACATTAGTCATAAAGAACTCACATACTTATTGCAAAAATCTATTAGTTATCGAAACAAAGTACTATGCACATGCTCCTAGGGGGATAGATTGGTAGGAAAAGACCATCGCTCGTCCCCGACTGCCACTCATAAGGAAGACAATCAATAAATAAATCATGCTCCGACTTCATCACATAATGGTTCACCATACGTGCATGCTACGGGAATCACAAACCTTAACACAAGTATTTCTCAAATCCACAATTAATCACTAGCATGACTCTAATATCACCATCTTTATATCTCAAAACAATCATAAGGAATCAAACTTCTCATAGTATTCAATGCACTTTATATGAAAGTTTTTATTATATCCCTCTTGGATGCCTATCATATTAGGACTAAATTTATAACCAAAGAAAATTACCATGCTGTTTAAAGGCTCTCAAAAATAATATAAGTGAAGCATGTGAGTTCAATAATTTCTATAAAATAAAGCCACCGCCGTGCTCTAAAAAGATATAAGTGAAGCACTAGAGCAAAATTGCCTAGCTCAAAAGATATAAGTGAAGCACATAGAGTATTCTAATAAATCACGATTCATGCATGTCCCTCTCAAAAGGTGTGTACAGCAAATATGATTGTGGCAAACTAAAAAGCAAAGACTCAAATTATACAAGACGCTCCAAGCAAAACACATATCATGTGGTGAATAAAAATATAGCCTCAAGTAAAGTTACCGATAGACGAAGACGAAAGAGGGGATGCCTTCCGGGGCATCCCCAAGCTTAGGCTCTTGGTTATCCTTGAATATTACCTTGGTGTTCCTTGGGCATACCCAAGCTTAGGCTCTTGCCACTTCTTATTCCATAGTCCATCAAATCCTTACCCAAAAACTTGAAAACTTCACAACACAAAACTCAACAGAAAATCTCATAAGCTCCGTTAGTATAAGAAATAAATCACCACTTTGGTACTGTTGTGAACTCATTCTTTATTTATATTGGTGTAATATCTACTGTATTCCAACTTTTTCATGGTTCATACCCCCCGATACTACCCATAGATTCATCAAAATAAGCAAATAACACAAAGAAAACAGAATCTGTCAAAAACAGAACAGTCTGTGAAGATCCGAATTGTTCTAATACTTCTGTCACTCAAAAAATTCTGACAAATTAGGAAAACAGAGGAAATTTGTATATAAATCTCGTATAAAAAATATTCAGGGTTTTTAAATGCTCCAGTGAATTATTAAAATTCTGAGACTGGACGCAAAAGTTTCTGTTTTTCAGCAAGATCAAATCAACTATCACCGTAAGCCATCCCAAAGGTCTTACTTGGCACAAACACTAATTAAAATATGAAACCACATCTAACCAGAGGCTAGATGAATTATTTATTTCAAAACAGAACCAAAAAATCAAAAACAAAAATAAAATTCGGTTGCCTCCCAACAAGCACTATTGTTTAACGCCCTTAGCTAGGCATAAAAACACGAATAGATCTAGGTATTGTCATCTTTGGTATGCAATCCATAAGTAGCCCTCATAATAGATTCATATGGCAATTTAATTTTCTTTCTAGGAAATTGCTCCATTCCCTTCCTTAATGGAAATTGAAATCTAATGTTTCCTTCCTTCATATCAATAATTGCACCAATCGTTCTAAGGAAAGGTCTACCAAGAATAATAGGACATGTAGGATTGCAATCTATATCAAGAAAAATGAAATCTACGGGCACATAATTCATATTTGAAACAATAAGACCATCATTAATCCTTCCCATAGGTTTCTTAATAGTGGAATCCGCGAGATGCAAATTTAAAGAACAATCATCAAATTCACGAAAACCTAACACATCACATAAAGTTTTTGGAATCATGGAAACACTAGCACCCAAATCACACAAAGCATAACACTCATAATATTTAATCTTAATCTTAATAGTAGGTTCCCACTCATCATAAAGTTTTCTAGGGATAGAAACTTCCAATTCAAGCTTTTCTTCAAAAGATTGCATCATAGCATCAACGATATGTTTAGTAAAAGCTTTGTTTTGATTGTAAGCATGAGGAGAATTCAACATTGATTGCAACAAGGAAATACAATCTATTAAAGAACAATTATCATAATTAAATTCCTTGAAATCCAAAAGAGTGGGTTCATTGCTACTTAAAGTTTTGACCTCTCCAATCCCACTTTTATCAATTTTTGCATCAAGATCTAAAAACTCCGAATCATTGGGACGCCTTTTAACTAAAGTTGAATCATCTCCAGTCCCATCTTTATCAAGATTTATGTTGGAAAATAAAGATTCAATAGGAGTCACATCAATCACTTTAAGATCTTAATCATTATTTTCACGAAAACTAGAAGAACATGTTTTTACAAACCAATCTTTTTTAGCACGCATCTTAGCGGTTCTTTCTTTGCACTCATCAATGGAAATTCTCATAGCTTTGAGAGACTCATTGATATCATGCTTGGGTGGAATAGATCTAAGTTTCAAAGAGTCAACATCAAGAGAAATTCTATCCACGTTCCTAGCCAAATCATCAATCTTAAGCAATTTTTCTTCAATCAAAGCATTGAAATTCTTTTGCGAACTCATAAATTCTTTAACACTATTTTCAAAATCAGAGGGCATCTTATTATAATTTCCATAAGAATTGTTGTAGGAATTACCATAATTATTAGAGGAATTACTAGGAAACAACCTAGGATTAAAATTGCCTCTATACGCGTTATTACCAAAATTGTCCCTACCAACAAAATTCACATCCATAGATTCATTATTATTTTCAATCAAAGTGGACAAAGGCATATCATTAGGATCCAAAGAAGCACTCTTGCTAGCAAATAATTTCATAAGTTCATCCATCTTTCCATTCAAAACATTAATCTCTTCAATCGCATGCACTTTTTTACTAGTGGAAGATCTTTCGGTATGCCATTGAGAACTATTAACCATAATATTATCTAGAAGTTTAGTAGCTTCTCCTAGAGTAATTTCCATAAAAGTGCCTCCCGCGGCCTAATTTAAAAGATTTCTAGAAGCAAAATTCAATCCGGCATAATTTTTTTGTATAATCATCCACAAATTCAAACCATGTGTAGGGCAATTTCATATCATCAATTTTGTCCTCTCCCAAGATTGTGCAACATGTTCATGATCAAGTTGCTTAAAATTCATAATCTCGTTCCTAAGGGAGATGATCTTTGCGGGAGGAAAATACTTGGAAATAAAAGCATCTTTACACTTATTGCATGAATCAATACTATTTTTAGGCAAAGATGAAAACCAAGTTTTAGCACGATCTCAAAGTGAGAACGGAAATAGCTTCAATTTAACAATGTCATTATCCACATCTTTTTTCTTTTGCATACCACATAAATCAACGAAATTGTTTAGATGGGATACTGCGTCTTCACTAGGAAGGCCAGAAAATTGATCTTTCATAACAAGATTCAGCAAAGCGGCATTAATTTCACAAGATTCCGCACTAGTGGCGGGAGCAATCGGAGTACTAATAAAATCATTGTTATTGGTGTTGGAAAAGTCACACAATTTGGTATTCTCTTGAGCCATCGTGACAAAGCAAGCAATCCAACACATGAGCACACAAAAAGCAAACGAAGAAGACGAACGGAAGAGGGACGAAGAAAAGTCAAAGAAAGGGGCGAAGAAAAAGGCAAATCTTTTCGAAAATCATTTTAGAAGTGGGGGAGAGGAAAACGAGAGGCAAATGACAAATAATGTAATGCAAGAGATGAGAGTTTATGATGGGTACTTGGTATGTCTTGACTTGGCGTAGATCTCCCCGGCAATGGTGCCAGAAATTCTTCCCGCTACTTCTTGAGCTTGCGTTGGTTTTTCCCTTGAAGAGGAAAGGGTGATGCAGCAAAGTAGAGATAAGTATTTCCCTCAGTTTGAGAACCAAGGTATCAATCCAGTAGGAGACAATGCACAAATCACCGAATACCTGCACAAACAATCAAACAACTTGCACCCAACGCGATAAAGGGGTTGTCAATCCCTTCATGGTTATTTGCAAAAGTGAGATCTGATAGAGATAGATAAATGATAAAGTAAATATTTTTGGTATTTTTGTTTTATAGATCGGAAAGTAAAAGATTGCAAAATAGTAGATCGGAAACTTGTATGATAAAAAGTAGAAGATTATATGATGGAAAATAGACCCGGGGGCCATAGGTTTCACTAGAGGCTTCTCTCAAGATAGAAAATAATACGGTGGGTGAACAAATTACTGCCGAGCAATTGATAGAAAAGCGCAAAGTTATGACGATATCTAAGGCAATGATCATGAATATAGGCATCAAGTCCGTGTCAAGTAGACCGAAACGATTCTGCATCTACTACTATTACTCCACACATCGACTGCTATCCAGCATGCATCTAGAGCATTAAGTTCATAAAGAACAGAGTAATGCATTAAGTAAGATGACATGATGTAGAGGAATTAACTCAAGCAATATGATGAAAACCCCATATTTTTATCCTCGATGGCAACAATACAATACGTGCCTTGCTGCCCCTACTGTCACTGGGAAAGGACACCACAAGATTGAACCCAAAGCTAAGCGCTTCTCCCATTGCAAGAAAAACCAATCTAGTTGGCCAAACCAAACCGATAGTTCGAAGAGAATTACAAAGATATCAAATCATACATATAAGAATTCAGAGAAGATTCAAATAATATTCATAGATAAGCTGATCATAAATCCATAATTCATTGGATCTCGGCAAACACACCACAAAAAAAGTATTACATTGAATAGATCTCCAAGAACATCAAGGAGAACATGGTATTGAGAATCAAAGAGAGAGAAGAAGCCATCTAGCTACTAGCTATGGACCCGTAGGTCTGTGGTAAACTACTCATGCTTCATCGGAAGGGCAATGGTGTTGATGTAGAAGCCCTCCATGATCAAATCCCCCTCCGGCAGGGTGCCGAAAAAGGTCCCTAGATGGGATCTCATGGGTATAGAAGGTTGCGGCGGTGGAAAAGTATTTTTGTGGATGCCTCTGTTGGTTTGGGGATATAAGAGTATATATAGGCGAAAGAATTAGGTCAGGAAGTGCACGAGGGGCCCACAAGGGTGGGGGGCGCGCCCTTCGTCCTTGTGGCCGCCTCGTGGCTCCTCCGACTTCATCTCCAACTCTCCTAGTTTCCTTCTGGTCCAAGAAAAATCATCACGAAAGTTTTATTCCGTTTGGTATTCCTTTTCTGCGAAACTCAAAAACAAGGAAAAAATAGAAACTGGCACTGGGCTTTAGGTTAATAGGTTAGTCCCAAAAATAATATAAAATAGCATATTAATGCATATAAAACATCCAAAACAGATAATATAATAGCATGGAACATTCAAAAATTATAGATACGTTGGAGACGTATCAATGGACGGCAGCTCGAGCGCTCTCGGCATTTGCAGCCGCCGTCGCAGCAGCAGCTGCAGCCGTCTCGACTACTGCAGCTGCCCTGTCGGCTGCCGCAGACGCCCTCTCGGCGGATGCAGCCACGCTCAATGCGGATGTGGCGGCACTCTCGGCGTAGGCGGCCGCGCTCTTGGTGCAGGCGGCGGCGCTCGGGGAGGACACGGCCATCGTATGGGCCTTCATGAAGTGTTTCCACGGCGTCATCTTTGCAAGAAGGGGGTGCGGGAATGGGGATTGGGATTCGTGGATTCGGGGGTTGCCGGCACTGGAGCAGACAAGCCGGCGAAGCTTAAGGAGGAAGACTTAAATAGACCCAAAAATTTTCATCGCAAACGGTTCCTACAAAAAACTGTGTGTGATGTTGTTGATATTTTTTATTAGCTGTGAAAGACGAATTTGGAGTAAAGTGGCAACGGATGGTGTTTTAAATGTACGAGAAAATTTGTAGTACTAATATAACTGTCATGTCAAATTTTGGAAAATTTCAGTGGTCATTTGACCTTTTAAGACATTTAAGTGATTTTCTAGCCATTTAATGACCGTAATTCAAATTTGAACTACATGTACATGCAACAGCTAACCATAACGGTTTGAAAAATCATATTTGTGTACTTGTGTGCGAGTTAATTCCATGTGCAGTAAATTAGAAGAAATTTTCAAACATATTGGTCTCACGGCATGGACACATGCATGGATTGCCATGGCATTTTAATTCCAAAAAATTAAAAAATGACCAGAAAATCATGAAACCTTGCTTGATGTAATGTCATGCCACCAAGATGATGTGGTAAAAATATTGGCCTGTTTGATGAAAGTTTGGACACACACCCCTCACAAACCGGAGCAACTCAGTAGAAGGCTCGTGGTTCCGAGAGGGAACAATGCATGTTTGATGACGAACGGGAGATAGCTTCCTCTCACGGCCTTCAAATTTTTTCTATGTTTAACATGCACTAATACAACTGTCATGTGAAATTTGAAAAATTTCAGGGGTCATTTGACCTTTTAAAGACATTTAAGTGATTTTCTAGCCATTTAATGACCGTGATTCAAATTTGAACTACATCTACATGCAATGGCTAACCATAACAGTTTGAAAAATCATATTTGTGTACTTGTGTGCGAGTTAATTCCATGTGCAGTAAATTAGAAGGAATTTTCAAACATATTGGTCTCACGGCATGGACACATGCATGGAGTGCCATGGCATTTTAATTCCAAAAAAATTAAAAATGATCAGAAAAACATGAAACCTTGCTTGATGTAATGTCATGCCACCAAGATGATGTGGTAAAAAAATTGGCCTGTTTGACGAAAGTTTGGACACACACCCCTCACAAACCGGAGCAACTCACTAGAAGGCTCGTGGTTCCGAGAGGGAACAATGCATGTTTGATGACGAACGGGAGATAGCTTCCTCTTACGGCCTTCAATTTTTTTCTACGTTCAACGTGCACTAATACAACTGTCATGTGAAAATTTGGAAAATTTCAAGGGTCATTTGACCTTTTAAAGACATTTAAGTGATTTTCTAGCCATTTAATGACCGTAATTCAAATTTGAACTACATCTACATGCAACGGCTAACCATAACGGTTTGAAAAATCATATTTGTACTTGTGTGCGAGTTAATTCCATGTGCAGTAAATTAGAAGGAATTTTCAAACATATTGGTCTCACGGCATGGACACATGCATGGAGTGCCATGGCATTTTAATTCCAAAAAATTGAAAAATGATCAGAAAAACATGAAACCTTACTTGATGTAATGTCATGCCACCAAGATGATGTGGTAAAAAAATTGACCTGTTTGACGAAAGTTTGGACACACACCCCTCACAAACCGGAGCAACTCACTAGAAGGCTCGTGGTTCCGAGAGGGAACAATGCATGTTTGATGACGAACGGGAGATAGCTTACTCTTACGGCCTTCAAATTTTTTCTACGTTTAACATGCACTAATACAACTGTCATGTGAAAATTTGGAAAATTCTAGGGGTCATTTGACCTTTTAAAGACATTTAAGTGATTTTCTAGCCATTTAATGACCGTAATTCAAATTTGAACTACATCTACATGCAACGGCTAACCATAACGGTTTGAAAAATCATATTTTTGTGTACTTGTGTGCGAGTTAAAAAATCATCAGACGATGTAAATATCTGGTGTTCAAAAAAGAAAATGTAAAGATCTGGCAAGACAACCGGCCCCCACACGATTGGCACTTTATTTCGCACCTCGAGGTTTGGAAGGTGAGTGGCGGGGGTTTTTAATCAGACACGGTTCTGTATTGGAAACCGTCAGCTATTAAGTTCACACACGGATTTTGCTGCGGGAATCGTATGTAATTCAAACTACAGTACTCGTAAATTCCGGCGACCAGCGTGTGTACTGTTCCCGTCGATCTAGATTCCGGCCGCCAATAAATACCACCTTGCTCACGTCGTCCCGCCTGCATTCTCATCTACATCCTCCCCTCACTCGCCCTCTCTCTCTCTCAAATCTCTGCCATGGTGCCGCCGGTCTGCCCACGGGCCGACGAGGAGTCACCGCCCCCCGAGTACGCTCAGTCGAAGATCAGCGACGAGGAGGACCCCTATGCGCCGCCGGACGAGATTGCGCCCGACCCCCCAACTTTGGATTGGTTTTGGGGCCAGTACAATCTTTGTCTGTGGAAGTCGCTGCCGCCGGCTGAGAAAGCCAGGCAAGTGGCGTTCAAGAAGGAGATGGCGGAGGAGGAAGCCAGGTACCAGGCGGCCTGTTAAGCCCATTATGCCACCTTGAAAAAGGAGGCGGTGGAGCTTTGGGGGCGAGCACGTCATCGTGCGGAGGAGGTGTACGAAGACGTGTACTTCGCGAGGAAGGTCAAAGGCGCTAGGCGCCTCATCGCTGCGTGGAGGTGGGCCGATAAGCTCCAGCGTGCCACCGACGAGGAGCTCCGGTGGGCGCCCAACGAAATGGCAAGATCGTTGGCGCTCGTCCGCCAGCAAGAGGCAGATCGGTACGTCAAGCGCTGCGAGGCGGAGGAGGCGGAGTACTGCCTCCGCAATGGGAAGACGCCGCGCACCAGGGAGCTGCCGGAATACTGCCCCCAAGAGGGATTATTAGTTTTAGTATTGTTCGTTTTCAATTTTATGCATTGTACCTAGTAGTTAAGTATCATCACGTATATGTGATGATATTATATATATTCTGTGATGAACTAATTAATAATTAATATATATATTATGAATTTCATTTTCTATCTGTTTTTGTATACTAATTTGTATCTAGCTGTTATCATCCACATATACAGAATGGAAAGCGTATATAAACACATTGAAACAGAACATATAAGAACGGAAAACAGAGTACACACATTGAAACAGAGCAATAAACAGAGCAATATTATGATTGCTGTGAATACATAGCTATCCACGTCGAAATGACTCAACAAAATAAAACGCGTCCATGAGACCATAACCAACAGCCCTTGCCTACGGTAGCTCTTGGCTCTGCCTGAACTCGTGCATGCGTTCGTCCAAGCAGTCGGCACGCTCGCGGTACATCTGGAGCGCGATCTCGAGCTCCAAGTCGGCTATTTCATCGGAGATCACCAGCTCGAGGATGCGACGGCCATGTTCCTCTACTGCACCCAGGTGGACACCTGGGCCAAGGAGGCGGTCGAGCCTACCGACCAGCGCGTTGGCATCGAGCGGGCCGCGGACAAGGGGAACGGCGCGATTCATGTGAACGGCGCGGCGGGCGTCCGGTGCAAGTACGACGCGGCCAGCCTCTGGTGCAAGTACGGCGCAGAGGGCCTCAGCCCACTCTTGGTGAGGAATGGGGGTACTAACAGGACGTGTACCCAGCTGCGACGCCTTGTCGACAGCAGGCAAGCGCCGATGGATCCGCTCTTGCTGTGCGGCGCGCCGCGCCTCTCGCTCTGCGGCGCTCCAACGGTCTCGCCGTGCGGCGAGCCGCAGCCTATCGGCGCGGACACGCCTAGCTTGCTCTGCGGTGCGCCATCGATCATGTTGTGCGGCGAGCTGCAGCCTCTCGGCGCTGACATGCCTATCTTGATCCGCGGCGCTGAAGCGCCATGCGCCAAGGGTCTGCTCAACCCTGGCGATGACGCGCATCACGGCGTCGTCCATCGCATTGCCGGGGAGCGTCTCGGCCTCGACGGGCCGTGGCGCCTTCTCGTTTTCCTTGTCGACGAGGTTGATGGCAGAGGCGGCGCTTTGGTGGGTTGGCATGCTTGGAAAAGGTGGATGTGCTACAGGCTGCGCTTGTTGCCTCCGTGCGTCGCGCGCTGCCTAGGTTTATGCGCAATATTGCTGGGTGGTGGGAAACAGGTGAGGAAATGGCGGGAAACGGTGGCGTGTTCATAAAACGCCATCAATTAATGGAAACTTAGCATAGAATGAACATCGAGCTAGCACAAGAAGTAGATGATGATCAAATGATCGTTTATCCTAGTTAATTATGCATGTAATAGTTTACTTTGGTGTGTGGAAATGTCATGTGTGTACTAGCCACCTATGTAATTGGATGTTTGCCGCGTATTACACACATCTTGTTTATGTGAAATGTTTCTGTTCTCTTGGCTCAACACAAACAGTTTATCGCAATGAACCGTATGCCGTATATCGCACACACCTTGATCTAGCTGACCGTTTTTTTTGTGTTGCCTAATCACAAACAGTTCATCCGAGTGAACTGTATGCCGTATATCACACACACCTTCATCTGGCTGCCCATTTCTAATGTTTCACCTCATCACAAACAGTTCATCCAAGTGAACTGTATGCCGTATATCGCACACGCCTTCGTCTGGCTGCCCATTTATGTTCTTCTTCCTCATTGCAAACAGTTAATTGAACTGAACCTTATGCCCTGCATCGCACACGCAACTAAAATCAGAACCGTATTTGATGGCTCCGCCATCGCAAACGTTTTGCATCTTTTTTGACGGTTTTTTTACATCACCGTTTGCGATTAATGCATCGCACACAGTTTCGTCAAAGGGTCTCTGATCATAGTGTCGCGTTAGCAGCATCCTGCAGTAGTGTAGGGCCCACCTTAGAGGCTGGTTAGAGTCCTTATACATTGTGGTTTTTTCATTTGATAAGAGGCAAACCATGTGGGGCCTACCTTAGAGGCAAGGTTGCCTCTATACACTGGAGATGCTTTGTACTACTTTTGATGTGTTCCGTCAACTTACAGAACGAGGAGAAGCTTGCTTAGTACGCCCTCTCCCCCGCTTACGGGCGCAGTGGCTCGCAGAGTTGTAGGACGAGGAGAAGCTTGCTTACTACGCCTACGCCCGCTCCCTCGCCCACGCGCGCGGTGGCTCGCAGGAGGAGGAGAAAATTTTACTACTCCCTTCGTTAGACGTATACTCCTCGTCCCTACCTTGGTTAGAGAGATTATCATATTGTTTGAAATATATGTCTTTTAGCAGATTTCAATATGAACTACTAGTACATACTCCAAATACTTATGTGTATAGACGTATTTTAGAGTGTAGATTCACTCATTTTGCTCAGTATGTAGTCCATATTGAAACGGACGTAATAGTACACACTCTCCCTCGCCCCTCGCCCCTCACTCCTCGCCCACGTGGTGGACGTGTAGCAATTCATTCGGTGTCAGATAGCCAGAACCATATACTATAGTACCATCATTGCTCGACTTCTCGAAGAGGCGAAGAGCCAAGCGCAAGATTAATATTTTTGAGATGCCAAGCGCAAGGTTTATAAAGGAGAACGAGTAGTAGTACTACTAGCAGTACATACTGTATGAGGAAGAAGGCAACAAGAATGTATGTTTTGCGTGATAGTCTCTTCTTACAAGACGTGCTAGACCTAGTGGACCTCATTGTTGCAATGGGAGTATCATAGATGGTACGATTCAGAGTGGTAGGCAGCAGGAATAATATTCGGAGCTGCTTAGTCTTAAACCCCATGAAGAAGTCCCATCGAAAGGAATAGCCATCCTCTACACGTGCTCTTATGTAAAATGAGTAAATGAGAGAAAAAGAGAAAGAGACAAAGTAAAAAAAATCACCAGCCTTAGAGCCAGCCCTATTGTATCAGTGAATGATATTTCTACATCGTGATTGACATGGATATTCAACGAGTGAAATGATGGCTGCTTCCTCAGTCAAACATAGGGAACGGCTGGCCTCGTGATTTGATGGCTCATTAGTCATTATTACTGCCTATACTCTTTGCCCATATAATAACCGTGTGGTAGAGCAGTTGGCTATACTTTTAATAACCATGCTCGAAGAGAAGAGGTGCACGCACCCACGCACGTAGCACTTTTTGCGTCTTCCCCAACCACACACGTGACACGGTGGAGCCACTGGTACAGCGAGGTGCTATACAAACTGTTTTTAACCCCTTTCCGCGACGGCGTTCTGAACCGTCGCCTAGTGAGTGACTGCGATAGGGGGGTCCTTCCCACACGACCCAGAAACCCTCGGGGATATTGTCAGCGTGCGACACCTATGGGACCCCCAAGGGACCCCTTTACGATTCGGCAGGGAGAGAGGTATGCGCAAAGAGCAGAACCAACGATCGACGCGGGGAGATTTTACCCAGGTTTGGGCCGCTGATCAGCGTAAAACCCTACTCCTGCCTTGTTTTATTATGAATGTTCTTGAGCCCAGGCTCCAGGAGCGCTTGCAATGAACAGTACATTCAAAGAGCAGCTACGCGTGCAGAATGGGCCAGAAGATCCTCCTCCCCTGTAGCAGTTTCCTTGGGCCTCCTTTTATATGCTCAAAGGGGTCACCACAGTGGCAAAATGTACATACATTGAGGTGTAAAGTAGCTACAGGGTCATCATACCTAACCCCTGACGGATTAGGACGAACGCATTTAATGCATCGTGAGGTGTCTGTTTAGGTGTCCTCACTTTCTTGGGGATGGAAAAAGGGGCCATCCCATCAGCACCGCTTAAGCTCTCCTCCACTGGCGCCTTGCCACGAATCCAGAGAAGGACTCAGAGTGTCAGGCTGGCTGCTGTACTGAAGCGGGGGCATAGTGGCAGAACCTTGTCGGGTGTGATCCTTGCCGGGCGCAATATCTTGCCGAGCTTCGTAGGCCACCCCGGCAAGATCTTGCCGGGGGGGGGGGGGCAAACCTTCGATCTTCAGTCTTCTTGTCTTCTGATCCTGACGTTTTCGCCTTATTCTGAATCTTCTCCAGCTAACCCCCGGCAAGTCTTGCCGTGGCAAGCCTTGCCGTGGATGTGGAGGGTACCTTGCCGGGAAGGCTTGCTTCCCGGAATGTCTATCTCGATCTTGCCGGCCCTGAGCTTGCCGGCGATGCGCAGACCTATTCCCGGCAAGTAAACTTTGCCGGAAACCGGTCCTTGAATACGTCCTTGAGTGAATTCCTTCTCCGCCATGGCCCTCCCACCCGGAGGCGGCAACTTGCCGGTGCGTGTCCAGGGGTAGTGAACACCCTCTGTTTACTACACCGACAGGAGCCCCCGGGCCTGGGCCGGGCAAGCATGCATGGTGTTTGTCTGGGCTAGGCCCAAGAACACGCACCGGCTCACGCGCGGCGAGAATTACCCGCCGCTCATGACTTTTAACTTCGCGCCAATGAATGGCGCATGTGAGCTTGTGATTTTGTCGGGCCTCGAGCTTGCCGGCAGCATGGGCAAACAGAACAGGACAACAGCAGGAGTTGTGGGCCCGAAAGGGAGCTCCACACCGTGTGATGAAGAGCCAGCCCTCGAGCCTTCCCCAAAAAAGGGTACTATGGGTGAGCCGCTCGATTCATACACTCATCTCTGCTGCTGCCGCCGTCTACTGCGAGTGCCCTACTGCCGTCTTGCCGTCCTCCAGCATGGCATCCCTGGCCTCCTCGCCTGCCGCGTGCCGCCAAGAATAAGGCTGCCGCTGGGACTGTAGTGCTTTTTTTGCATACCTGTTGCTGTAACGGCACATACAAAGAAGCAATTTATCTTAGTTAAATCAATCTTTATGCATGTTACTTTATGCTGAATGAATGTATGCTTCCCCCTTGATTAATTCAATCCTTGCACTTGTTTTAGCCCCTATGCTGTCTGGAAACCTTGCCGGTGCGCATGTTTGCCGCGAGCGCTAGATGCGGGTCTTTAGCAGCCTACTGGAAACGCCGCCGCCGGCAAGGCGACTTGCTGGGCCAGAACGCAGCTGCTAAGCTTGCCGAGCGGACTCGAGGCGAAGCTAGAGCGCGGGCTAACCACGACAAAGTTCTTCCGCGTGCAGGTTGATGTACAAGGACAAAGAATTAATCAAGGCGACCCACGCATGCCGGAAAGCTTTCCGGTGCGCACGCTCCAGTCGGCAGTGCTTGAGGAACGGGTCCTAAGAAACTTGCCGGGAACGCTGCCTCCCGGAAAGGTTTACCTCCTTGGTGCTTATGCAGCAACCTAAATTGTCGAGCGGACTCGAGACAGCTAGGGGCGCAATTAGCACCGAGAAGGCTCCTTCGCGTGTAGGTATAAGAAGCAAGTGAGGATAGCAAAATGAATGTAATAAATCTTGGCAACTTAGCTTTTCTTGCAAGGGCGCTGCCAGCCCCCGAGCTTATTTTTTGCTCAAAGGGTGGTTGTCGGGAAACTTTTGACTTTAACGGAGAACTTTGATATTCTCGATGTTAGCTTCCGGCAAGGAGTTGCCGGGAAAGCTCATGACGGAGGACTTCGTCGTTCTCGACTCTAGCTTCCGGCAAGATTGTTGCTAGGAAGGCTTATGGCGGAGAACTTCATCGTTCTCGACATCGAGAAGATTGGTCCAGAGGACGCTGCCAGCCCCCGGGCCACAACTGCGTTTAAATACGACAAGTTAATTAGCATCTTAAAAGCATTTTAACTTGTGCGTAACTTTATTTAGAGCTCTTCTCCAAATGATTTTGTTTTTGCACAGTTGTCCCCTACGCTTGCCGGAATGCATCTCGATCGCGCAGGTCCTAGTCAATGGCACTTAGGAATGGATCCTAGTTAGCAGCCTATCGAGGACGCCGCCTCCTCGAGAGCTTCACACTCCAAGAACAAACGCGGCTGCACAGGTGTTGCTAGGCAGACCCGAACAACCCGGAGCACAGAATGTCTCAAGAGTGCTCCTTTGCGCACAGGTTATGTGCAAAGAACATCATCATGGATAGAATCAAATCAACAAAAAGCATTAAAGTTTTAGAACTTAGCTTTCTGTATGTGGAGCGAAGTCGCCATGGACGATGAAGCTGACGCGCCGACCGCTGGATCAGGTTCGCGCAACCTCGATCCCCCTACCTGGCGCGCCAGAGATGTCGGCGTGCGACACCTATGGGACCCCCAAGGGACCCCTTTACGATTCGGCAGGGAGAGAGGTATGCACAAAGAGCAGAATGAACGATCGACGCGGGGAGATTTTACCCAGGTTCGGGCCGCTGATCAGCATAAAACCCTACTCCTGCCTTGTTTTATTATGAATGTTCTTGAGCCCAGGCTCCAGGAGCGCTTGCAATGAACAGTACGTTCAAAGAGCAGCTACGCATGCAGAATGGGCCAGAAGATCCTCCTCCCCTGTAGCAGTTGCCTTGGGCCTCCTTTTATATGCTCAAAGGGGTCACCACAGTGGCAAAATGTACATACATTGAGGTGTAAAGTAGCTACAGGGTCATCATCCCTAACCCCTGACGAATTAGGACGAACGCATTTAATGCACCGTGAGGTGTCCGTTTAGGTGTCCTCACTTTCTTGGGGATGGAAAAAGGGGCCATCCCATCAGCACCGCTTAAGCTCTCCTCCACTGGCGTGTTGCCACGCATCCAGAGAAGGACTCAGAGTGTCAGGCTGGTTGCTGTACTGAAGCGGGGGCATAGTGGCAGAACCTTGTCAGGTGTGATCCCTGCCGGGCGCAATATCTTGCCGGGCTTCGCAGGCCACCCCGGCAAGATCTTGCCAGGGGGGGGGGGCAAACCTTCGATCTTCAGTCTTCTTGTCTTCTGATCCTGACGTTTTCGCCTTATTCTGAATCTTCTCCAGCTAACCCCCAGCAAGTCTTGCCATGGCAAGCCTTGCCATGGATGTGGAGGGTACCTTGCCGGGAAGGCTTGCTTCCCGGAATGTCTATCCCGATCTTGCCGGCCCTGAGCTTGCCGGCGATGCGCAGACCTATTCCCGGCAAGTAAACTTTGCCGGAAACCGGTCCTTGATTACGTCCTTGAGTGAATTCCTTCTCCGCCATGCCTATGGGATCCTAAGGGACCCCTTTACGGTTCGGCAGGGAGAGAAGTATGCACAAAGAGCAGAACCAACGATCGATGCGGGGAGATTTTACCCAGGTTCGGGCCGCTAATCAGCGTAAAACCCTACTCATGCCTTGTTTTATTACGAGTGTTCTTGAGCCCAGGCTCCAGGAGCGCTTCCGATGAACAGTACGTTCAAAGAGCAGCTACGCATGCAGAATCGGCCAGAAGATCCTCCTCCCCTGTAGCAGTTGCCTTGGGCCTCCTTTTATATGCTCAAAGGGGTCACCACAGTGGCAAAATGTACATACATTGAGGTGTAAAGTAGCTACAGGGTCATCATACCTAACCCCTGACGGATTAGGACGAACGCATTTAATGCACCATGAGGTGTCCGTTTAGGTGTCCTCACTTTCTTGGGGATGGAAAAAGGGGCCATCCCATCAGCACCGCTTAAGCTCTCCTGCACTGGCGCATTGCCACGCATCCAGAGAAGGACTCAGAGTGTCAGGCTGGTTGCTATACTGAAGCGGGGGCATAGTGGCAGAACCTTGTCGGGTGTGATCCCTGCCGGGCGCAATATCTTGCCGGGCTTCACAGGCCACCCCGGCAAGATCTTGCCAGGGGGGGGGGGGGCAAACCTTCGATCTTCAGTCTTCTTGTCTTCTGATCCTGACGTTTTCGCCTTATTCTGAATCTTCTGCAGCTAACCCCCGGCAAGTCTTGCCATGGCAAGCCTTGCCATGGATGTGGAGGGTACCTTGCCGGGAAGGCTTGCTTCTCGGAATGTCTATCCCGATCTTGCCGGCCCTGAGCTTGCCGGCGATGCGCAGACCTATTCCCGGCAAGTAAACTTTGCCGGAAACCGGTCCTTGATTACGTCCTTGAGTGAATTCCTTCTCCGCCATGCCTATGGGATCCTAAGGGACCCCTTTACGGTTCGGCAGGGAGAGAAGTATGCACAAAGAGCAGAACCAACGATCGACGCGGGGAGATTTTACCCAGGTTCGGGCCGCTAATCAGCGTAAAACCCTACTCATGCCTTGTTTTATTATGAGTGTTCTTGAGCCCAGGCTCCAGGAGTGCTTCCGATGAACAGTACGTTCAAAGAGCAGCTACGCATGCAGAATCGGCCAGAAGATCCTCCTCCCCTGTAGCAGTTGCCTTGGGCCTCCTTTTATATGCTCAAAGGGGTCACCACAGTGGCAAAATGTACATACATTGAGGTGTAAAGTAGCTACAGGGTCATCATACCTAACCCCTGACGGATTAGGACGAACGCATTTAATGCACCGTGAGGTGTCTGTTTAGGTGTCCTCACTTTCTTGGGGATGGAAAAAGGGGCCATCCCATCAGCACCGCTTAAGCTCTCCTGCACTGGCGCATTGCCACGCATCCAGAGAAGGACTCAGAGTGTCAGGCTGGTTGCTGTACTAAAGCAGGGGCATAGTGGCAGAACCTTGTCGGGTGTGATCCTTGCCGGGCACAATATCTTGCCGGGCTTCGCAGGCCACCCCGGCAAGATCTTGCCCGGGGGGGGGGGCAAACCTTCGATCTTCAGTCTTCTTGTCTTCCGATCCTGACGTTTTCGCCTTATTCTGAATCTTCTCCAGCTAACCCCCGGCAAGTCTTGCCATGGCAAGCCTTGCCGTGGATGTGGAGGGTACCTTGCCGGGAAGGCTTGCTTCCCGGAATGTCTATCTCGATCTTGCCGGCGATGCGCAGACCTGTTCCGGGCAAGTAAACTTTGCCAGAAACCGGTCCTTGAATACGTCCATGAGTGAATTCCTTCTCCGCCATGGCCCTCCCGCCCGGAGGCGGCAACTTGCCGGTGCGTGTCCAGGGGTAGTGAACACCCCCTGTTTACTACACCGACAGGAGCCCCCGGGCCTGGGCCGGGCAAGCATGCACGGTGTTTGTCCGGGCTAGGCCCAAGAACACGCACCGGCTCACGCGCGGTGAGAATTACCCGCCGCTCATGACTTTTAACTGCGCGCCAATGAATGGCGCATGTGAGCTTGTGATTTTGCCGGGCCTCGAGCTTGCCAGCAGCATGGGCAAACATAACAGGACAGCAGCAGGAGTTGTTGGCCCGAAAGGGAGCTCCACACCGTGTGATGAAGAGCCAGCCCTCGAGCCTTCCCCAAAAAAAGGTACTATGGGTGAGCCGCTCGATTCATACACTCATCTCTGCTGCTGCCGCCGTCTACTGCGAGTGCCCTACTACCGTCTTGCCGTCCTCCAGCATGGCGTCCCTGGCCTCCTCGCCTGCCGCGTGCCGCCAAGAATAAGGCTGCCGCTGGGACTGTAGTGCTTTTTTTGCATACCTGTTGCTGTAACGGCACATACAAAGAAGCAATTTATCTTAGTTAAATCAATCTTTATGCATGTTACTTTATGCTGAATGAATGTATGCTTCCCCCTTGATTAATTCAGTCCTTGCACTTATTTTAGCCCCTATGCTGTCTGGAAACCTTGCCGGTGCGCACGTTTGCCGCGAGCGCTAGATGCGGGTCTTTAGCAGCCTGCTGGAAATGTCGCCGCCGGCAAGGCGACTTGCCGGGCCAGAACGCAGCTGCTAAGCTTGCCGAGCGGACTCGAGGCGAAGCTAGAGCGCGGGCTAACCACGACAAGGTTCCTCCGCATGCAGGTTGATGTACAAGGACAAAGAATTAATCAAGGCGACCCACGCTTGCCGGAAAGCTTTCCGGTGCGCACGCTCCAGTCGGCAGTGCTTGAGGAATGGGTCCTAAGCAACTTGCTGGGAACGCTGCCTCCCGGAAAGGTTTACCTCCTCGGTGCTTATGCAGCCACCTAAATTGTCGAGCAGACTCGAGACAGCTAGGGGCGCAATTAGCCCCGAGAAGGCTCCTTCGCGTAGGTATAAGAAGCAAGTGAGGATAGCAAAATGAATGTAATAAATCTTGGCAACTTAGCTTTTCTTGCGAGGGCGCTGCTAGCCCCCGAGCTTATTTTTTGCTCAAAGGGTGGTTGTCGGGAAACTTTTGACTTTAACGGAGAACTTTGATATTCTCGATGTTAGCTTCCGGCAAGGAGTTGCCGGGAAAGCTCATGACGGAGGACTTCGTCGTTCTCAACGCTGGCTTCCGGCAAGCTTGTTGCCAGGAAGGCTTATGGCGGAGAACTTCGTCGTTCTCGACATCGAGAAGATTGGTCCAGAGGACGCTGCCAGCCCCCGGGCCACAACTGCGTTTAAATACGACAAGTTAATTAGCATCTTAAAAGCATTTTAACTTGTGCGTAACTTTATTTAGAGCTTTTCTCCACATGATTTTGTTTTTGCACAGTTGTCCCCTATGCTTGCCGGAATGCATCTCGATCGCGCACGTCCTAGTCAATGGCGCTTAGGAATGGATCCTAGTTAGCAGCCTATCGAGGACGCCGCCTCCTCGAGAGCTTCACACTCCAAGAACAAACGCGGCTCCACAGGTGTTGCTAGGCAGACCCGAACAACCCGGAGCGCAGAATGTCTCAAGAGTGCTCCTTTGCGCACAGGTTATGTGCAAAGAACATCATCATGGATAGAATCAAATCAGCAAAAAGCATTAAAGTTTTAGAACTTAGCTTTCTGTATGTGGAGCGAAGTCGCCATGGACGATGAAGCTGACGCGCCGACCGCTGGATCAGGTTCGCGCAACCTCGATCCCCCTACCTGGCGCGCCAAAGATGTCGGCGTACGACACCTATGGGATCCTATGGGACCCCTTTACGGTTCGGCAGGAAGAGAAGTATGCACAAAGAGCAGAACCAACGATCGACGCGGGGCGATTTTACCCAGGTTCGGGCCGCTGATCAGCGTAAAACCCTACTCCTGCCTTGTTTTATTATGAGTGTTCTTTAGCCCAGGCTCCAGGAGTGCTTGCGATGAACAGTACGTTCAAAGAGCAGCTACGCATGCAGAATGGGCCAGAAGATCCTCCTCCCCTGTAGCAGTTGCCTTGGGCCTCCTTTTATATGCTCAAAGAGGTCACCACAGTGGCAAAATGTACATACATTGAGGTGTAAAGTAGCTACAAGGTGATCATACCTAACCCCTGACGGATTAGGACGAACGCATTTAATGCACCGTGAGGTGTCCTCACTTTCTTGGGAATGGAAAAAGGGGCCATCCCATCAGCACCGCTTAAGCTCTCCTCCACTGGCGCGTTGCCACGCATCCAGAGAAGGACTCAGAGTGTCAGGCTGGTTGCTGTACTGAAGCGGGGGCATAGTGACAGAACCTTGTCGGGTGTGATCCTTGCCGGGCGCAATATCTTGCCGGGCTTCGCAGGCCACCCCGGCAAGATCTTGTCGGGGGAGGGGGGGCCAAATGTTTGATCTTCAGTCTTCTTGTCTTCTGATCCTGACGTTTTCGCCTTATTCTGAATCTTCTCCAGCTAACCCCTGGCAAGTCTTGCCGTGGCAAGCCTTGCCGTGGATGTGGAGGGTACCTTGCCGGAATGTCTATCTCTATCTTGCCGGCCCTGAGCTTGCCGGCGATGCGCAGACCTATTCCCGGCAAGTAAACTTTGCCGGAAACCGGTCCTTGAATACGTCCTTGAGTGAATTCCTTCTCCGCCATGGCCCTCCCGCCCGGAGGCGGCAACTTGCCGGTGCGTGTCCAGGGGTAGTGAACACCCCCTGTTTACTACACCGACAGATATGCCCTCCTGGCACACACCCTCGGCAAAATGAGGTCATGTGCGACCGACGAGCGATCAAATACGGTTATACATACAGTTGTGCTAAAAAATAAAATTATACTGGCCAAATTGTTTCCGGTCGTAAGTACATCCCACACAGTCAATCCCCGCTAAACGTTTCCATTCGTATGTACATTCCACACAGTCAATCCAAGGAATAGGTTTCCGTTAGTATGTACATCCCACACAGTTAATCCAAGAAGTATGTTTCCGTTCGTATATACATCCCACATAGTCGCTCCAAGGAAAATGTTTTCGTTCGCAGGTACATCACACATAATTTTCCCCATTAAATCGTTTGTGATAGTGTTGCCATTGCACATGATATTAACAATTTTATCGTTTGCGTTATTGAATGCATCACACACGGTGCGTAGAAGAAACTGTGTGGCAAAGGCTGTCCATCACACACACTTTTTATGTGGTAAACGTTTGCGCAAGGTGGCCTAACGCAAACAGTTTTCAAGAGGATGTCGTGTGTGATTGTTCATTGATCCAACACGGTTTATTCCTAGAAATTGTGTGTGTTGCTTGAGGTCATCACCCACGGTGTTTTCTCAATAATCGTTTGCAGTAGAAAAACCCAATTAGCAGGCTAATTGCCCTATTATTAATAATCCATTTATTAAGCTAATTGACATTTCATATTAAGCACACAATATATTTCATTGCCATATTAAGGAAGTAGGATTTCATAATTGAAATACATCAGAGTACAACATCATATAGCTTCAGCACTCAGCTACCCCATTACACAACTGCACCAGCACCAAGTTTCACATGCAACATCTACAACCTTTCGAAATTAGCATCATAGACGGAACATAGACAGATGAATCTCATTTGGAAAACTGCTGAAGCAGAAGGTGAATATTGAGCCTTCATTGATGTTGAAGGTCTTTGCAACTTTAGGCCAATGCCTGTGGATGATTGACCGTCCATCATTCGTCCTCTTCAGGAACACTTCAATATTGAACCGTGGGTGTTGTATGAAAACCTTCCTCGCCTCCTGACCATATAGGTGGTTTGAGAGGTAATCATCAGTGAACTTCTTTGGAAAGGCCTAAAAACAAGGATATTCATAAATATCTTCTTCAGATTTGAAATGGTGCAAAGGAATTAAAAAGACAAGGTATAACAGTTAGTACCACCCCGTAGTGAACTGATGCCTTCTTCATTGTGCACACAAAGATCTTGTTGTTTTTTGTCGCTAATTTCTTTATCGTAACAATCTTTCTGAGTGTCTTGACTTGACTGATATTAATGGACAACTCATTTCCATGCAAAAAGGGTCAAACAGTGGGTCAAAACCTCTGACAGCAGGACCTACATGTGCAAGACCAAATTGTTAAAAACCTAAATTTTAAAACAAGAAGTGGAAAGGTGTGTTATTAACTGCAACATGCCTAATATTTAAAAACAAGCAAACGTAGTCATTCAAACTTGTATTGTGCAGGTCTGAGTACACTAATTATTGGCCCTATTTGGATCCATGGGTTAGAGTTATTTTGATCTAGTTTGGGCTCAAATAGACCTAAAGTATCCAAACATGAGGGCTAGTTTGAGCTAGTTGCGTCAAACCCACCCAAAACAACTATCCCACCCAAGAGGTGCTGATTGGGGCTAGTTCTCCTAGTGCATTTAGTGTCAAACTAACACTATCATCCAAACACCTCTTTGGCTAGAGTTAGTTCAGGGTTAGTCATTGTTGAGTATCATTGTTATTTAGGAAACGTAGGATAGCGTAGGATTTATTCTACCTTGACTTGTACTCCAAGATGACCATGTACTCCTATATATATGCCCACGAGGCTCAAGCAATACAATCAACTATTCCACCAATCTCTCTCTCTCCCTTTTAACTGTCATGAGCTAGAAACTAACTCTAACCTCTAGGTAAGTTAGAGTATCCAAACAGTGCCATTGTTAAATCAAATGGAAAGGCGTGTTCAATACTCCCTCCGGTCCTTTTTACTCTGCATATAAGAATTGTCTGAAGTCAAACTTCATAAAGTTTGACCTTATTTATATGAAAAAATATCAACATCTAGCATGCTAAAGTTATACAATATGAAAATTTAAGTCATGACACATGTACTGATATTTATTTCATATTGTGAATGTTGGTATTTTGTTCTATAAAGTTGGTTAAACTTTAAGGGGCCTGAATTTAGACAAATCTTATATGCGAACTAAAAAGATTCGGAGGGAGTACAACATGCTTAACAACAACGAAATATAGTCATTCATAGAGCTATTGTTAAATTTGGTATTGATGAAATTGAACTGCATAGTTCATACTAGCACATATAGAACATCACACTGTTAATAGCTGAAATAAACAAGGCATACTACGAACAACCAAAGATGGCAATTGAAACTGGACATATGCTAACTACAAACAACCGAACAACCATAAACCGTAGAAATAAACAAGGCGTAATGCAAACAACCTAATATAGCAGTAAATACTGAACAGGTTCTCACTACAAAAGGGGTTCGAGAAAACAAATCATGGGTTTCCTCACTTGTCACAGATTGGCTCCTCCTCGTGGTCGCCGTCGATGAGGTCTGACTTGCCAGCTGAGGACCCCAGGCCAGCGTCGCAAAACGTGTCCTTCAGAAATGACAAAAGGGGCTCCATGGCGATGAAGGATGGCAAATTGTTCATAACGAGCCGCAAGAGATCAGCGGCAGGGCCATCGATGAGATCGACGGCTGTCAAACCCGAAGGGTTGGAGGTGGGCAACTTAACCTGTGACATAACCCGCGTCAAGCCGTTGGTGTCGACGACCTCGATGTCGTAGCCGGCGTCCGCGACATGACAGAATACTCTAGCCCGCTGATTGAAAGGCTCAATCCAGGTCCAGTCATCGTCGTCAGCTTCCTCGGCGGCCACCTCGCCGATGTTGGGCGAAGAGACCGCGGTAAAGCTCTTTTGGGCCATTCGCTCCTCGAGCTCCCCAGGAAGCGTAGCCGGGCTTAGGCTGCGATGCTCTGGAGTGGGGGAGGGGGGGTGGAGATGGGGATCTCTGGGAAAGGGGGCGTTTCGCAGGCATCATCTAAGAAACTCAGGGCAGTGAGGGTATGTATATCGGTGGGTAAACTGCACGGGCAGACCAACAGAGGTTGACGATTGAGGCGGCGGCGGCGACCTAGCTAGGTTTGGAGCGAGGGAGGGGTGGTGTGTATGTGTGTGAGTGGGTGATTTGGGGTGTGTGTGTGGAGGGGGTCGAAGGTGGTGTTTGAGGAAATGCCGCGGGTACTGAAAATTTTACTAGGTGGGAGTAAAATGGCGGGGCTACCAAAAATTTGGATCAAGGGATTGAAGCAGAGCGGGGCGGGAGTAACGAACATCACTCACGGTTAAAACATAATAATCGTGTGCTATCAAACAGAAAAACACTCTAGCCGAGCAGATATTTTTGAGATTGCGAGGGATGGAGGCGGGAGTAAAATGCCGGGGCTACTGAAAATTTGGATCTACTGATTGAAGCAGAGCGGGAGTAACAGACATCGCACACGGTCCAGACATACTAATCGTGTGCTATCAAACAGAAAAACCATCTACGCGGGTAGATATTTTCGAGATTGCGAGGGAGTAGATATTTTCAAGAGGGGGAGGGAAGCCTCGTGGAGCCCAATCTACTGTGATCATGTGTGTGACAGGGGCAGGGGCACGGCACACGGGTAGTCCTAGGGAACCATGTCTGTTTCGTACCCGATCGCAGACGGTTGCTGCGTCCGACTCGTCTGCTGTTTATAAATTTGGCCAAAAAACGCGGGAAAGGGTCAGAACACGAACACACTTGCATGTGGACCAAATATATGTATGAAAAGGGTGGTTTTATGTTCAAATACCCAATGCACAACTTTGATGTGGCACCTGTCGCACAAAGCGCACGTTATTATTGCAGGCCCCCCCCCCCCCCCCCAAACACACACCACCCACACCACACACACACTTCATTTTGCCGGTAGTGGAATCCTAGCTATGAACGCATGCCCCCAAATAGCTAGGTCTGACATCTCACCGTACCGTAACACAAAACCGAAAGGAGTACATCAACCCCCCTCCCCCCTTTGCTTCCGATCAAATGTGGACCGTGTGCGGGCCCACAGATGTGTTCTTCTGGCGTTAGATGGGTGACACCACTTACCAACCACACCTGCGGGTGGTCCGATGTGTGTGTGTGTGTGAAAACGATGTGCTATGATATTTAAATAACCAAATCACAAATTTGATGTGGCACATGTGCATCGCAAATTAACCGGGCATCCCCGACCCCACGGAGGTTCATCTAGTACGAAGTAGTACTGTGCCCCCCCCCCCCCCCACACACACTTTGAGTCGGTGGGAGGGGGCATCTCACCAAGGCGTATTGTAAGACTGACCAAGAAGAATCACCAGCTTGGTCATATAACCTCTCTTGTTTGTTGGGTCAAAGTCATGCATTGACATTCCACACGCGGCCCCACGAAATAGGCTAGCTTGTCGCCGATAACCACGTGAGGGAGTGCCTGAAGACAACCACTGCGTGCATGTGGACCAAACATATGTATGAAGTGTCATGTGGTGTTTGAATATACCCAATGCACAACTTTGATTCATGTGTATGCAAGCCCTCAAACTTAGGTCTCGAATCTCACCATGATCGACGTATGACTATACAGTAATGCGAACCAAGAGAAGAAGAATCCACCCTGGTAACCTCTCTCGCGTTGTTGGTCGAAGTGATGGAGACATCCACGCGGGCCCATGAATATATAGACCATCGATGATAACCAAGCGAGGGAGAGTGTCCAAAGACAACCACTGCATGTATGTGCCCCAAACATATGTATGGACATGCATGATGCATGCATATATGTTTGAATACCAAAAGCACAACATTTTGATGTGGTGCATGCATGCGTCGAAAAACGCACAGTCCCCACACAGATCTGGTTCATGATGCATCGCGTGCTGGCCCCCCCCCCCACTTCGACCCGGTGGGAGGGATTCGTGCGTACACATGCGCGCGAAGTATATTTGCATGTACCGAACCGTATAAGACGAACCAAAATTTAATCCCCTCCTAATTATAAGTCAAATTAACCTCTATCGCTATCGGTCGAAGTGATTGACCAAGCGGGCACACAGAGATGGACGAAGCATCTCACCGATAACCCCATGAGTGAGTGCTAGAGGACAACTGCCATCGCTTGCTTGTGGGCCAAACACATGTATGGAGATGTGTGGTTGTGATGTTTGAATACCTAATATATATGCATAACTTTGATGTGGCACCTGCCTCGGAAACCTTTAAGTCCCCCACACACGAACTGAGGTTCATGACACGTAGTATATATATGTTGCCCCCCTCCGCTCTTCGACGCGTAATATATACTCCTACATACGTACCGTAACACAACCCGAAAATAATCCTCCTTGTTCATCAAATTACCTTTCCCGTTGTGTCATATATTAGATGGACGACGACCTCGCGGGCCCATGGAGGGAAGAGTCGCAGGAGAATGAGTGACAACCATCATCTGCAAGTGGCCCAATGTGTTGGTGATGTTTTTAATACCCAATATGCACAACTTCTTTGCGGCACCTGCCTCGGAAACCGAAAAGTCCCCACACGGAGCGAGATCGATTCATGACGTGTGTGTAGTATATATGTGCTGCCCCGCCCCCCTCCTCCCCTCTTCGACGTGTACTATATATATACTCCTACCGCAACACAACCCAAAAAGAAACCTCCTTGCTGGGTCAAAGTGATGGAGGACAACCTCGCGGGCCCACAGATGGAAGCATCGCACGCGAGTGAGTGTCCTATATGACGCGTAGTATTGCCCCCGACCACCCTCTTCAACGCGTACTATATATATATACTCCTATCGTACGTGTAACAAAAACCAAAAAAATGACCATCCTTGTTGGTCAAATTAACCTCTCTCATCGCATGTCATAGTGCTGGACGGCGACCTCGCGGGCCCATGCGAGTGAGTGCCCTAGGACCACCGCGTGCATGTGGCCCAAAGATGCATGTCAAACTTTTTCTGCAGCGAACATGCGACCAAAGGAGTTTAGTGTTGAAAATTGAAAAGAAATAGATAACATCTATTCATTTTTTATACATTGATTGATTTCCCAGGGATTTAAATGTGCAAAAATCAAATTTGATCTACATGAGACCCGTGATAGTGCACGAAAATGGATTGCAAAATCATATGTGTACGTGTCCCTGGGTGCATGTTTAGTCCCCATGCAAGAAATTTCTAACATCTAGAATCTTGATTTTAAAATCCAAAACTAAGTTGAAATTCATGAAACTTATCGTGGTGTCATATGGACACCAATAGACTGTGATTTTTTTTTTCAAATTGGAGACAAGTTTTGATATAATCTTCTTACATACAGGAAATTATAAATAATTATCAACCAATATCGCAAATGAACTCTTTATTCAAACCGTGTGCGTTAGACCAACACTGTAAGTGCCGTGCTTCGGTTAAGCAATAAAGCGGCAGAATTAATCATTAAAAAGGAAAAATCAATATAATATGTGCCGCGCATGCGTCCCGTGTGCCGTACGAGCATGCGTGAGTTGACGAGACGCATGCTAGCAGGCAGACCGGGAGGCCGAGGCATGCGCGTGTTCGCTACACACTCACCGTGGGGCGTGCTAGTAGCTGTGTGAAATGATGGTAGGCGTCCCAGCAGTCCGCCGCGTAGGCTCACTGGGAGGTAAGCCAGCCCTTTGACCGCCGCCCACCTCACTCCCACTGCTCCATATTAATGGCGCGCCCGCCTCGCTCCATGAAATGATGGTATAGGAATGCCAGAAGTCCGCCACACAGGCTCACCGGGAAGCGAGGCAGCCTTTGACCGCCGCCCACCTCGCTCCCACTGGTCCGTATTAATGGCGCGCCCGAGCGGCCGCAACCCCCATCCTCGCCACACACACAATCCTCTCTCTCCGCCCGCATCCTCGACGCCGCTCTCAGTCCTCAAAGCCGGCACCCCCCATCCTCGCCACACACACAATCCTCTCTCTCCGCCCGCATCCTCGACGCTGCTCTCGGTCCTCAAAGCCGTCAGTGTATGAGGACGCCGCCGAAGCGCCCCATTGGAGGGAGTGGCGACGCCGGGGCTGCTGAAGCACCGGAGCACGGCGTGAATATGGAGACAGAGGTTTTCGTCGCCGCCAACGAGGTGGAGAACGAGGTTGCCAACAAGCGGAGGTGGGTCGAGAAAGAACCGCAAGCGACTCCAGCAGGCCTAGACTTCATCAGCAGCCTCCCCGATGATATGTTGACAGTCATCATGTCCCTCCTCCCAATCAAATATGGGGCGAGGACAACCGCCCTTTCCCCGCGGTGGCGCCCCCTATGGCTCTCCACCCCTCTCGACCTCCTCGACGCCCACGAGCTCTGCCATGGCTATCGCAAAAGCTTGGATGCAATGTCCCAGATCCTCGGCAGTCACCATGGCCCAATCAGAGGCCTTATCACAGGCAAGTTCCGTTCCAATGGCAAGGACCACGCCAAGCTTGACGAGTGGTTCCAATCCCCTGCCCTAGATTAGCTCGAGGAGCTCAGTTTTAATGATGGGAATATGCGCTTGCTGCTAATGTCCGCGCTCCGCTTCGCGCCCACACTGCGCCTCGCCAAGTTCATGAACTGTCATTCCCCCCCTAATGACGCGCCCGCTCTTTTTCTACCATGACTGAAGCACCTCGAGCTCGTCGCCGTCTGCATCCCAAAGGATGACATGGAGCGCCTGCTCCGCGGCCGTACTGCACTCGAGTTCCTTCGTCTTCAGGCAATGAATTTGTCGAGTAGCTTCCACATCACCTCCAGGACTCTCCGGACTATTTATGTGTGTTGTTGGTTGATACGTCTCCAATGTATCTATAATTTTTGATTGTTTCGTGCTATTATATTATCTGTTTTGGATGTTTTATATGCATTAATATGCTATTTTATATTATTTTTGGGACTAACCTATTAACCTAGAGCCCAGTGCCAGTTTCTGTTTTTTTCCTTGTTTTTGAGTTTCGCAGAAAAGGAATACCAAACGGAGTCCAAACGGAATAAAACTTCTGCGACAATTTTTCTTGGACCAGAAGGAAACCAGGAGACTTGGAGATGAAGTCGGAGGAGCCACGAGGCGGCCACAAGGACGGAGGGCACGCCCAGGGGGGTAGGCCGCGCCCCCCACCCTTGTGGGCCCCTCGTGCACCTCCTGACCTAATTCTTTCGCCTATATATTCCCAAATATCCCAAACCAATAGAGGCATCCACGAAAACACTTTCCACCGCCGCAACCTTCTGTACCCGTGAGATCCCATCTAGGGACCTTTTCCGGCACCCTACCGGAGGGGGATTCGATCACGGAGGGCTTCTACATCAACACCATTGCCCTTCCGATGAAGCGTGAGTAGTTTACCACAGACCTATGGGTCCATAGCTAGTAGCTAGATGGCTTCTTCTCTCTCTTTGATTCTCAATACCATGTTCTCCTCAATGTTCTTGGAGATCTATTCGATGTAATACTTTTTTGCGGTGTGTTTGCCGAGATCCGATGAATTGTGGATTTATGATCAGCTTATCTATGAATATTATTCGAATCTTCTCTGAATTCTTATATGCATGATTTGATATCTTTGTAATTCTCTTCGAACTATCGGTTTGGTTTGGCCAACTAGATTGGTTTTTCTTGCAATGGGAGAAGTGCTTAGCTTTGGGTTCAATCTTGCGGTGTCCTTTCCCAGTGACAGTAGGGGCAGCAAGGCAAGTATTGTATTGTTGCCATCGAGGATAAAAAGATGGGGTTTTCATCATATTGCTTGAGTTAATTCCTCTACATCATGTCATCTTACTTAATGCATTACTCCGTTCTTTATGAACTTAATACTCTAGATGCATGCTGGATAGCGGTCGATGTGTGGAGTAATAGTAGTAGATGCAGAATCGTTTCGGTCTACTTGACACGGACGTGATGCCTATATTCATGATCATTGCCTTAGATATCGTCATAACTTTGCGCTTTTCTATCAATTGCTCGGCAGTAATTTGTTCACCCACCGTATTATTTTCTATCTTGAGAGAAGCCTCTAGTGAAACCTATGGCCCCCGGGTCTATTTCCATCACATAATCTTCTACTTTTCATCATACAAGTTTCCGATATACTATTTTGTAATCTTTTACTTTCCGATTTATTAAACAAAAATACCAAAAATATTTACTTTATCGTTTATCTATCTCTATCAGATCTCACTTTTGCAAATAACCGTGAAGGGATTGACAGCCCCTTTATCGCATTGGGTGCAAGTTGTTTGATTGTTTGTGCAGGTATTCGGTGATTTGTGCGTTGTCTCCTACTGGATTGATACCTTGGTTCTCAAACTGAGGGAAATATTTATCTCTACTTTGCTGCATCACCCTTTCCTCTTCAAGGGAAAAACCAACGCAAGCTCAAGAAGTAGCAGGAAGAATTTCTAGCGCCGTTGCCGGGGAGATCTACGCCAAGTGAAGACATACCAAGTACCCATCATAAACTCTCATCTCTTGCATTACATTATTCGCCATTTGCCTCTCGTTTTCCTCTCCCCCACTTCTAAAACGATTTTCGAAAAGATTTGCCTTTTTCTTCGCCCCTCTCTTTGCCTTTTCTTCGCCCCTCTTCCGTTCTTATTCTTCGTTTGCCTTTTGTTTGTTCGTGTGTTTGATCACTTGTCTCATTCCCATGGCTAGTCCTCCCATCATTGTTAGCACTCCCGATAATGAAGTTCTCAATTTTAAACAAAGGGAGGGAGAAAATTTAAAAGATGCTTGGTATAGAATTTGCAATGCTCAAAATAGATCTACTCGAAAGCAATCTACTGCCGTTCTTCTTCGCAATTTTTATGTAGGCATAACTCCTTGGAATAGATATGTTCTAGATACCATTACCGGGGGAAATTTCTTGGGGAGCCATACTTTTGATTCTTACAATGCCATGATAGATTTGCTAGGCCCACCACCTCTTTTGATCAATGGAACTGTTTTAACCTTGGAACATGTGATGCAAAGGTTGGATATTATTGAGAATAAAATTTCTACCGCAGAGTTTATTGAAAATTTGGATAAAAAGATTCATAATCAGATTACTCAATATGGATCTAAGGTAGGAGTTACTTTAAAAAACCTTAGGGAAAAGGAACCCATAGTTAATGAAAAGATAGATCAAGATTCTACTAGAATCGGCAAGCTAGAAGATATAATTACCAACTTGGGTTCCGCTTTTTCCTCCGTTAAAACTTCTCAAAATCTTCCTCCTACTAAGATTGCTAAGTTTACTTATGTTCCTAAGAAAAAGGGTGAATCTTCTAGTAAGGAAAATGAAGATCTCAAAACAATAAGTGTTCACCCCAATTTTTTCGATATTATTAATGAACCAATTGCTACAAGTGAATTTCTTGATTTCTTGCCTAGGAGTTTGATCATTGACAAAACCAAAGAGTCTCCTAAGGATTATAAGTGTGTGATTGAAGAATTGCATACCAAAGATGACAATACCTAGATCTATTCGTGTTTTTTATGCCTAGCTAAGGGCGTTAAACAATAGCGCTTGTTGGGAGGCAACCCAAGTTTATTTTTGTTTTTGCTTTTTTGGTTCTGTTTTGCAATAAATAATTCATCTATCCTCTGGTTAGATGTGGTTTTGTGTTTTAATTAGTGTTTGTGCCAAGTAAGACCTTTGGGATGGCTTACGATGATAGTTGATTTGATCTTGCTGAAAAACAGAAACTCTTGCGTCCAGTCCCAGAATTTTAGTCATTCACTGGAGCGTTGAAAAACCTTGAATTTTTTATACGAGATTTATATACAAATTACATAAGTTTTCCTAATTTTTAAGAATTTTTTTGAGTTACGTAAGTATTATAACAATTCGGATCTTCGCAGACTGTTCTGTTTTTGAAAGATTCTGTTTTCTTTGTGTTGTTTGCTTATTTTGATGAATCTATGGGTAGTATCGGGTGGTATGAACCATGGAAAAGTTGGAATACAGTAGATATTACACCAATATAAATAAATAATGTGTTCACAACAGTACCAAAGTGGTGATTTATTTTCTTATACTAACGGAGCTTACGAGATTTTCTGTTGAGTTTTGTGTTGTGAAGTTTTCAAGTTTTTGGGTAAGGATTTGATGGACTATGGAATAAGAAGTGGCAAGAGCCTAAGCTTGGGGATTCCCAAGACACTCTAAGGTAATATTCAAGGACAACCAAGAGCCTAAGCTTGGGGATGCCCCGGAAGGCATCCCCTCTTTCGTCTTCGTCTATCGGTAACTTTACTTGAGGCTATATTTTTCTTCACCACATGATATGTGTTTTGCTTGGAGCGTCTTTTATAATTTGAGTCTTTGATTTTTAGTTTACCACAATCATCCTTTCTGTACACACCTTTTGAGAGGGACACACATGAATCGTGATTTATTAGAATACTCTATGTGCTTCACTTATATCTTTTGAGTTAGGCAATTTTGCTCTAGTGCTTCACTTATATCTTTTTAGAGCACGGCGTTGGCTTTATTTTATAGAAATTGTTGAACTCTCATGCTTCACTTATATTATTTTGAGAGTCTTTAAACAGCATGGTAATTTGCTTTGGTTATAAATTTAGTCCTAATATGATAGGCATCCAAGAGGGATATAATAAAAACTTTCATATAAAGTGCATTGAATACTATGAGAAGTTTGATTCCTTATGATTGTTTTGAGATATAAAGATGGTGATATTAGAGTCATGCTAGTGAGTAATTGTGAATTTGTGAAATACTTGTGTTAGGGTTTGTGATTCCCGTAGCATGCACGTATGGTGAACCGTTATGTGATGAAGTCGGAGCATGATTTATTTATTGATTGTCTTCCTTATGAGTGGCGGTCGGGGACGAGCGATGGTATTTTCCTACCAATCTATCCCCCTAGGAGCATGCGCGTAGTACTTTGTTTTGATAACTAATAGATTTTTGCAATAAGTATGTGAGTTCTTTATGACTAATGTTGAGTCCATGGATTATACGCACTCTCACCCTTCCACCATTGCTAGCCTCTCTAGTGCCGCGCAACTTTCGCCGGTACCATACACCGACCATATAACTTCCTCAAAACAGCCACCATACCTACCTATTATGGCATTTCCATAGCCATTCCAAGATATATTGCCATGCAACTTTCCACCGTTCCGTTTATTATGACACGCACCATCATTGTCATATTGCTTTGCATGATCATGTAGTTGACATCGTATTTGTGGCAAAGCCACCGTTCATAATTCTTTCATACATGTCACTCTTGATTCATTACACATCTCGGTACACCACCAGAGGCATTCATATAGAGTCATATTTTGTTCTAAGAATCGAGTTGTAATTCTTGAGTTGTAAGTAAATAAAAGTGTGATGATCTTCATTATTAGAGCATTGTCCCATGTGAGGAAAGGATGATGGAGACTATGATTCCCCCACAAGTCGGGATGAGACTCCGGACGAAAAAAAAAAATAGGCCAAAAAAAAGAGAAGGCCCAAATAAAAAAAATGAGAGAAAAGAGAGAAGGGGCAATGTTACTATCCTTTTACCACACTTGTGCTTCAAAGTAGCACTGTGATCTTCATGATAGAGAGTCTCCTATGTTGTCACTTTCATTTACTAGTGGGAATTTTAATTATAGAACTTGGCTTGTATATTCCAATGATGGGCTTCCTCAAATTCCCCTAGGTCTTCGTGAGCAAGCAAGTTGGATGCACACCCACTTAGTTTCTTTTTGAGCTTTCATAAACTTATAGCTCTAGTGCATCTGTTGCATGGCAATCCCTACTCACTCACATTGATATCTATTAATGGGCATCTCCATAGCCCATTGATACGCCTAGTTGATGTGAGACTATCTCCCTCTTTTTGTCTTCTCCACAACCACCTTCTATTCCACCCATAGTGCTATGTCCATGGCTCACGCTCATGTATTGCGTGAAAGTTGAAAAAGTTTGAGAACATCAAAAGTATGAAACAATTGCTTGGCTTGTCATCGGGGTTGTGCATGATTTGAATATTTTGTGTGATGAAGATGGAGCATAGCCAGACTATATGATTTTGTAGGGATAAGCTTTCTTTGGCATGTTATTTTGAGAAGACATAATTGCCTTGTTAGTATACTTGAAGTATTATTGTTTTTATGTCAATATTAAACTTTTGTTTTGAATCTTACGGATCTAAACATTCATGCCACAATAAACAAAATTACATGGATAAATATGTTAGGTAGCATTCCATATCAAAAATTCTGTTTTTATCATTTACCTACTCGAGGACGAGCAGGAATTAAGCTTGGGGATGCTTGATACGTCTACAACGTATCTATAATTTTTGATTGTTCCATGCTATTATATTATCTGTTTTGGATGTTTTATATGCATTAATATGCTATTTTATATTATTTTTAGGACTAACCTATTAACCTAGAGCCCAGTGCCAGTTTCTGTTTTTTCCTTGTTTTTCAGTTTCGCAGAAAAGGAATACCAAACGGAATAAAACTTTCGCGATGATTTTTTTGGACCAGAAGGAAACCAGGAGACTTGGAGATGAAGTCGGAGGAGCCACGAGGCGGCCACAAGGACGGAGGGCGCACCCAGGGGGGTAGGGCACGCCCCCCCACCCTTGTGGGCCCCTCGTGCACCTCCTGACCTAAATCTTTCGCCTATATATTCCGAAATATCCCCAAACCAACAGAGGCATCCACGAAAACACTTTTCCACCACCGCAACCTTCTGTACCCATGAGATCCCATCTAGGGATCTTTTCCGGCACACTGCCGGAGGGGGATTCGATCACGGACGGCTTCTACATCAACACCATTGCCCTTGCGATGAAGCGTGAGTAGTTTACCATAGACCTACGGGTCCATAGCTAGTAGCTAGATGGCTTCTTATCTCTCTTTGATTCTCAATACCATGTTCTCCTCGATGTTCTTGGAGATCTATTCGATGTAATACTTTTTTGCGGTGTGTTTGCTGAGATCCGATGAATTGTGGATTTATGATCAGCTTATATATGAATATTATTTGAATCTTCTCTGAATTCTTATATGTATGATTTGATATCTTTGTAATTCTCTTCGAACTATCGGTTTGGTTTGGCCAACTAGATTGGTTTTTCTTGCAATGGGAGAAGCGCTTAGATTTGGGTTCAATCTTGCGGTGTCCTTTCCCAGTGACAGTAGGGGCAGCAAGGCACGTATTGTATTGTTGCCATCGAGGATAAAAATATGGGGTTTTCATTATTTTGCTTGAGTTAATTCCTCTATATCATGTCATCTTACTTAATGCATTACTCTGTTCTTTATGAACTTAATACTCTAGATGCATGCTGGATAGCGGTCGATGTGTGGAGTAATAGTAGTAGATGCAGAATCGTTTCGGTCTACTTGACATAGACGTGATGCCTATATTCATGATCATTGCCTTAGATATTGTCATAACTTTGCGCTTTTCTATCAATTGCTCGGCAGTAATTTGTTCACCCACCATATTATTTTCTATCTTGAGAGAAGCCTCTAATGAAACCTATGGCCTCCGGGTCTATTTTCCATCATATAATCTTCTACTTTTCATCATACAAGTTTCCGATCTACTATTTTGCAATCTTTTACTTTTCGATCTATTAAACAAAAATACCAAAAATATTTACTTTATCGTTTATCTATCTTTATCAGATCTCACTTTTGCAAATAACTGTGAAGGGATTGACAACCCCTTTATCGCGTTGGGTGCAAGTTGTTTGATTGTTTGTGCAGGTATTCGGTGATTTGTGCATTGTCTCCTACTGGATTGATACCTTTGTTCTCAAACTGAGGGAAATACTTATCTCTACTTTGCTGCATCACCCTTTCCTCTTCAAGGGAAAACCAACGCAAGCTCAAGAAGTAGCACTGGTGCTGCAACGAGAGATCACAAAAGGTGGACCATAATATGGTCATGCAGGACACACCTTCACTTGAGAGATTACTTGTAGTTGATCAACAAGGTCCAACAAGAATCAATGTCATTTCTGCGCAAAAATTGGCAGTGGTGGGCTACTCGTCTGTCAAATACTACTACTTTCAGGTACAACAGTCGCCTTCTACCTCTCCTTCTTGATATCAACATTATTTTTAGTTTTGAAGATGTATGTTCGTCTGTCATCCAGCAAACCTTCACCTCGATTCTGCGCACAGTGAAGGTCTTGGCACTAGAATCTGTCGGCCCCAACCTGGACCAAGTTGTCAGTTTCCTGAGATGCTTTCCGTGCCTGAAGAAGTTGTATATCGAGGTGATGTTCCTTTCCTGTTAAATGTTAACCATAAGGGAGTTCAATTTTTTGCACCTTTTCCCAAGTTTACAATGACAATGTACTACGATTTCTGAAGGAATTTTGGAGGATTTCATGACATACACCCCCCACCCCATATTGGTAGCTTGATTCATATGGTTACAATTCATAAGCATTTCTCCTTTGGATTCATCTGTACTAGTTTTCTTAGGGAATTTTTCATCCACTCCAACCACTTGTGAAGAAGGCTACATTTTTCTAGATTGTAATCAAATGCCCATGTTAATCATGTCAGATCGAAGATGGCACGTTGGTGCATTTTACAAATCCTGCAAACCAAATAGGCGTGTAGTAGTGTTCAAAACTGCATGTAGGCACTAACACGTTCTCTTCTTTTGCAGATAATAATAGGCCCGGAGGTGGATAATGTTTATAACGACAATCACATCGAATGCCTGGATCTGCATCTCTCAAAAATTACTTTGAACTCCTATCGAGGGACCTTACCAGAGATTATAGCATCTCCAACAGTCACGCTATATAAGCGCCGCGCCGCAAATTTGTGGTTTTTAGCACGCGCGCAATCGCTAACCGAGCTCCAGCGGAGGCGCAATAACCGCGCGCGCGGCATAAAGAGTTCAGCGTGCGGTCCGAATCGCCATCGCGCGCCGTTTATTTGCTGTGCCCGCTACCGCGCGCCGCACACTCGAGCGCCCGCTCGCGACTTCCACCTACCCCGACCTAGGCGCTGGCGCCGCCGCCCGTACCACCCCGGCGACCATTTCGGCGCTTCCCCGGCCTATCCCCGCGCCGCCGCCGCTTCCTCCTTCTCCCTCCGGGCGCCACCGCCCCTCGCGCGTGCCATTCCTCCGACGAACAGCGCCTAGCCGCCCACTGCCGCTCGGCGCCCACATGTTGTTCGACAAAACGCTTGCAAGGTATGTATTGCTTCAACTTCACATTTTTACATGAATTAGGTGCATGTTGTTTGTAGTTTTTATAGCCTAGTTTAAATTGAACATTGTAGATGAGTTTTTCATATGATTCTTCCGAAGAAGAATTTGATATTGAAGAGGAGGAGGATCTTGCAATGATCCTAGCTATGCACATCAATAAAAAACCAAAGCACGGTGGTGTGATCATGCACAACATGATCATCGAGAATGAGCATGGCAAAGATTTAGACTACTCTCAGTATGAGCTCTTGGGACATCCCGTGTGAGTGCGGCGGACAGCTGCCAGGGTGGTCCGTTTTGTTGCCTCCTATCATGCCATTCGACGTGCCGAAACGCATGATGATCTTCAGAAGGATCTCATTGAGGAGTGGTGGGCATGGAATGGCCGACAAAGAGCATCATGATTTGTGCGTTTGATGTTGTATTGTTGAACTATTTGGTCTATTGCAAGATAAACTATTTGTTTGAGTTGTAATAATGAAATTGAACTATTTATTGTTGATTTATTTTATTTGTGTTTGATCTTCTTGGTTGTGTTTGGAGTGCATATGTTGTTTGTGCGAGAGCGCGCGTGCAGTTTTTTGCAGCGGCTGCTGGAGCGGCTTGCGCGCGCTAAACTTTGCAGCGGCCGCTGGAGCAAGCACACCGCGCCGCACAAAAACAGGCAATCCGCGCGCTGCAAAAGGTTTTTTAGCGCGCCGCGCATGGCGCGGCTGTTGGAGATGCTCTTACATTCGCCAGGTTCTTTCTTGCCAAAGCAAGGGTGCTGAAGGTAATGAGGTTGAACATGCATTTAACTAGGAAATATGAATGGTTTTTTGATCAGAGCCGGCAGCTACTGCAGAGTGGAAGAGGCTCCAAAAAAGCTAAACTTCATATTGGAAGAGCATATGACAGAGTAATTGGAAGTCATTGTGTCAAACCCATACATGACTTGTCAGCGGCTGATCCCTTTGCAGAAATGACGAGGTTTCGAAAGCGGCCTTACTATTTTAATTTTTAGTTTGAACCTCTCTTATATCCATGTTCAGCTGATCAGCACGGGCGTTTGCAGCTGAATGAGCTGAATTTCATTTCTAATATCAGTTTGAACCTTGTAATCTTTGAATTTGAGCCATGTAACTCTGGAATTTGAACCTTGTAATATTTTGGGCTTTTGTGGTACAATCGTTGAAATGGCATCGTATGAGACTCGTAGATTGGTAATACTATTTTGATCTTAATATGCAATAGACTTAGATTTTATTAACCATTCACGACCAGGGATCCAGCCGGAAGCAAAGCAATGGCAGACGTCGTCACAACAAGATGTAGATGATTAGATGCTCGTTTCTCCTAGTTTAGTATGCATGTAATTGCCTACTTTGGTGTGTGGAAATGTTATGTGTGTAGTCACTTATGTAATTGTATGCTTAATTTGGTCATGCAATGCTTTTCTTATAAGTATATATGTTGATGTTCTGTAGACAGAGCATATCACATCGCACACGGACCACACTAGGGAACCTGTCGGTCATGAATTCATCAATCGCAGACGGTTGTATACCAGCAAGTGTTTGCCCACAACACACACGGCTTATTTCCATCACAAACAGCTCGGATGGATCAACTGTATGCCACGTATCGCACACGCAACTCTAATCTGATTCGTGCTTGATGTCTCCGCCATCGTTCGCACAGTTCGTCTTATTTGCCACATATCACTGTGCCGGCCTCTGCTCGCGTCCCTCGGTGTGCTGTGCTCGCCGTTAGGCGCCACGGCGCGCTCTGCTCACGTACCTCCACGCGCTCGGCTTGTGGACGGCTTTTCCTTGCGTGTTCAACTGCTATATGCATATATATGGTTGCTCACCGTTGAGGCGACCGCGGAGCGCTCTGCTCGCGTCCCTCCGCGCGCGCTCTGCCAGCGGTTGGGCCTGCGCACAATCACGTCGGGGGCCCCATATGCATGCGGTTGTGCCGCGCGCGTCGCCACGATGCAGTTACGTGTGGCACGATGGAGTTATGTGCTGCAAATTAGAACTGCCATCCGGGCGTGCCGATATTCCAGGCCGTCCGGCTTCCCCTTTAATTCCAGCGGCCATTATAACCTTAGTCTCTTCAACCTTTCGATCGCGCCCGACAACACAACAAGCACACCCACGACGACACATAGAGAGGGGATGTCTAGCGGCACTCCAATGGAGTTCGGCGAGCATAAAGTGGAGACCCACGCGAGGGAGACGGATCTCTCGGTGGTGTACACCATCGACCCGACTGTGGTGGACGACTACATCAACACCGTTGAGCAGTTGCTTGCTCGAGACAAGTACAAGGTGGTCGGCATCGACCTCTAGTACACCGGTGGTCGTCCCAACATAGATCAGAAGGTTGTCGTCGCCCAGTTGTGCATGCGCCATCATGTCCTCAGCTACCACTACTGCATGACCACAGAGCCTTGTGACCGTTTTGCCAGGTTTGTCAATAGCATCGACTACAAGTTCGCTATGGTGGAAACCACCGACGATGTAAAAGCGCTCAGGGTTACGGGCTTGGCCTGCAAGAACCTTGTCGAAATCCGTGAGCACTACAGGGTCTGGGGCAGCACGAAGAAGGACTCCCTGGTTGAACTTGCCTCGGCCATCATCGACCCATACTACGAAAAGATGAAGCAGGATGCCAACAGAACACGTCCTGTATCCTGGCACGGGGCCTGGATGCGGCAACTGGATGAACCACACCTCAGGTTCGCGGCCAAGAGCGTGTACACATGCTACGAGATGCACAGGCAGATCGTTGACATGAGGAAGTGCCTCGTTACCGAAATCGACGAGGCCGGATCGAGCCACAAGCAGAGTAGTAGCGGCAAGCGTCACAAGAAGTAGATGATGATTACATGATCGTTTATCCTAGTTAATTATGCATGTAATATATAGTTGACTTTGGTGTGTGGAAATGTCATGTGTGTAGTAGCCACCTATGTAATTATGCATGTAATAGTTTACTTTGGTGTGTGCAAATGTCATGTGTGTAGTAGCCACCTATGTAATTGGATGTTTAATTTGGTTATGCAACCATGTCCTTATAAGTGTGTATATATATATGTTGTTGTTCTGTATGCAATCCCAACGCACAACACACACGTCTTATTAGCAGCAATCATCTGTGTTATTATCGGTCTTCGCACACATTTCTGATTACAAACCTGTTTGCCGCGTATCACACACATCTTGTTATATTGAACCATTTTTGTTATCTTGGCTCAATGCAAACAGTTCATCCAAGTGAACTGTTTGCCCTCTATCGCACACACCTTGATCTGGCTGACCATTTCTTTTGTTCCGCCTAATCATAAACAGTTCATCCGAGTGAACCGTATGCCGTATATCGCACACACCTTCATCTGGCTGCCCGATTCTATTCTTCTGCCTCATCGCAAACAGTTCATGGAACTGAACCGTATGCCCTGCATCGCACACGCAACTAAAATCTGAACCGTGTTTGATGCATCCGTCATCGCAAATGTTTTGCATCTTTTTTGACATTTTTTTACATCACCGTTTGTGATTATTGCATCGCACACAGTTTCGTCGAAGGGTCTCTGATTGTAGTGTCGCGTTAGCAGCATCCTGCAGTAGTGAGCTCATTTCTGTACGATGATGCAGCCCACGTGATAATTTGACGCGTCTAGTAGTAGTTACTAACTTAATGGAGGGTCGGGAACCACACATGAACGGTGCCGCGTTATTTATAAATGAATTTTTTTCTTCATTGGCACGTATGCAATATAAAAAGGTTCATATGGAGAGAAAAAGAAACCGCTCCACTATATACATAGCCAGGAGCCTACACGGTTGCTTGCTGGGGTTGCTCTCTTCACACTCTCTCGCACAAAACGACTGTGGCCACATCTCTAGTCACACATCCGGGCGGATCACGTCTGCTGGGGGAAGGGGTGGATGCTTTGTGTAGATGCGGTCACCGTTGACGACGGCGAAAACCCACTGTCGGTGCGTCCCGATCAGGGGTCCCCACCGTTCTCTCTCACAAAGTCGGTGCGGTTGCCTTCGTCCCTTGCTCACTGTCGCGACGTGGGCAGATGCCGCTTCCTGCCGCCCTCTAGCTACATCCCGACATCCCTTAGGTAAAACTTCCTTTACAGCCGGCTTGCACCACTGCCCCATCTACCCACATCGCTCCATGTGAATATTTTTCTACTTCTTTGCCCCGCACGTACCTCTACTGGCTTCTACTGTATTTGTGATGAGTTTATGTCTCATCAACTAGTCCCACTAGTCTTATTCTAACCACACTTCTTCAATTTCTTTGCCACAGGGATGCTCAGCTCGATTTTAGTGAAACTGCACAAAATGATCCGATGGTCAAAAAGTTGCAAACTTCATTTCTTCGGAAGGTTCAACGTCGCCAGCAAATTAAAGCCTAGTTAGGGTTTAGGGTTCAAGGCCTAGGGACTGCATGGATCATTTTTTTCTTTAGTTGTCTCTGTTCCAAAATAAGTGTCAACTTTAGTACAACTTTGTACTAAAGTTGAGACACTTATTTTGGAATGGAGGGAGTACATATTGGCTATGATATGTGAATCATTGAGATGCAATAGCATGCATGTTAGTCTCCTTTGTATTTGATGGAATGTTGCAACGGGGCAACCTTGAACGCAAGATACAATTTTTTTTTGAGGGCTTGGACGCAAGATACATGAAACAGAAGCTGAAGGCTTCATAGCATTGTACAATTTTATCTCGCTGAGAAATTAGAGTACTGTGTACTAAAGAGTTATGTGTCGCACGGTGTCCAAAAAATATGGTGATAGTGTGAGGTGGGCCATGTAATCACTGAGCTACCGTGTTTTCGCTGCTTTCTCACTCTACCTCCTTTCGCCGAAACGTGGGACCTCCAGCATCCGGTGCATGTGTCATGCACCAAAGTAAAGTGTACAGTACAACTGAGACTCAGCACCGTCGTACCACCTCCGTAATAATGACCAATGAGCCGTCAAATCACATAGACCCGACAGTAAGTTGGACGGATGAAGCAACCATCACTCTTCGTTGAATCTGGTTCTCCCTTCAACGCATGCGCCAGTGAGAGGTCGCGTCCGCTCTGCCTGGGCATGAATGCGGCACCGATTCTTTTCAGGTGGGAAGCACACGCGGGCGATGGAGGGGCCTTGGGTGGGCCAGGGTGGTCAGCAGCGGGCGTGGCAGCTGTCCCAATCGGACGCCCGGAAACAAGAGGATGCACCGACTCTCGCGGCTTCATAGTACTACACACCATCTCTCTGTAGGTCGATGTGTCACTCTCTCTAACACACACATGCTGTTAAAACACACACACACACACACACACAGGTTCATAGAATAGGAATATCATGGGAGTAGGAAGCCACAGGAAGTGAGATAAATGGAGTACGTACAAGAAGGGAAGAGGTACACGCACGTCCGTCGGAGACACAGTTGCTGCCTCGCACTATAGCCCAGCCGACCATAGCGCGACGGCCGGATCGGTGCCTCTCTCATCCCGGCACTGGCGATCAACCACTATATCTGCGGCCGCGGGATTTGACGCACGCGACTGCCAGATTTGGAGCATTCCGACCGCTTGTGACTACGCCTTGCCATGGATTGTCCGGGTACTGGGTCACACAACAATGGCAATGCCTCCACGTCGCGTGCATGTACTGAATCCGCCTCTATCCGCTCGGATCTATCTCGTCGGCGGATCGCTGGCAAAGACACGACCGGCCACCGTCCGGGCTCGGCCTTGGCCCAGCGGCTGGTCGGTTCACCGTTGCCGCTCATAAAGTGTGATGGCTACCCGCGGCAGGTCTTGCGCCGCGGTTTGACCATGCCAGAACATCCCGGATGGGTGTTCATCAAGTGCGAAAAAGATAAGGTGCATAGTACTTCTTTTTATTCGGCTGTGCTCCCTTATTCGGCACATGTTCGGCAGCTTATACTCAAACTTGTGTGTATGATGGATGCAAGTTTTGGTTTTGGGAAGAAGAATACATCGATCTATTGATAGCACGGAATTTGGTAGATGCTCGTGCACTCCTTGCTAGAATAGGTGCTAGAGATGAGACTAGAGATGATATTAGATGTGAAGCAACGTCTAGTTCTTTAGAATCGAAGAAGAAAGAAGTGTGCAAGCTCGAGAAGCCACAGATCAACAATGAAGACATAGAGAAGACATTAATACAATTAGTGGGAGCTGTTATGGAAATTGGATATCTTTTAAAATGTCTAATTGTGGTTCTTGTTTTCTTTGGTCTTGCTCTCCTAGCAAAGAATTGGTGAATGTACTTCCCTGTATCAAAATGTCGTTGATGAAAAGAAATGTGCTGGAAAATAAATGTGCTCACCACATGTTCACATTCCAAGGTGCATTAAATTGATGCATGCAAGGATTAAAAGAAACCAACCAGTGCATGTAACCATTCCTACTCATTTAGTGGTTGTCCATGAATATATTGTAATTAATGCAGATTAAAGTTTGAGTAATTTTGTAAACTACGAGACAGAGTACATTTCTCCGCTCATCATCTGCCTTGGTTGATGAGATTTCAAATTTAAGCCCTATTATAAACCGGAAAGGAGGGAGTAGTTAAATTTTTTGGTCAAACTTTGACAAAAAATATATGATGTGGCCTAAAAACCTGGACGGAGGTAGTAGTACGAGATATGGTGGCACACTGACTTAGGCCGAATACAAGTGCCCAAAATTATTGGAAGAGAGCAAAGTGTACATACAAAGTAATTAAAATTGAATTTCTCAAAAATATTTAAAATTGGAGGATGGTGCAGCCCACCTTTTCAATATTTTGACTATGTGTGGTTCAGTTGTTGTTCACTTCGGAGGGTCATGTACCACACATGAACGATAGTAAGTGCGACCGGGAGGCGTGCAGCGTTAATTGCGAGTTGACTCCTTCGAGCGTTAAATTTTCTTCACGTATTAGCATTGCCCTAGTATTTTTTCTTCACTATGTTAAATAAAGAGTTCTGTTTCATGCACAATTTAAAATGATTTTAATGGAGAGAAAAAGAAAACCACTCCAACTATATACGCTGCAGCCTCGACGCTTGTTTTCTAGGGTTTGCTCTCTTCACACTCTCTCTCCACTATATATATACACGCTGGAGCCTCAACGCTTGTAGTTGCTCTCTTCATACTCTCTCACCCTCTCCAGATCTAAACAAGACTACGTTGGCCTCTCTCTCTCCCCTCATTGCTGGTCAAAGAGCCGACAGGATCCCGTCCGTCGGGGAAGGGAAGGAGGCTTAACGCAGTCGCCGTCGGCGAGGGAGGGAATCCACTACCGGTCGCTGTTCTCTTTCACCCAGCAGCGGCGCGGGAGGGCCTCCGACCCCTTCTTCCTCGCTGCCTTACATAGTGTGGGCAGATCGGCCTCTGGCTGCCCACTGAGCCACACCCCGAGAACCTTAAGGTATAATTTACTTAATCCACATGCATTGCTCTAGCTGCATGTGGATTTTTTTCCGCTTCTGCACTCGAATCTAGGTGTTAGATCAAATAGGAAAGTAGTGGGAAAAGTTGTATAGCATGAATCTAGGACGTGGTTCAAAGAGGAAAGGAAGCGGGGAGTAGTACAGACTGGCTATCCAACACCTATGTTGGTCGAAAAGGGAAAACAATGACAAGCGCAATACACACATCTGTAACGAACTGATCTTTCTGTGGGTGGGGGACAAGGCTGTAGAGTTTGGGCAGGACTAGATTTGCTGCCCTCACACAGGGAAAGGTGTCTAAAGATAACAAAATGGGACCAACACAATTATGTGATAACCCACAAGTATAGGGGATCGCAACAGTTTTCGAGGGTAGAGTATTCAACCCAAATTTATTGATTCGACACAAGGGGAGCCAAAGAATATTCTCAAGTATTAGCAGCTGAGTTGTCAATTCAACCACACCTGAAAGACTTAGTATCTGCAGCAAAGTATTTAGTACTGAAGTAGTATGGAAGTAACGGTAACGATGGCAAAAGTAACAGTAGCAATTTTGTAGCAATCGTAACAGTGGCAACGGAAAAGTAACTTAGCAAAGATCAATATGTGAAAAGCTCATAGGCAATGGTTCAATGATGGATAATTATGTCGGATGGCATTCATCATGCAACAGTTATAACATAGGGTGACACAGAACTAGCTCCAATTCATCAATATAATGTAGGCATGTATTCCGAATATAGTCATACATGCTTATGGAAAAGAACTTGCATGACATCTTTTTTCCTACCCTCCCGTGGCAGCGGGGTCCTATTGGAAACTAAGGGATATTAAGGCCTCCTTTTAATAGAGAACCGGACCAAATCATTAGCACTTAGTGAATACATGAACTCCTCAAACTACGGTCATCACTGGGAAGTGTCCCGACTATTGTCACTCCGGGGTTGCTGGATCATAACATGTAGTAGGTGACTATAACTTGCAAGATAGGATCAAGAACACAAATATATTAATGGAAACATAAAGGGTTTAGATCTGAAATCATGGCACTCGGGCCCTAGTGACAAGCATTAAGCATAGCAAAGTCATAGCAACATCAATCTTAGAACATAGTGGATACTAGGGATCAAACCCTAACAAAACTAACTCGATTACATGGTAAATCTCATCCAACCCATCACCGTCCAGCAAGCCTACGATGGGATTACTCACGCACGGCGGTGAGCATCATGAAATTGGTGATGGAGGATGGTTGATGATGACGACGGTGACGATTTCCCCTCTCCGGAGCCCCGAACGGACTCCAGATCTGGTCTCCTGAGGAAGAACAGGAGGTGGCGGCGGCTCCGTATCGTAAAACGCGATGAATCCTTCTCTTTGATTTTTTTTCTCCCCGAACGTGAATATATGGAATTGGAGTTGAGGTCGGTGGAGGTCTAGGGGGCCCACAAGGATAGAGGGCGCGCCCCCCACCCTTGTGGACAGGGTGTGGGCCCCCTTCGGTTGATTCTTTCTCCAATATTTTTTATTTATTCCAAAACTGATCTCCGTGAAGTTTCAGGTCATTCCGAGAACTTTTATTTCTGCACAAAAATAACACCATGGCAATTCTGCTAAAAACATCATCAGTCCGGGTTAGTTCCATTCAAATCATGCAAATTAGAGTCCAAAACAAGGGCAAAAGAGTTTGGAAAAGTAGATACGATGGAGACGTATCAACTCCCGCAAGCTTAACCCATTGCTTGTCCTCAAGCAATTCAGTTGACAAATTGAAAGTGATAAAGAAAAACTTTTACAAACTCTGTTTGATCTTGTTGTTGCAAATATGTAAAGCCAACATTCAAGTTTTCAGCAAAGATTATGAACTAACCATATTCACAATAACATTTAGGTCTCACATTTACTCATATCAATGGCATAATCAACTAGCGAGCAATAATAATAAATCTCGAATGACAACACTTTTTCAAAACAATCATGATATGATATAACAAGATGGTATCTCACTAGCCCTTTCTGAGACCGCAAAACATAAATGTAGAGCACCCCTGAAGATCAAGGACCGACTAGACATTGTAATTCATGGTAAAAGAGATCCAGTCACAGTCATACTCAATATCAATTAATAGCAAAGCATACAAATGACAGTGGTGCTCTCTAACTAGTGCTTTTTATAAGAGAATGATGACTCAACATAAAAGTAAGTAGATAGGCCCTTCGCAGAGGGAAACATGGATTTGCAGAGGTGCCAGAGCTCGAGTTTTTAAAACAGAGATGAATATAATTTTGAGCGGTATGCTTTCATTGTCAACATAACAACCAAGAGATCTCAGTATCTTCCATGCTACATACATTATAGGCGGTTCCCAAACAGAATGGTAAAGTTTTTTTTACTCCCCCTCAACCAACAAGCACACTCCACGGCTGGTCCGAAACAACGGGTACCATCCATACAAGCAACAATCCTGGGGGAGTTTTGTTTTAATTTATTTTGATTTGATTTGAGCATGGGACTGGGCATCCCGATTACCAGCCATTTTCTCATGAATGATGAGCGTAGTCCACTCATAGTGAGAATAACCCACCTTGCATGGAAGATACTGACAGCCACCAGTCACTACATGAGCGATTCAGGCATAAAACTAGATTATCATTTGAAGGTTTAGAGTTTGGCACATGCAAATTTACTTGGAACGGCTGGTAAATACCGCATATAGGAAGGTATGGTGGACTCATATGGAATAACTTTGGGTTTATGGAAGTGGATGCACAAGTTGTATTCCCGCTTAGTACAAGTGAAGGCTAGCAAAAGACTAGGAAGCGACCAACTAGAGAGCGACAACAGTCATAAACATGCATTGAGAGTAACCAACATTGAGTGCAAGCATGAGTAGGATATAAATCACCATGAACATAAATAACGTGGAGGCTATGTTGATTTTGTTTTCAACTACATGTGTGAACATGTGCCAAGTCAGGCCACTCAAATCATTCAAAGGAGGATACCATCCTATCATAAATACATTACAACCATTTTAAAAGCATGTTGGCACGCATGGTAAACCATTATAAGCTCCTAGCTAATTAAGCATGGCATGAGTAACTATAATCTCTAATTGTCATTGCAAACATGTTTCATTCATAATAGGCTGAATCAAGAACGATGAACTAATCATATTTACAAAAACAAGATAGGTCGAGTTCATACCAGCTTTTCCTCATCTCAATCATTTCATCATATATCATCATTATTGCCTTTCACTTGCACGACCAAACGGTGTGGATAATAATAATAGTGCATGTGCATTGGACTAAGCTGGAATCTGCAAACATTTATTCAAAGGAGAAGACAATATAATATGGGCTCTTTGTTAGATCAACAATAATACATATGAGAGCCACTCAACATTTTCATCGTGGTCTTCTCTCCTCGACCCCCAAAGAAAAGAAAATAATTTCAAAGAAACACATTGAAATGTTTTTGGACTATTTGTTTTTCTGAAGAAAGTAAAACAAGAACAAGAAAAACTATTTACACGGGAAAGCTCCCAACAAGTAAAATAAGAACGAGAAATCTTTTTGGGTTTTCTTTAATACTACAACTAAGCATGGAAAGTAAACTAAGCTACAACTATTTTTTTTGTTTTTCTCAAAGGTTTTCAAACACACAAGAAGAAAGTGGGAAAAAGAAATAGACTAACATGCATAATACAATGAAAAAGTATGAACATCGACAACTAGAATGAGTGTGTGAACATGAATGTAATGTCGGTGAGAAATACATACTCCCCCAAGCTTAGGCTTTTGACATAAGTTGGTCTAGGGCCACCACTGGCCCGGATGATATCTGAAATCGTAGTTGGGGTCGTATTGTGCTGCGGCAGCTACTGCTTGGCGAGCTGCCTCCTGGAGGCGAGCAGCCTCCGCTGTTCTCTCATACTCGTTTGCCTCCTCTCTAGTTATAAAATATCTCCCATTTACCTGAAAGTTAAAGAAGGCAGGAGCAGGAAGGTTAATATGGACGGCACGCCGTCTGTCAAAGATTTGTCAGTACTGGAGGGACTGTTCGTTCCTCTCAAGAAACTGATAACGCACCAAAGCATCATAATCAAGAAAAGCTGGTGGCAACTCCATGTCATTCTCCCTTATGGGTACTCCAAGATAATTAGCTAAACGAGTTGCATAAATCCCACCAAATAAATCTCCCTCTTTAGCATTATGATGTAACCTCCTCGCAATAATAGCCCCCAAGTTATAACGCTTATCACCTTACACCGCACACTTGAGGACACTAAGATCTAGAACGCAAAGGTGGCAATGCTCATGCTTACCATTAATGCATCTACCTATAAAGAGAACAAAATAATGTATGGCAGGAAAGTGAATGCTCCCTATGGTAGCTTGTGTGATATTTCTAGTTTCTCCCACAGTGATGCTAGCAAGGAAATCATTGTATTCAGCTTTGTGAGGCTCACTAAGAAGGCCCCATTGTGGTATTTTGCAAGAAGTATTAAAATCTTCAAGGTCCATGGTATGTGATTCATCATAAAGATCAAATAAAATAGTATGGGTATTACGCTTAAATGAAAATTCAAACCTCCGCACAAAGGAATCGGTGAGGTAGTAGTATTGTCGGCACTTATCTGACACGAAGTCCTCAAGGCCGGCATTTTGTACGTATGCATCAAACTCATCCTTGAAACCTACATGAACCATGAATTCATCTGACGGGCATTCACAAGGCCGCACTTGAGCTTCCCTTGGTGTTCAAGGTCCGGCTCACGTATCGCGAGCCTAGGTGCTTGCTTCCTCGAAGAACCACCTTGGTACATTTTCCTAGACATTTTTCTTTGAAAAATTTCTGAAATTTTTAGTGACTCAAAATAAAAGTGAACCAAACTCAACAAAATTGATAGAAACGACTCCTACAAGTGTCTAGAGGCTATATCCTGCATCAAAACTACTTTGGACCATATAAATTTGACATGCAAGCTCAAGAACAGGGTCACCACAACAGCAAAAATTTGCAATAAATAAACCACTAGAACAAAAACTAATTGGACCATTGGAGGAGTCACATACCGAAGAACAATTACCCAAAACAGTTTTGCAAATGGAGCTTTACACAAGGAGATCGAAAATGGCAGCAAGATGAGCTAGAACACGGGTTTGAGCACTAGGATGATTTTTTTCTGGAGGAAGAAGAAGTGGATGGGTGCGGGAATAAGTGAAGGGGGCCTACGTGGGACCCACAAGGCAGGGGGGCGCGCCCTGCACCCTTGTGGCCCACTGGTGCATCCCCCTGGAGCATGCTGAGTAATAGAAATTCTAAAATATTCTATAAAAAATCATACTAAATTTTCAGGGCATTTGGAGAACTTTTAATTTCGGGACATTTTTTTTATTGCACGGATAATTCAGAAAACAGACAAAAAAAATACTATTTTTGCTTTATTAAATCTAAATAATAGAAAGTAAGAGGTGGGTATAGCAGGTTGTGCCTTCTAAATTCATCCATCTCATGCCCATCAAAAGGAATCCGTTAACAAGGTTGATCAAGTCTTATTAACAAACTTCATCCGAATGACATGAAATCGGAGAATTTTTGAATAACACTAGGTTACCTTAACGGGGATATGCATGTCCCCAACAATAAGAATATCATATTTCTTTTTGACAGTAGGAAGAGGGAATTCAAAACCTCCAATAGTTGAAATTTTTCCAATAGAATTTATACTATGAACTTGAGGTTGTTTCTTCGGAAAGTGTACCGTATGCTCATTACCATTAACATGAAAAGTGATATTGCCTTTATTGCAATCAATAACAGCCCCTACAGTATTCAAAAAGGGTCTACCAAGGATGATCGACATACTGTTGTCCTCGGGAATATCAAGAATAACAAAGTCCGTTAAGATAGTAACATTTGCAACCACAACAGGCACATCCACACAAATACCGATGGGTATAGCAGTTGATTTATCAGCCATTTGTAAAGAGATTTCAGTAGGTGTCAACTTATTCAATTCAAGTCTACGATATAAAGAGAAAGGCATAACACTAACACCGGCTCCAAGATCACATAAAGCAGTTTTAACATAGTTTCTTTTAATGGAGCATGGTATAGTTGGTACTCCTGGATCCCCAAGTTTCTTTGGTATTCCACCCTTAAAAGTGTAATTAGCAAGCATGGTGGAAATTTCAGCCTCCGGTATCTTTCTTTTATTTGTAACAATATCTTTCATATACTTAGCATAAGGAGGCATTTTAAGCATATCAGTTAAACGCATACGCAAAAACATAGGTCTAATCATTTCAGCAAAGCGCTCAAAATCCTCATCATCCTTTTTCTTGGATGGCTTAGGAGGAAAGGGCATGGGTTTCTGAACCCATGGTTCTCTTTCTCTACCATGTTTTCTAGCAACAAAGTCTCTCTTATCATAACGTTGATTCTTTGATTGTGGGTTATCAAGATCAACAGCAGGTTCAATCTCTACATCATTATCATTACTAGGTTGAGCATCAACATGAACATCATCATTAACATTATCACTAGGTTCATGTTCATCACCAGATTGTGTCTCAGCATCAGAAATAGAAATATCATTTGGATTCTCAGGTGTGTCTATAACAGGTTCACTAGAAGTATGCAAAGTCCTATCAGTTTTCTTTTTCTTTTTATTACTAGGACTAGATGCATCAGTATTAATTCTCTGAGAATCTTGCTCAACTCTCTTAGGATGGCCCTCAGGATACAGAGGTTCCTGAGTCATTTTACCACCTCTAGTCATAACCCTAACAGCATTATCATTGTTCTTATTATTCAACTCATTAAGCAAATCATCCTGTGCTTTAAGTACTTGTTCTACTTGAGTTGTAACCATGGAAGCATGTTTACTAATAAGCTTAAGATCATTAACAGTTCTACTCATATAATCACCCAAGTGGTCAAGCATGTAAGCATTACATTTCAACTGTCTACTAACATAAGCATTGAAATTTTCTTGTTTAACAATAAAATTATCAAACTCATCCAAGCATTGACTAGCAGACTTATTATGAGGAATATCACCTTCATCAAATCTATAAAGAGAATTTACCTCTACTACCTGTGTCGGGTTATCAAGACCATGTATTTCTTTAATAGGCGGTAGATTCTTAACATCTTCAGCTTTAATACCTTTTTCTTTCATAGATTTCTTTGCCTCTTGCATATCTTGAGGACTGAGAAATAGAATACCTCTTTTCTTCGGAGTTGGCTTAGGAGTTGGTTCAGGAAGTGTCCAATCATTATCATTACTCAATATATTATTCAATAGCAATTCAGCTTGCTCAACAGTTCGTTCCCTGAAAATACAACCAGCACAACTATCTAGGTGGTCCCTAGAAGCATCAGTTAGTCCATTATAAAAGATATCAAGTATTTCATTTTTCTTGAGAGGATGATCAGGCAAAGCATTAAGTAATTGGAGAAGCCTCCCCCAAGCTTGTGGGAGACTCTCTTCTTCAGATTGCACAAAGTTAAATATTTCCTGTAAGGCAGCTTGTTTCTTGTGAGCAGGGAAATATTTTTGAGAGAAGTAATAAATCATATCCTGGGGACTACGCACACAACCAGGAGCAAGAGAATTAAACCATAACTTAGCATCACCCTTTAACGAGAAATGAAACAATTTAAGAATATAATAGTAGCGAATTTTTTCCCCATGAGCAAATAGGGTGGCTATATCATTCAGTTTAGTAAGATGTGCCACAATTGTTTCAGATTCATAACCATAGAAGGGATCAGATTCAACCAAAGTGATTAACTCAGGATCGACAGAAAATTCATAATCCTTATCAGTATCAAAGATAGGTGAAGTAGCAAAATTGGGATCATATTTCATTCTAGCATTCAAGGATTTTTCTTTCAGCTTAGCTAACAGTTTCTTAAGATCATCTCTATCATTGCAAGCAAAGAAGTCTCTAGCAGTTTCTTCATCCATAACATAACCCTCAGGTACAACAGGCAATTCATATCTAGGGGAGAATCATAATCTTCACTTTCAATAATATCATCAGTTTCAACAATTTCATTTTCTCTAACCCTAGCAAGTTGTTCATCAAGAAATTCACCTAGTGGCACAGTATTATCAAGCAAAGCAGTAGTATCATCATTAGCATCATGCATAGCAGAAGTGGCATCGTTAATTACTTGTGACATATCAGAATTACTAGCAGGTGTAGGTGTCGCAAGCTTACTCAAAACAGAAGGTGAATCAAGTGCAGAGCTAGATGGCAGTCCCTTACCTCCCCTCGTAGTAGAGGAAAAAATATTGGTTCTAGTATCTTTCAAATTCCTCATAGTGATCAACAGATATAAATCCCAAGTGACTCAGAGAATAGAGCTATGCTCCCCGGCAACGGCGCCAGAAAAAGGTCTTGATAACCCACAAGTATAGGGGATCGCAATAGTTTTCGAGGGTAGAGTATTCAACCCAAATTTATTGATTTGATACAAGGGGAGCCAAAGAATATTCTCAAGTATTAGCAGCTGAGTTGTCAATTCAACCACACCTGAAAGACTTAATATCTGCAGCAAAGTATTTAGTAGCGAAGTAGTATGGAAGTAACGGTAATGGTGGCAAAAGTAACAATAGTAATTTTTTAGCAATCGTAACAGTGGCAACGGAAAAGTAACTTAGCAAAGACAAATATATGAAAAGCTCGTAGGCAATGTATCAATGATGGATAATTATGTCGGATGGCATTCATCATGCAACAGTTATAACATAGGGTGACACAGAACTAGCTCCAATTCATCAATATAATGTAGGCATGTATTCCGAATATAGTCATACGTGCTTATGGAAAAGAACTTGCATGACATCTTTTGTCCTACCCTCCCGTGGCAGCGGGGTCCTATTGGAAACTAAGGGATATTAAGGCCTCCTTTTAATAGAGAACCGGACCAAAGCATTAGCACTTAGTGAATACATGAACTCCTCAAACTATGGTCATCACCGGGAAGTGTCCCGACTATTGTCACTCCGGGATTGCCGGATCATAACACGTAGTAGGTGACTATAACTTGCAAGATAGGATCTAGAACACAAATATATTCATGGAAACATAAAGGGTTCAGATCTGAAATCATGGCACTCGGGCCCTAGTGACAAGCATTAAGCATAGCAAAGTCATAGCAACATCAATCTTAGAACATAGTGGATGCTAGGGATCAAACCCTAACAAAACTAACTCAATTACATGGTAAATCTCATCCAACCCATCACCGTCCAGCAAGCCTACGATGGGATTACTCATGCACGGCGGTGAGCATCATGAAATTGGTGATGGAGGATGGTTGATGATGACGACGGCGATGATTTCCCCTCTCCGGAGCCCCGAACGGACTCCAGATCTGGTGTCCCGAGGAAGAACAGGAGGTGGCAGTGGCTCCGTATCGTAAAACACGATGAATCCTTCTCTCTATTTTTTTCTCCCTGAACGTGAATATATGGAATTGGAGTTGAGGTCGGTGGAGGTCTAGGGGGCCCACAAGGACAGAGGGTGCGCCCCCACCCTTGTGGACAGGGTGTGGGCCCCCTTTGGTTGATTCTTTCGCCAATATTTTTTATTTATTCCAAAACAGATCTCCGTGAAGTTTCAGGTCATTCCGAGAACTTTTATTTCTGCACAAAAATAACACCATGGCAATTCTGCTGAAAACAGTGGCAGTCCGGGTTAGTTCCATTCAAATCATGCAAATTAGAGTCCAAAACAAGGGCAAAAGAGTTTCGAAAAGTAGATACGATGGAGACGTATCAATATGCTCCTTGGTTGTTTGTTGCAACAGACTCTGCATCACTCCTTTATACGTCGATAGATGCACATGGTGCTGGTGTGTCCACTGTCCCGTACAACTCTTTAGCTGTTGTTAATCTAATAATACCACTGGAAAATTGAAGCAATGCCACAGTTAAAAGCAAATTACGTGTTTAACAATTTTTATTGTTAATATAATCTCTCTGTTAATATGAATCAATGCCACTATTTGAGAAATGCTACTGTCTTGCTTTTTTCCCATTTGGATAAGTTAGACGCTACTTTTTGTGGGCTTCTGTGTCATCTACCGTTATTGACCAGTAATTGTTTCATTTGCACCTCTGTGTAAATAGGGTTATCTACTTCACCTCGTTGCTATTGCGACCTTTTGTTGCACTGCAAAAAACACTTTTGTTTTAAGAGTGTTTTGTGCAGTTCAGCTAAAATGTCACACCGACAATGTTGCTTGATTGCTTGATCTTAGTGGAACTGCACAAGAGGAGATCTGACTTCCTATCCGTGTTGGCAAATTTGTTTCAGATCTTCTTCTTGTGAGTTGTTTGAATTCCGCGTCATGAGAGGTCAGTACTGGCCTTCTTGCACATGATTGTGCAGTGTGCTTTCATATGTTGTGCTACTTATACGGTAATGTTGCTTGATTTTAGTGAGCTGCACAAAAGGAGACCAGACTTCCAATCTGTATGTGCACCATAATATCCCAATGAGGTAAGATAATGATATTTCGCAACTGTTGGCCTGTATTTTGCTACTGTCATCAGAAAAGTAATGTTGTTGTTTAGTGCTATACTTGTGCTCCCTAATTGACATGCCAAATCTTACATTGAAGGTGAAGCTTGTCTGTTATTGAACTAAGTGATGAAGGGGAAGAACAAGCGGAAGAAGAACAAAAATCAACTCCCGGTGCTGTAATGAAGCACTGGAACTGTGATGACACAAGTAATGATATAGTTTTGCATCTTAATTTATTGCTATGGCTGGAACGAGCAATTGTTTTGCCACTGTGATTTGATGCCACTCTTAATGTAATATGTAATTATCTCTACTTGTGCAAACAGGGATCTTGTTTGAAGATAACATATATTTTTGTGGAACTGGACAAGAAGATGTTGGAAACATTAAACTAATCGAGGAGTTTATAGTAAGCATGGCAACCACAATAGATAATAGAGGATGGTTCCGGAGAAGTGCTTCATCTGTATGCTCTACACAATAGGCCTCCTGACAAAGGTTGGTACCGGCCCACAGATTTCATCCATATGATTGAGCTTTGTCATCTCTATTGGTGTTGTGCTATTGTTTAGCCACTGTCATGAGAAAGTGGTATTGTTTCGCATGTTAATCTAAGGCTGCTAATAAACTGAGGCACCGGTTTGCCACCGTTATAGCCACTGATAAGATTAAGTAATAATACAGTTCAAGTTGAGCTGCTGTCTTTGGTATCATATCATTTCCTATGAGGATAATGAGGATGCATCTCTTTGTGACTATACATTTCATCAGTTACTCCCATTGTTAATGTAATGGCTGTTTTAAATATTTCCTTTCCTTTTTTCGAGCAAACAGGGATGCTAGCATTTAGTTGTTCTCTTGTCTTTGCACAACAGGATCATCCTCCACTGAAGAAGAATATGGAGTACGTGAAGTGCCTAGTTCCGATTATGCCAAGATGAAGAAGCCAAGCCTCTCTTCTTATCAGAAGGAGTGGTTGAAGGATGGTTACATTACTGCCCACAAGAACAAACTAACTTCAGCTCAGAAGGACTCATAGATCTCCATCTTTGTTGCTGTGATGGCCAATACAATGTTGTTTTAGGATTCTTTCCGGTGAGTTCCATTTTTTTAAATGTGTGCTCTGCATGGATCATGTAGGTGCTTGTTTAAACTGTAAATTCATAATACAGTTTGCTTTATACTAATCACTTTTTTGTAATTATGCAAACAGGGATGCTCAGCTTGATTTCAATGGGAACTGCGCAAAATGTCTGATGGTTCGTGCCCTCCATTATACTTCATCATGCACAATACATCGAATGTTCTCGAATCATTCATTTCCACCTCCAGCAACAAAATTAGCTACAAGAAAGGAGGTGTCGATATGTTCGCGAAGTTGGTTGATTTTAGTCGAACTGCATAAAAAGAATAACTGGTTTATTTAGCACGAGGTGACATGTCAATGTGCAAACTGATGGCAAACCCCGCCCATTCCACAGTCATAGGGATTTGATATTTTGGAATGGGAAAACCTTGTCAAAGTTTGCTCATTGATGTACGCAAAAAGACACGCATTTGATATTTTGGAATGGGACATGTCAAATTTTGCTCATTGATGTTAGCAAGAAGACATGCGTTTGATATTTTGGAATGGGACGCCCTTTGCCGTCAGCAGCATCGATTGATTTTTCTTTATTCTATAGTTGTGAAGTAAATATTGGATCTGACGTGTGAATCATTGAGATGCATAATCATCGATTGTTTTGAATGTTCTCTATGAATTGCCAGGCCTGTGAGTTTGATTGCAATGTGCACGCTAAAAAGCTGCTCAAACTTTTTGTACGTGTGAAACTGCTGCAAACGAGGTGATCACTGTGCGTCCTGAGAATAATTATTGTTTTGCATGTTCATGCCAGTGATACAAGAATTCGAACTAATTGGACTAAATTCGCTCATACATGGCCGGATTTCATATAAACATGCCAGATTTCATTACATTTCATACATTCTTCAACTAAAAAGGGGTGCGCTAGAGGTATAATTAATTAACCTAATCTATGATCTCCGGCGCCCATTTCCCGTGTCCGGCTGAGCCATACAAAAGCTTATTCTCCAGCTCAGCTCTCCGACTCCACATCGCCACCAAGCAGCTAATCGGGCATCAATGTTCAACCCGCCAAGCTTGGCTTCAACCAGAGGGTAGCAGCGGTGGCCTTACTTGGACCCGAGCGGCGGCGACCTACCGTGTTCTACTCTTCCTCGTTTTCTGTGTGGCGTGACCTCGTTGGCAGTGGGGTGGGGCCTCGACGGAATCGGCGATGTCCTCTGCCTCGTTGCCGGCGGGGTGGCGCCTCGGCGGAGTGGGGGAAATCCTCCCCCTCGTTGTCGACAGGGCGGGGCCTCGGTGGCGCAGGCGATGTCCTCTGCCTTGTTGTTGGCGGGGCGGGCCTCGACGGAGAAGGGCCTCGCCGAAGCCGGTGAAGTCCTCCACCTCGGTGACGGCGGGGCGGGGCCTCGGCGGAGCCGGCATTGTCCTCTGCCTCATCGTCGGTCTCGCCAAACAGCACCTCGCCCGCTTCATCACCCTCTTTGTAGGCGGCCGTAACCTCCACCACCCGCATGCGGTACCGCCAGGGCGCGAGGCGGCTCTCGCGGGCGAAGCGGTACGACTCGAGCAGCGCCTCCTGCACTGCCCGCTTCACGGCGATCTGCTCCACCGTTTGCAGGTGCTCCTGGAGGACATGGTGGTTGTAGGCGGCGTCGGCCTGCGCCTCCCAGAACTTCTCCTCATGCTTCTGCCTCACTATGTCCATGTATTGGGCACGGACCTCACCGATGGTCATGGTGCAATGCACCAGCGAGGATGGCGCGCAGGAGGGGGTTGGCGCCGGATCATCGACTACCACATTCTCCATTGGGACGTCATTGTCCTCCGGCTGCCTGCCGGCCAGCCAGTCGGTAGCAATGGCTGCCATCTCCTTCTGGTCTGTCGTCCGCTTGTCCCGAAGACCGCTGGAGCGCGAGGAAGCCATGGTGGGAGTGGTGTGGACAGGAGAAAGGGAACGGAGGCGGATGACTGTGGCTATGGCCGGCGCATCAGTTTATATAGCAATGGTGGGCGGCAGAGGGACGGACGGGTGGCGCCGGAGTAGCCACCTCGGCAACCATGTATCATTAATGTGGGCGGCAGACGGACGGACGGACGACACTTGTGTCATTTGAACGCGGAGCAATCGCTTACACTGGGAAGCGGCATGGGCGACGCTGACCATTTTGGGTGGAAAGCATGCGCGGGCGAGGGAGGGGGTCTGGGTGGGCCAGGGCGGTCAGACTCGTGCTTGGCAGCGGTCCGGTCTAGCAGCCGGACATGCTGGCTCGCCAGCGAGCTCGCCGAGCTCAACGACGACAATCAGACGATGGACGTGGCTTCCGACCAGGAGCCGACGCCACCGCCCAAGCCTGTTCATGCCGTGTTCACCATAGAGCAAGTGCGGCCGCACTTCGACGCCCTAATGGCAGAAGAGCTACCAGCGCAGGAGGACCTATGCTGCAACCTCCGTCTCCTCAACGAGCACCGACTCGCGAAGAGACGAATTGCCGGCGAACAAGCGAACGACAATGCCGTCGCGGACATGTGGCCCTATGATCCTAGCTTCCTGAATGAGCAGCGGGCGTGGTGTCAGACCATTCGTAGGGCCCGCGAGGCCCTCTCCATCGTCCTTCGAGTTGTTGCGCTCGCCATGGCGCTGCCGTCTCGTGTTGTCAACATGGTCAACGAACATGAGGAATCAGGAGATGACTTTACTTGGAGAGGATGACGGTGGGGACCCACCAGGGCCATAGCCGCACATACGCAAGTGCCTCCTTATTATATACAACTATAATTTTTTTTGCTTCCTCCTTGTTTCCTGACATCATAGTCCCACACTATTGTCAACCTATATAGTCAATAAACGAGAGAATTGCACAAGGAGCGGCCGACAGCTGGGACCCAGCAGCTCGAGCAGTATTTGTGTTTTAAAGGTGTGAGCAGAGTTTTTCTTGAGCGATGTTTTTGTTGTTGTTCACAGGAGTAGGATATCAACTCGGCGGGCTGTGGCCCGTCTAGCCTAGACTATTATTTTATGTCGACCAAATATCCAGCCCAGATATTAATTTTTCAAGGTGAAAATGGCTAGCCCAGCTATACTTTTTTTTGAGGAATACCCAGCCCAGGTCAACTTGTTATTCTCCGCCCCACTGGGCTGCAAATCTTTCCTAGGAGGGATGCATTAGGCTTAACAAGAAAATGGGCTTTAAGAAATAATAAATGGGATGTAATTATGAAAGTGGGCTGTAACTATAAAAAACGCACCAAACAGGTAATTAGTTAAAAAAAATATTATTTTTGGATTTTGAAAATTTTAATTTCATTACTTGTTGCGTGCGCAATATTTCGTTGGATTTTTACCTAATACAAATTTATTTTGAAATTATATTTAATCTGACTCGAATTTTAGGGATAAAAATACTTCGGATCCCATCAAAATGTGGGAAATTTTGTTGAATTCTGTTTTGAGCGGTTGGTTGAAATTATTAATCGTTATCCTGGCTAGAAAATGGGCTGTAATTTTAACAAACTGTAAATGGATTGTAGTAAATTTCATTAGAATTCAAAAAATGGGCTGTACATTATTACAAATCACAAATGGGCTATATGTTCTCTGCCATGCACTTGTGGGCCTACCAAGTTGATGCGTATGCAAGGCTTTGTCAACTTATAGTCAACACACGATTTTAGCAGCAGTGGCCGTTGGATGTCCATCCAACGAATGTCGTGCTTCTTCAATCTCGGATATTCTTGCTTCAGCCACCCAAACCACCGCCGGCGGTACCGCCTGCTACCGCCTCCCGTGGCCGGCTGTGCTGCCGCGCAGGACTCACCGGCCCACCCTACTCCCATCGCCATCCAGGCCATTCCTCTACTCACCAACACCTCCTATTATTCTTCGGCGACGGCAGCCTCACACCGCAACCGAACTAGTGAACCCTCATACTCCCCTCCGCGTGGGCATCCACTGCTATGCCTTCGCCGGCTCCGGGTCATTTCCTTCCTAGGACTCGCCATCGTTCACCGTGTTGGTTCTCTCACCGTGTCATGGTCAACTTTGTCAACAAACGATAGCCATCGGAGGAGGCATGTACGTGGAGTGGCTGACAATAGGGACCCACATGGCCCATGGCCACACGCAGCAAGTGCCCCCTTATTATGCGAAAACAAATGATTTCTCCCCCTGACAGGTTTGACCCACCAGCTACATCTTCGCACGCAAGGAAGTGCTTCCTTTATTACGCGGAAATAAAAAGTTTCCTCTCCCTGACAGCTGGGACCCACCAGCTTTATTATGATCCATTTCGTGAAAATATTGATTGTACCAAAGATGCTAAATTGTTTTCTTTTTGTTTAACTCGAAAAGAAGGAATTAAAAAAACCAAAAAACATCTTTGCACTCAAGGAAGTGCCACCTTATTACGCGCAAAAAAAATGATTCCCCCCTGCTAGTTGGGACCCACCAGATTTGGAGGCTGACTTGTGGGCATACTAAGTTGACGCGTACGCAGGGCTTTGTCAACTTAGTCAATAAACGATTCTAGCTGCAGTGACCGTTGGATGTTAATCCAACGGCAGAGCTGCGTCTTCAACCTCTGACCTTCTTGCTGTAGCCACCCAAACCTGCTCCCGCCGTACCGCCTACTCCTTCCTCCCGTGGCTGGCTGTGCTGCCGCGCAGGCCTCACCGCCCGACCATACTACCACTGGCCAGGCCTTCCCTCTACTCACCCACACCCCCTGTTATTCTCCGGCGACGGCAGCCTTACACCATAGCCGAACCAGTGAACCCTCGTACTCCCCTCCGCGTGGGCATCCACCTGCCTCGTCTTCCCTGGCTCAACATCATTCCCTTCCTAGGCCTCGCCGTCGTCCACCACCTGGGTCCTGTCCGCGCAGCGTGGTCAACATGGTCAACGAACGACAGCCATCGGAAGAGTAGTGTACACGGTGAGGCTGACAGATGAACCCACCAGCTACATCTTCGCACGCAAGGAAGTGCCTCCTTATTACGCGCAAAAAAATGAATCCGCCCCCTGACAGCTTGGACTCACCATCTATATCTTCGCACGGAAGGAAGTGCGTCCTTATCCTCCCTGATAGTTGGGACCCACCCGGTCGAAGCGTACATAGCGTTGTCTGTCTGGTCATGGACATGCACGTACATACTGGTCGATTGGTCTCTCTGCAACGATGAACCGTGGCCGAGCAAGCAGGGACACATGTAGTAGTAGAGCCCCCGACGTAGCAGTTCAGGCAGTCCCTTCTAAATTGTGTACACGTACGTACAACCACATGCCAAAAAATACGGCCACGTACGTACATACGGGCTGGGTCTCGAACGCGTACTCGCGCATAAGTACAGCCAGGGCTTGTGTACATGGAGAGGCAACGGACGGCAGCAATGGCGTCCTGTTCATCGGCAGCCAACCGGCTGGGTCAGAACGGAGGAAACAGTGTCGTGTCCATCGGGAGGCAACCGACTGGGTCGGAATACGTCTTGTTCATCTGGAGCCAACCGGCTTGGACAGAACAGCCGAAACGAGGTCTGGCGTACCGCAAAACGGAGGAAACGGACTTGTGTTCGAGCTCCTACGGTCGAAAACGGGGTGCTTTTGATCGGGAGGGGTGTGGCGTACCGCAAAATGGAGGAAATGGACTTGTGTTGGGCTACTGTTCATCCACCGTCTACTACCTCGCTCCAGACTCCACAGGCTACTGTTCATCCACCGTCGACTTCCTCCAGACTCCACCTGCTACTGTTCATCCACAGTCGGCTTCCTCCAGCCTCCACCAGCTACTGTTCATCCATGGGCTACTGTTCATCCAGCCTCCACCGGCTACTGTTCAACCAGCCCTCCACGGGGTCCTGTTCATCAACCCCCAACCGGCTCGGGTGTGTGGCGGCCTCCTCGATCGGGGTCCTGTTCATCCAGCGGCAACAACCTCTACTACCACACGGTCCTGTTCATCCAACCCCCACCAGGAACTATTCATCCAACCCCCAACAACGGTCACTGTTCATCAAGAGGCAGCATATTCGATCGGCTTCAGTTAGCAGCAGTAGCGAAGGAATCGCTCGGGTTCAGTTAATAGCCAAGGGATCGATCGCTCGGGTTCAGTAATGTAGCTAGTGCAATCGCTCGGGTTCAGTAAGCGAACGCCTCGCTTGGGTTCAATTAGAGCCCAACGCCTCACACACGCGCACGTACGTGTACGAGAGAAACGCACAAACCTCCGTGCATCGCTCGGCCCCGACCACCTACCGTAACCGGGAACTCCCCGATAATTTTCTCGCCCTCGCTTCTACCATGGTTTTTTCATCATGGACGGCCCATAGAATGTCATGCAGGTGCGTCCCCAGCTCGCCCAGGACGAAAAGCCCATTTTCTGTCTTGATTTTTTGTCATAGAAGTAGGAGCCCACCACATCTATGATGATACGTGGTTTTGTCACAATTATCGTCATAGAAGTGTCATAAGCATGACCGATTTTTTTTTAGTTTGGGCAAAAATGTCATGGATGTGTCTTTTTTTTGTAGTGATTGGGTGTGTTGGGGACACAAGAGATTTCTTGTATTTGACTGCAGGGTTGTTTGAGAGAGACCATCTTCATCCTACGCCTCCCACGGATTGATAAACCTTAGGTCATCCACTTGAGGAAAAATTGCTACTGTCCTACAAAACTCTGCGCTTGGAGGCCCTACATGAGTCTACAAGAATAAGTTGTGTAGTAGACATCAACAGGCTATGCAGCAGTATAGCCTCAACCGATAAGGCAGTAACAGTAACACTATTCTGATGCAAGAAGTAGAGGGAAATAATAGGCGATATCAGAATGATCAAGGGGGGTTTTGCTTGCCTGGAACTCTCCAGAGAAGGATGGGTCGTTGTCGATGTAGTCATACTAGGTGTCACCGGCAGTCTCGGGGTCTATCGAAAGAATAAAGGATAGGGGGGAAATAGATAAATAACGGATCAAACAAAATGCAACACAATGCATGTCATGTCAATATGTGATCATGGTAGTAGTGGGCGAGGGAGCGAGCGATAGGGTTCGTCGGACTCCTGCAAGACCCAGGAGCACGACGGTGTGCACGGACACGAAGAGAGGGGGTCCTCGCTATAGCGACGATGAAGCACGACGGCTACCGGAGCTCGGGCGAGCTCGGTTTCGTCGGTAGGATGCACGGGAGGGCGAGCAGGAGGGTGCTATGGCTCCCTGGAGAGGCGCTGATCACGATGCAGTGCTCGGGGAGGCATGGCAATTGCCCTAGTGATGGCGGCGAGCTACGACAACAATGGCGGCGGTGACGTAGAGCTCTAATTCGAGGGGGAAACAAAGGGGAAATGGTGCGGTGCTCACCTAGAGAGCACACGAGGGCTAGGCGAGTGGTTTAGGAGCTGCAGAGGTGTGGGGATCGACAATGAACACCGGCGTCCGTAGAGGAAGAAGATGGAGCGGATCCAGTGATGTGGGGCTCATCGGCTCGAGTTCGTGGACGTAGAGGAGGCAGCGGACGACGACAGATCTGGAGGACACCTTAGTTCAGCGCGGGGATGACGGTGGCCGCGACATTGACAAAGGCCATGGTGATGGTGGCGTTGATTGCAGGCGGAGTCGACGAGGGAGAGCGCGAGGGGGAAATGAGGGGGGTTAAGGTTCCAGGGGGATCGAGGGGGGACCTTGTAGGTCGCCGAGGAGCACCGGATGGCCGACACGTGCCCATCCGCGACATGTGCGGCCATGGCACGCACACTTTGCTCGCACGGCGGGAGGAGGATGAAAGGCCGACTGACCTGGGCCAGGCTACACTGTAGCCCACTTAGGCCCAGCGGCACAATAGGCTTTAGCCATTTTCTTTTATTCTTTTCTGCTTTCTTATTTCTTCTCTGGTTTGCATTTTATTTCCATACTAAAAGATTTTAGTTGACTGTGAAAATTGGCTCATAAATATTAGGAACTATTTTGAGTTAGCTCAGAAAGTTTCAATTTATTTTGAATAGATTACATATTTACTTAAATTGAAAAGTCCCATATAAATGTTGATGGACTAGTTTTAATTAGTTTAGGGGCATTTAAATATTTCAAATGATGTTGGTTTTTATATGACAAATAGGTAGTTATTATTTGCAACCCAACCTACATTTTTATTTTACTTTTTTTGAAAATCTAATAATTTGACTTGCATTTGAATTTGAATTGGTTTTCAACTAGTGACAATTAAGCTTAGTAAAAAGGTGGTGACATGGCATCATTAGTCAGAGATCTCTGTAGCTTAATTATAGGGTGAAATCTCCTCCAATAAAAGAAATCTTGTCCCGAGATTTAGGAGGTAGATGGAAACAAAGTGGGGTATTCATCACGAAGACGATCCTCACATTGCCAAGTGGCTTCATCTTCAGAATGGTTCGACCACTGAACTTTCAGGAACTTGATTGCCTTCTGATGGGTGTGACATTCAACTTGATCAAGAATGCGGACCGGATGTTCTTTATAAGAGAGGTCTTGTTGCAATTCAAGCACTTCATGATCCATTGCTCAGATAGGGTCCTTGAAGCAGTGGCGGAGCTGTGACACATGGAAGAAATCATGAACCTGAGAAAGGTTCAACAGCAGTTCCAGTTGGTATGCCACTTTTCCATGTCTTTCGAGAATGGGAAAATGACCAATGTAGCGAGGAGCTAGCTTTCCATCAATCCCGAAATGGTGAGCACCCTTCATCGGCGTGATTCGAAGATAAGCCTTTTCTCCAGGTTGATAGACCATTTCTTTGTGATGGCGGTCATACTGACTCTTCTAACGAGACTGAGCAGTCTTCAGATTCTCGGGAATAACGCGGACTTTTTCTTTGGCATGTTGGATAATATCCGGACCAAAGAGTGGCCGTTCCCCGGTTTTTGACGAATTCATAGGAGTTCAACACTTTCATCCATAAAACACTTCAAAGGGTACAATCTTCAGACTAGCTTGATAGCTATTGTTGTATGAGAATTCAGCATACGAGAGAGATTCCTCCCATTTCTTGCCAAAGGAAATGACACAAGCTCAAAGCATGTCTTCAAGAATTTGGTTGACTCCAACTTGACCATGGACTGAGGGTGAAATGCAGTGCTAAAAGACAGATAAGTTCCCATAGCTTCCTGGAAACTTCCCTAGAATCTTGAGGTGAAAAGACTGCCACGGTGTGAGCTGATTATCAACGGAATACCGTGGAGCGAAACAATTGAAAAATATAGATCTGCCAACTGACTAGCAGTGATGCATTCCTTGATGGTCAGAAAGTGAGCAACCTTGGAAAGTCGGTCAATGACGACAAGAATAGCATCATGACCCTTCTGCGATTTGAGAAATCCAGTGATGAAGTCCATCTCAACATTGTCCCAGTTCCATTCAGGAATAGTAAGGGGTTGCAGAGTTCCAACAGGTCTTTGATGTTCGGCTTTGATGCGACGACAAACGTCACATTCAGCAACATAGCGTGCAATGTCTTGCTTCATGTTTGACCACCAGAATCTCAATGGAATGTCTTGGTTCATCCTGGTACTACCCGGATGAATAGACAGAGGTGTACCATGAGCTTCTCTCATAACTTTCGGGGTCAAATTCAGGTTTTTCTTACTTCTCGAAACCACTAGGCCACTGATAAGCAAGTATAGGGGATCACAACAGTTTTCGAGGGTAGAGTATTCAAACCAAATTTATTGATTCGACACAAGGGTAGCCAAAGAATATTTGCAAGTATTACCAGTTGAGTTGTCAATTCAACCACACCTGGAGAACTAAATATCTGCACCAGAGTGATCAATAGCATAGTGGTATGGTAATTTGATAGCAGTGGTAACAATAGCAATAGGAATGGTAACAGTAACCATAGCAGTTTTATAGTGATTGTAGCAGTAGCAGCAACAAAAGTAGTAACTTAGCAAGATCAATATGTGAAAGTCGTAGGCATTGGATCGGTGATGGATAATTATGTTGGATGACATTCATCATGTAATAGTTATAACCTAGAACGATACAGAGCTAGCTCCAGTTCATCAATGTAATGTAGGCATGTATTCTGTATATAGTCATACGTGCTTATGATCAGAACTTGCATGACATCTTTTGTCCTACCCTCCCATGGCAGCGGGGTACATAAGGAAACTAAGGGATATTAAGGCATCCTTTTAATAGAGAACCGGAACAAAGCATTAACACATAGTGAATACATGAACTCCTCAACCTACGGTAATCGCCAGAAAGAATCCCAATTTCTGTCACTTTGGTGTATGCGGATCATAACACGTAATAGGTGTGTATAACTTGCATGATAGGATCAAGAACACAAATATATTCGTCAAAACATAAAGGGTTCAGATCTGAAATCATGGTACTCGGGCCCTAGTGACAAGCATTAAGCATAGCAAAGTCATAGTAACATCAATCTCAGAACATAGTGGATACTAGGGATCAAGCCCTAACAAAACTAACTCTATTACATGAAAAATCTCATCCAACCCATCACCGTCCAGCAAGCTTACGGAGAAATTACTCACTCCTGATGGTGACGATCATGAAATTGGTGATGGCCTAGAGTTGGTGATGATGATGACGACGAATCCCCCTCTCCGAGCCCAGAGGGGACTCCAGATCTGGCCTCTCGATGAAGAACAGGAGGTGGCGGCGGCCCCATATTGTAAAACGCGATGAAACTTCTTCTCTTATTTTTTCTCGAGAAATATGAATTTATAGCGTTGGAATTAGGGTCAACGGAGCCACATGGGCCCCATGGGGCACCAGGGCGCGCCCAAGGGGGTGGGCTTACCCTGGTGGCTTGTGGGCCACTGGGGGCTCCCCTCCTGTGGGTCTTGGCTCTAGTATTTTTTATTTATTCCATAAAAATCTCCAAAAAGTTGCGTCCAATTCCAAGAACTTTTATTTCTGCAAAAAAATAACACCATGGTAGTTCTACTGGAAACAACATTGGTCCGGGTTAGTTTCATTCAAATCATGCAAATTAGAGTCCAAAACAAGAGCAAAAGTGTTTGCAAAAGTAGATACGACAGAGACGTATCAACTCCCGCAAGCTTAACTCATTGCTTGCCCTCAAGCAATTCAGTTGACAAACTGAACGTGATAAAGAAAAACTTTTATGAACTCTTTTGTTCTTGTATCTGTATATAAGCTTTTATAGTACCCAAGTTTTCAGCAAAGATCATAACTAACCATGCAAATGATAACTCTTAGAAATTATATTCACTCATATCAATGGCATAATCAACTAGCAAGCAATAATAGCATATCTCAAATGCCAACACTTTGTCAAAACAATCATGATATAATATGACAACATGGTATCTCGCTAGCCCTTTCTGAGACCGCAAAACATAAATGCAGAGCATCTCCAAAGTTCAAGCAGCGAATAAACATTGTAATTCATGGTAGAAGAGATCCAGTCATGATGCACACAATATTAACTATACACAATGCATAAGAATGACAATAGTGCTCTCAGGACTGGTGCTTGATAGAGAAGGTGATGAGTCAACAATAAAAGTAAAATAACATAAAAGTAAATATATAGGCCCTTCGCAGAGGGAAGCAGGGATTTGTAGAGGTGCCAGAGCTCGAAGCTTAAATCAGAGATAAATATAATTTTGAGAGGCATGCCTTTCCTGTCAACGTCACGATTGAGAGTTTTCAATATCTTCCATGCTAAACACATTAGCGGCGGTTCCCAAGCGGAAAGGTAAAGTTTACTCCCCCTCCACCAACAATCACAAGTCATGGCTAGCCGAATCCTCGGGTGCCTTCCATACCAACAACTTTCCGGGGGAGTTTGTTTCATTATTTTGCAATTTAATCATGGGACTGGGCATCCCGAATACTAGCCCCTCTCATGCAATGACAAGTGAGTAAACACTCATTGTTAGAATAACCCGCTTAGCATGGAAGATACTGACCACCCCCCGTCGCTCCATGAGTGGTACGGGAACACAAAACAGATGTTTGTTTGAATATTTAGAGGTGGCACATGCAAATTTACTTGGAATGGCAGGGTAATACCGCATATAGGTAGATATAGTGGACTCATCTAGACTAACTTTGGTTTAGGGGTTTGGATGCGCAAGCAGTATTCCCGCTTAGTACAGGTGAAGGCTAGCAAATATATTCAGAAGCGGCCAGCTAGAGAGCAACAACGGTCATAATCATGCATTGTGAATAATTAACATTGAATATACTAGCATGAGTAGGATATAAACACCATGAATATAAATATCATGGAGGCTATGTTGGTTTTGAATCAACTACATGCGTGAACATGTGCCAAGTCAAGCCACTTGAAACATTCAGAGGAGGATACCATACTATCATACTACATCACAACCATTTTAATGCATGTTGACACCCAAGATAAATCATTATCCACTCCTAGCTACTTAAGCATGGCATGAGCAACTATAATCTCTAATTGTTGTCACAAACATGTTTACTCATAATATGCTGAATCATGGATACCGAGTTAAACATATTACGAGAACAAAAACAAGTTGAGTTCATACCCGCTTTTCCTTGCCACAGTCACTTCATCAAATATTGTCATTATTGCCTTTCACTTGCACGACCGAATGATATGAAAATAATAATAGTGCAAGAGTGCCGTGGACTAAGCTGGAATCTTCGAACATTTTATTCAAAGATGAAGACAAGGTAATATGGGCTCTTTGATAGATCAACAGTAATGCATATGAGAGCCACTCAACATTTTCATCGTGGTCTTATCCTTACGACAACTCAACTAAAAGAAAAGAATTTCAGAGAAACACACTGAAATATTTTTGGGGTTTTTAGTTTTTCTGAAGAAAGCAAATTAGCAAAGGAAAAACAAAAACAAGAAAAGCTATTTACACGGGAAAGCTCCCAACAAGTAAAAGAAGAAACGAGAAATCTTTTTGGGTTTTATTTTAATATTACAACTAATTAAACTAGAAAGGAAAACCGAAAAGAAGCGAGAAATATCTTTGGATTTTCTCAAAGTTTTTCAAACACACAAGAAGAAAGCAAAAATAAAATTAACATGGATTACACAATGAAAGAGGATGAACACCGACAACTGGAATGAAATATGTGAACATGAATGTAACATCGGTGAGAAATACGTACTCCCCCAGGCTAAGGCTTTTGCCTAGCTTGGTAATCACCATCGCTGGTCTGGGTAATAATCAAAGTGGTAGCTCGTAGAGGCTCTCTGTGCAGCCTCCTTAGCCAGACGAGCGGCTTATGCTGTCGCGTTGTACTCACGAGCCTCGCTCTCATAAATGAAATATCTTTGTTTCCTCTGAAAATAAAAGATATCAGGTGCAGGCAAAATAACAGAGACAATACGATTTTTTTATCAAACATTAGATTATAGTTGTAATTCTGAGCCCCCATCCTTAAGAAATTCGTGGCGCTGCATTGCCTCAAAGTCTAAGTATTTGTCAGGTAGTATAGGATCATTGGGCCCGGGTGAGACTCCTAGTTTTGCAGCTATGCGAGAGGCATAAATTCCTCCATAAAAAAGTCCATTGCCCGCGTTGTGTTGCAGTCTCCGTACAACAATTGCCCAAAGATTATACGGTTTGAGGCCTGTTAGAGCAGTATGAATAATGCTAAAGTTAGGGGCACAAAGTGCACTATAGCCTTGTTTACCGGCGACGCATTTACCATTAAACAGTGCAGAGTAAAGAACAGAGGGAAATTGAATACTTTTTATCCTAGTTTGTGTGACTCTTCTATCCCCATCATTGCAAAGACTATTTAGGAACATAGCATAATTCGATTTTTGCGGTTCATCCAGCGAACCCCGGTATGGAATTTTGCATGCATCACCGAATTCTTCTAGAGGCATAATATAGGCTCTATCATATAGATGAAATGAAACTCTAGAATCACGCATATGATACTCAAACTTTTGGGTGAATGAATAAGTGAGATTGTAGTGTTGTGGTCGCTTATCTGCTAGGAAGGCGGTGAGCTCAGTGTTCTGAATATATTGGTCAAATTCTTCTTTAATACCCGCGCCAATCATGAACTCGTTGCACGACCACATACTTGATTTAGTATTGGTATCCGCACCGAGCTTGCCCTTGGTTCAAAATACGCCTGCCGTATCGAGCTCTCGCTCGACGACCCCTCCGAGGACCTCCTCCTCGAAGAACTCCTCCTAAAGAAGTTCATGTTTCCTACGAACAACTTTCTGAAATTTTTGGGCCACAAAATGATGTCAATAAAACTTCACAAGATTGATGGCAACTACTCATATGGATGTCTATAGGCTATATCAAACATTCAAACTACTTGGAACTCAAAGAATACAACATGCAAGCTCATTTTCAGTAGCACCAAGAGTAGCTAATTATGCAAAATATAATCCACTAAAGCAAAACTAATTGGAGCAATGGAGGAGTCACATACCAACTAGCAATCCCCCAAAATAGTTTTGGAAATGGAGCTCCGAGCAAAGAGATCGAAAATCTCAGGTTTGAGAGCAAGAACACGAGGGAGAGAGCTACCAGGAATTTTTTCTAGAGGTAAGAGACGAAGTGGGCTGAAGGACTAAGTGAGGGGGCCCCTGTGGGGCCCACATGCCACCATGGCGTGCCCAGGGGGTGGGCACACCCTGGTGCCTCGTGGGCACCTGGGGCATCCCCGTGGGTTGTGGTCAGTGCCAAAAATTCTTATTTATTCCAAAAAATCATGTTAAAATTTCACATCATTCTGAGCACTTTATTTTTGGAAAATCAGAAAACAGGTTAATCATGGCGTTTTATTTTATTTAACTAAGAATAACAAAGGACAAATAGTAGGTGTTGACACACGAACATGTCACGTGTACCCTCGACGCCGGGGGTGATGCACCGCAGCTCACGTCGAAGGAGACCCGACCAACAGCGCGATACGCAGGACAGTCGGCGGGCGCTTTTGGAGAACCGAAACCCCACACGCCCGGGAGGGACCCCGTCAGGGCGCGCGGCGGCAATGGGCTGTCCTAGGTCGATTCGCTCGCCCCTAGAGCCTCGGGATTTGCAGCTCTCAAACTCGAGGAACAGCGAAGAACGGGGAAGAAAAACGATGGAGAAATAAAACGTAGATAAAAAGTAGTCTATTGATTTGTTCGATTGTGTGTTCTTCAATCGGCCGTCACCCCCAACATATATAAGAGGCGGCTGGACTTCCCGTACAAGCAAAGAATTCAATCTAGGCTTTCCTTACAAGAAAATTATATCAATTCACGTCCTAGAGTCCTAGTTCTGTTCTCACTTGGATTCAGCCCGAATCTGGTCCAATCTTCTGTCTTGCTCCTTGCGTGGGCCGCGGAATCTGCATATGACTTTCGATGGAGATGGTTCAAATACTAATTTTGTGTGCTTCGACGAGGCCAACAATCCGTACGTTGATCACTTTTTCAAATAAGGCCATCTTGAATACTCCACGAGGTCATCTTCAATTTCGAGTCGGATTCGTTCATGTAGCTGACTGGACCGTATGACTCTTGTAGCGTCTCTGCAGGTCATATACTACATGAGATGATGATGACTCCAAAAGCAATTTTAACCGTTTCGACGAGACGAACAACTTTGATGTTGAACACTTTTTGATCTGAAGCCATCTTGAGGGCCGAATCTCTCACGCCCGGCAAGCTTCTCACCCGGCAAGTTTTCTGCCTGTACCTTGCGGGTCCTTTTTGTGGCAGTAAACGATCTTGGATGAAAATGAGCCCAAAATCAATTTTAACCGTTCCGACGAGACGAACAACTTTGATGTTGAACACTTTTTGATCTGAGGCCATCTAGATAAGTATTTAAGCCCATCTTCAGCATCTGGTCGGATTGGCCTTGACAGTTTCTACTGTTCCCGGCAAGATTTCTCCGGCAAGGTTTCCATCCCGGCAAGCTTTCTGGCTGCACCTTGCGGATCTTTTTTGAGGCAGTAAACGACCTCGGATGAAAATGTGCCCAAAAGTAAAGTTGACCATTTCAACGAGACGAACAACTTTTATGTTAAACGTTTTTCGATTCGAGGCCATCTTGAAGGGCTAATTACTCACACATTGCATCAGACACCCATCAGACATGTGTCTGATGGGGCGCGCCATATTTCGCCTCTTGACAGAGCTGCATTCAGATAGCTCTAACTTTTACATACGGACTCGGATTGAGACGATTTTTATATGAAAATCGACCGATTCGACGAGACGAAGACAATTTATGTAGAGCATTCCTTCATCAGAGGTTGTCTTGGAGGCGGAATGGACCAAAAGTACTCAGAACACCTTGTCATTTGAGGCCATCTCTATTGCATTCTGCATTGTGCCAAAATCAGGTGTCAACACATGCCCCCCTGTTTTTCGGCAAAGCTTGCATGCCGAAAAATAATTTGCACCATGCTTGTTCTAAGGACGATGTCAACACTCCATCGACCATCTATATTTCTCAGGGCGATGATTATGTATCGGCCGTGTTTATGCTAAGGGCGATAATCATGTAGCGGCCATTGCCTAATCAAGCTTCTTGCCACACACTCGGGTGGTACTTCTTTAGATATCTGCCATTGAGAGCTCGAGGTAATAATACTCCTTGCATGGATTCCACCAAATATGAATTTCCAGGAACTATCCTTGCAATCCTAAAAGGACCTTCCCAGTTTGGAGACCACTTCCCGAATTTTCTATCTCTAGAACCAATCGGCAGAATCACTTTCCACACAAGATTGCCAACCTGAAAATTCTTCAACTTGACCTTTTTATTGTAAGCTCTTGCCACCCTCAGCTTGTCCCTCTCTATGGCCTTCAAAGCAGCCAAACGTTTATCGGCAACTTCATCAATGTTATCCATCATCAAATTATAAAAGTCTACTGCCGATAAATCATTTTGTTTGGCTATTCTCAAAGCACTCAAATTCACTTCCACTGGTAAAACAACCTCTTGACCGTATACTAGCTCATATGGAGTTACCTTGGTAGCACCATGCCTTGAGATTCTATGTGCCCATAAAGCTTCGGACAATAACTCATGCCATTTTCTTGGATTATCCTTAATCTTCTTTTTGATGAGCTTGATCAATATCTTATTGCTAGACTCAGCTTGTCCATTAGCTTGGGCATAATACGGAGATGAATTGAGCAACTTTATGTTATATGATTCGGCAAATTCTCTAACTTGATGTGACATGAAAGACGAACCTTGATCTGTAGTCAATGTCTGAGGAACACCGAGTCTATGAATAATGTGCTCTGTCATGAATTGAATTACCTCCGTATGTGTCATGTTCTTGAGAGGTACTGCTTTAGACCACTTGGTGAAATAATCGGTTGCCACCAACACGAACCGATGCCCCTTCGAGGAAGATGGATGAATTTGCCCAACGAAATCTAAACCCCATACTCTAAAAGGCCACAGCTTGATAATAGGATGTAACATAGCAGCAGGAGCCAATTGAATATCACCAAAATTTTGACAAGCTTCACACCCTTTATAGTACCCGAAGCAATCATTGATCATAGTCGGCCAATAAAATCCAGCACGTCGCAATAACCACTTCATCTTGGGAGCCGACTGATGAGTACCACAAATGCCTTCATGTACTTCTCCCATAGCAACTCTTGCTTGGTCCTTGTCCAAGCATTTCAAAAGAACATCTTCAACCGTTCGGCGATAAAGACCACCATCTCTTATTGTATATTTGAAAGCCATACGCAGAATAGTCCTGTCCACCCTTTCACTCGGATCGCGCAAGTAATCCATAATGGGCTTCATCCAGTCATGATTTTCACCTGCACTAGATTTTTTGTTAGTGGCCGAATTAGTGGGTTCTGGTTCGGCCTCTCCTATATTTGCAAGACAAGACATCGGCTTCTGAGAAATATGAAACATGCCATGATCAACATGATAGCCGGATGCTTGTTGTGCCAACTCATTTGCTCTCCAATTGTCATGTCTAGATATATGAGCAATGCTAAAATAATCCAAAGTATAAATTGTATCTAGACACTTATCAAGATAAACATTAAGTGATTCGTCTAAACATTGAAAGACTTTGGACACTTGTTGCACTACTAATAACGAATCACCAAAAGCCTCAACATGTGTAGCACCTACAGCAAGTAACATCTCCAGGCCGAATAACAATGCCTCATATTCGGCTTGATTGTTTGTGCAAAAATATTCTAAGCGGCATGAGGCTTCAAAAACAACACCATGATGAGATATATAAACAATACCAACACCTTGGCCATTGCTACAAACCGAACCATCAAAATATAATCTCCATGGTACTAATGAGACAAGGTTTATATCAATATCATGCTTGTCATCAATCCGATGTTCAACAATAAAATCAGCAATAATTTGGCCTTTCATGGATTTTAGAGATTCATAAGCCAAATCATATTCAATTAAAGCATAAGCCCACTTGCCAATTCTACCACTAAGAATTGGCCTATGCAACATGTATTTGATGACATCGGTTTGACAAGCTATTATGCAAGTACTAGGCACTAGATAATGTCTCAATTTTGTTCAAGCATAATATAAGCATAGGCATAGTTTTTCAATAAATGTATACCTTGTCTCGGCGTCCAATAAATGCCTGCTCAAATATGTAATAGCATGCTCTTTTCCTTCGGTTTCTTGAGTCAAAACAGCACCAATAACACCTTCTTCTGCTGCAATGTAAAGCTTAAAGGGTTCCCTATGCTTGGGCGCTTTCATCACTGGAGACGTGCACAAATAGTTCTTGATCATATCAAATGCTTCTTGCTGTTTTGCCCCCCAAGTGAAATCAACATCATTCTTTAACTGAAGGATAGGAGTAAATGCATCAACTTTCCCTGACAGTTAGCTATGAACCTTCTCAAATAATTGACCTTGCCAAGGAACTTTTGCATATCTCTCTTGCATGTTGGAGCCTCCACTTTCTGTATAGCCTCTATCTTTTTGGGATCAATCTCTATGCCATCTTCATGAATAATGAAACCCAAAAACTTCCCAGCCGACACGCCAAATGCACACTTCAAAGGATTCATCTTCAGTCCATATTTTTTCATTCTTTCAAAAGCTAAGCGCAAATCGGCTATATGAGATTCGAAAGCATCCAATTTGACAACAATATCATCAATATAAACCTCAAGTATAACACCAAGTAAATCATGAAAAATTAAATTCATAGCCCTTTGATACGTGGCACCGGCATTCTTTAATCCAAAGGTCATCACTGTCCACTCAAATAAACCAAGGAAACCAGGACATCGAAAAGCTGTTTTGGACATGTCCTCTTCGGTCATAAAAATCTGGTTATACCCCGCATTACCATCAAGAAAGCTAATGACCTTATGTCCAGAAGCATCATTAATAAGCATATCAGCTATTGGCATGGGATACTCATCTTTAGGTGTAGCTCTATTCAAATCTCTGAAATCAATGCACACCCTCAACTTGCCAGAGCCTTTCTTCTCTACTGGTACAATGTTAGAAATCCACTCGGCATACCTGCAAGGTCTAATAAAATTAGCTTTAAGCAAACGACCGATCTCTTCCTTGATCCGGTCATATGTTTTTGGGTTAAACTTTCTGGCCGATTGTTTGTATGGTCTAAAACCAGCCTTTATAGGTAACCGATGCTCCACTAGCTCTCGGTTTAAACCTGGCATCTCATGATATTCCCATGCAAAGCAACAAACATATTCTTTCAATAGCTTGATCAACTTAGCTTTATGATCGGCTCTTAAATTTTTGTTTACAAATGTCGGCCTAGGAATTGAACCATCTCCTATGTCTATCTCTTCTAATGGATCGGCCGACGTAAAACCTTGTCCTAATTTATCCATATCATCTAACTCCTCTATAGACTCATACATATCGTTCTCATTGGACCGATATTCAACAAGACGCTTTTGCAACCAATCTGAGTTAGAATCCATTTAAATACATCATACCTTGGAGCCGATTACCACCAACCGGCTTTAAAGAAACGGGCACGAAACCACTTTTTGTGGCGCTAAGAAAATCAAATTCTAATAAGTCGCGCCCCGTCAAGCAAGTAGCATTGGGATGTTGCCAATCCACTGATGCATCGGCCAAAGCAACACAAGCCGAATTATCCGCATGAATGACTTCTACTTCATCATCAACCCATTGAATTAAAAACTGGTGCATAGTAGATGGCACGCATTGGTTTGCATGAACCCAATCGCGGCCTAATATCACATTGTAGTTACCTTGCACCTCGGCGACAAAGAATGCGGTAGCCAAAGTTTTGCTTCCCACCGTAAGCTCCACATACATTACACCTTTGGCTTCAGTTTTCTCTTTGCCTTCAAATCCATTAAGCACCATGTTGGTCTTTATTAACTCTTCATCACGCAGCCCCAATTTTTTGAAAACCGAATATGGCATAAGATTCACCGCAGCACCACCGTCAACAAGCATTCTAGCCACCGGCGATCCATTAATATGACCTTTAAGGAACAATGGCTTCAAGTGCGTCACCGGTTCTTTTGGCTTTTCGAATATAGCATTTTTAGGACCAAAATCTAGCTGAGCCACTTCCCCTTCTTCATCTATAGCACGAAATTCAGCGGGTAAGTAATTCACCATATTAATATCCATACCTTCATGAACCGGTGTAGACTCATAATCAAGCATTTCATCTCCTTCCGCAAGCATGTCCACTGACTCCGAAATATCTCCAAGGGAAGAGGAAGCAGCAGGCAAAGTGGACGATGTAATAGTAGCTGCATCGTCCTCCGTTGGTGGTGTAGGTGTTGCTATGATTAATGCAGAAGCTGCTATGTTTTCCTTTTGCTTTGGCCTCCACACTTGTTTTGGGGGTACCATGGGCGGAATGCCTTTGAACAATTTATCTCTTTGCTTCTCGGCCTCCTGTTCTACCATCTCTTAACTCCTCATGCGCTGCAGTCTCCTTTTTTGTGCCTTGGTCAGACCGGAAGGACACCACTTAGGCTGAGTATATTTTGGATCCCTCGACTTGGCCTTGCTTGTGCTAGCTTCATGATCATTAGCCATGGGACCCTGCTGGACAACAGCCACATCTTTACTGGAACCAGCCGGTTTTTCAACAATAATCAGCTCTTTGATTGTCAATTCTTTAGTGCCTATCATAATAGTTTCAGCACTAGTATTCTCCTCCTTTTGCTTGCTAGGCTCTGAAATTTCTGCACTTGGTGATTTAGCACGCCACACTTGCTTGCCAACCCTTTTTTGATTATCTTGCATTGGCCGATTGACACCATTGTTCAAACGGCCTCGTGTGTGATAAGAAAGTCTCTCATGAATGGGCCTCCTTGGTTCTGCCCAACCTGGATGAAAAGCATAAGGGGCCATTGGGGGCTGCCACCATCCTCCATTGAAGTCTCCCATGTAGTATGGCACATAGGGGGGTGGCGGCATCCATGGTCCCGGTGCCCACGACCCATATGGCCTTGTATGATGCTGAAATTCTTCCCGAGGAGGTGACCTTGAGCGCTTCAAATTTGATGACCGGTTAGAGCTAGAACCGACCGCTTGACTGGCATATTTGGACAACAACATATCAAAAGTTGGCTTGATCTTCTTGCGCTGCACTTTAGCTTCATTCGTCTTCCACTTGCCAACCTCTGGACTCTTGGGCTTAACAAATTTAACACGAGTATTTTCTTGCACTTGCGGTTATCCCCCGAGTGCAGGATTCTTGATGGTGATCTTGATTATTTCCTTGCCACCGGGTTGCTTGTCAAGCACGACTTGTCTCCCCAAGACCTTGTCGCTCTCCTTATCTTTCCTGGGCTGACCAACAATGACATTAGCTTTATTAGTAGATTCGGCTACCTCTGGCCGAATGAGCAGCTTCTTCCCTTCCAAATCCATGGTATTCATTGGAAAGGGCTGTTTATCAACTTGCATCTCAGAAAAGTTCAATCGTCCATCATTAATGGCCGATTGTATCTGTCGTCAAAAAACATTGCAATCGTTAGTAGTATGAGAAAAAGAATTATGATACTTGCAATAAGCGCGCCGTTTCAGCTCTTCAAACGGCGGTAAAGTATGAGATATTCTAATAATTTTGGCTTGCAGCAAAGCATCAAATATTTTATCACACTTGGCAATGTTAAAAGTAAACTTCATCTCTTCATCACGATTCTTATGAATCGGTTTCAGATCATTGCAAGTGAAGGGTTTGGCCTTAGATGGCCAAACAAATTCAGTAGCGTAAATATCACCCTCATCGTCCGAGTGATCACTATCATATTCAACCATGTTCATCTTAGGATGATCAGCTTTATATCTATGCACTTCTTTGAGCTCTTTGCTTCGGCTTTCTTGAGCCAAAGCCCTTTGTAAGACTTGGTTGACATTTAAAAACTCATATCCCTCTAGCTTTTCTCTAATGGGAATTTTCAAACCACTAAGCACAAGATTAGCCAAATCTCTCTCGGTTATCACCAAACTATAGCACCGGTTTTTTGTATCTCTAAATCTTTTGACGTAATCGGAGACCGATTCATCATGCTTTTGTCTAACTGATGTAAGATGTGATAACTTAAGCTCGTTATCGCCGCTATAAAAGTGATCATGAAACTTCTGCTCTAGCTGCGACCAAACTCGAATGGAACCATGTGGTAAAGAAGAAAACCATGAAAATGCGGTACCAGTTAATGATAAAGGAAATAAACGCACTTTCAATTCATTTAGTGAGCCTGCTTCACCTAATTGTGCCAAGTATTGACTAACATGCTCCCATGTGGTTTTTGTACCCTCTCCATTAAACTTAACAAAATCTGGAATTTTATATCCCGGAGGGCATTGAATGGCATCAAAGTATTCTGGATATGGCTTTTGGTAAATACGGTTCCTTGGCAACTCAACTCCAAAATTCTTCGGAGCATCTTAGCCATCTCCTCTCTAAGATTAGCTAGAGCATCGTCTGTAGTAGACGATGAAGCTTGTTGCAGTGGCATAGGAGCAGTATGACTACTAGCTGTAGGTAGGAATTGTGGCATGTACGCCGAACCATAGTTCGGTAGTGGCCGAGTGGTTGTACCTGTATGTAGGGTTTGGTTTGGCGTTGCCACCGAACCTGGCATGTTCATGATAGGATTAATGGGTGCAGCCACAATCTGATTGGTTTGGGTAGGATAATAAGTCATCGGCACGGGAGGCGCCGATGAAATAGGTAAAGCCAGATTAGGGTTTTGCACATTAGCAGCTATACCACCATTACCACTAGATGATTGAGATATATTCTTCTGAGCATTAGTATTTTCTAGGAAAGTTTGATAAACCAGATTGTTACCATCAGCAATACGACTCTCAATCTCAGCCCACTGCTCAGGAGAAAAGGCAGTACTTACAGAGGATTTAACCTGCTCGGCTTGAAGAGGAGGGAACTTGATTTCTTCAATCGGAGTGATGTTGCCTTGGCGATCCTTCTTGAACTTTGCAAGGAATTCCTGCAAGTCCTTCTCCTTGCGTGCCTTCTTGTACTCCTCATAGACTTGGCGATGATCGGCCGATATCTCATCAAGACTGGGCTTAATGATGTTATCGGCGTCTACCTCAGATGGCTTGGGAAGATCGGACATGGTGGATGATGATGATTGATCTTCGTCCCCAGCGGAGTCGCCAAAAAGTGTGTTGACACACGAACACATCACATGTACCCTCGACGCCGGGGGTGATGCACCGCAGCTCACGTCGAAGGAGACCCGACCGACAGCGCGATACACAGGACAGTCGGCGGGCGCTTTTGGAGACCCGAAACCCCACACGCCCGGGAGGGACCCCGTCAGGGCGCGCGGCGGCAATGGGCTGCCCTAGGTCGATTCGCTCGCCCCTAGAGCCTCGGGATTCGCAGCTCTCAAACTCGAGGAACAGCGAAGAACGAGGAAGAAAAACGATGGAGAAATAAAACGTATATAAAAAGTAGTCTATTGATTTGTTCGATTGTGTGTTCTTCAATCGGCCGTCACCCCCAACATATATAAGAGGCGGCTGGACTTCCCGTACAAGCAAAGGATTCAATCTAGGCTTTCCTTATAAGAAAATTACATCAATTCACGTCCTAGAGTCCTAGTTCTGTTCTCACTTGGATTCAGCCCGAATCTGGTCCAATCTTCTGTCTTGCTCCTTGCGTGGGCTGCGGAATCTGCATATGACTTCCGATGGAGACGGTTCAAATACCAATTTTGTGTGCTTCGACGAGGCCAACAATCCGTACGTTCATCACTTTTCCAAATAAGGCCATCTTGAATACTCCACGAGGTCATCTTCAATTTCGAGTCGGATTCGTTCATGTAGCTGACTGGACCGTACGACTCTTGTAGCGTCTCTGCAGGTCGTATACTACATCATATGATGATGACTCCAAAAGCAATTTTAACCGTTTCGACGATACGAACAACTTTGATGTTGAACACTTTTTGATCTGAAGCCATCTTGAGGGCCGAATCTCTCACGCCCGGCAAGCTTCTCACCCGCCAAGTTTTTTGGCTGTACCTTGCGGGTCCTTTTTGTGGCAGTAAACGATCTTGGATGAAAATGAGCCCAAAAGAAATTTTAACCGTTCCGACAAGACGAACAACTTTGATGTGGAACACTTTTTGATCTGAAGCAATCTAGATAAGTATTTAAGCCCAACTTCAGCATCTGGTCGGATTGGCCTTGACAGTTTCTACTGTTCCCGGCAAGATTTCTCCGGCAAGGTTTCCATCCCGGCAAGTTTTCTCACCCCGGTAAGGTTACTGTTCCTGGCAAGATTTCTCCGGCAAGGTTTTCATCCCGGCAAGTTTTCTCACCCCGGCAAGGTTACTGTTCCCAGCAAGATTTCCCCGGCAAGGTTTCCATCCCGGCAAGTTTTCTCACCCCGGCAAGGTTACTGTTCCCGGCAAGATTTTCCCGGCAAGGTTTCCATCCCGCCAAGTTTCCTCACCCCGGCAAGGTTACTGTTCCCGGCAAGGTTTCCATCCCGGCAAGCTTTCTGGCTGCACCTTGCGGATCTTTTTTGAGGCAGTAAACGACCTCGGATGAAAATGTGCCCAAAAGGAAAGTTGACCGTTTCGACGAGACGAACAACTTTTATGTTGAACGTTTTTCGATTCGAGGCCATCTTGAAGGGCTAATTACTCACACATTGCATCAGACACCCATCAGACATGTGTCTGATGGGGCGCGCCATATTTCGCCTCTTGACAGGGCTGCATTCAGATAGCTCTAACTTTTACATACGAACTCGGATTGAGACGATTTTTATATGAAAATCGACCGATTCGACGAGACGAAGTGTCAGGGTACGACACCTATGGGATCCCGAGAGACCCCTTTACGATTCGGCGGGGGGAGAGGTATACGCAAAGAGCAGAACCAGTGATCGACGCGGGAAGTTTTTACCCAGGTTCGGGCCGCTGATCAGCGTAAAACCCTACTCCTGCTTTGTGTTCTTATTAATGTCCTTGAGCCCAACCTTCAGGAGCGCTCGTTGTGAACAGTACGTTCGAAGAGCAGCTACGCATGCAGAATGGGCCAGAAGTTCTCCTCCCCTGTAGCAGTTGCCTTGGGCCTCCTTTTATATCACAAAGGGGTCACTACAGTGGCAAAATGTACATACATCGAGGTATAAAGTAGCTACAGGGTTTCATACCTAACCCCTGACGGATTAGGACAAACGCATTTAATGCACCGTGAGGTGTCCGTTTAGGTGTCCTCACTTTCTTGGGGATGGAAAAAGGGGCCATCCCATCAGCACCGCTTAAGCTCTCCTCCACTGGTGCGTTGCCACGCATCCAGAGAAGGACCCAGAATGTCAGGCTTGTTACTGTGCCGAAGCGGTGGCACAGTGGCAGAATCTTGCCGGGCATCGAATCTTGCCGGGCACCAAGCTTTGCTGGGCGCCAATCCTTGCCGGACGGCAAGCCTTGCCGGGCGCCAAGCCTTGCCGGGCGCCAATCCTTGCCGGCTTCGCAGGCCACCCCGGCAAGATCTTGCCGGCGAAGCTGGCCTTCGGATTCCAGCTCTTCTTATCCGCTGATCCTCAAATCTCTGACTTGATGATTTCTTTGGTGGCTTGAATCGACCTCGAGCTGTTTCCCGGCAAGCCTTGCCGCGAGGATGGCTATAACTGCCCGTGCACAAGTACGGGGTACTAGTGGCCCAATACTTAGTACACCGACAGGAGCCCCCGGGCCTAGGCCATACACGAGTGCGAGGCGTTGTTGGGCTAGGCCCAAACAGTGCACGGGCACGCGTGGCAGGGGATTAACTGCTCGTAAATATCTTGTTTTACTGTGCCCCCCACTACACGCACCGAGCGCGCGACGTGGGAAGCGTGCCTCAAAGGCTGCAACTGCAACGCGCCCATAGAGGCGCATTCACATTGGGGAATAAAAGAGGCGGCCCCGCTCCTTCCCCATAAAAAGAAGAAGCCGCAGAGGCACAAGCCTATTTACCCCCCTCTTCTTCTCAATCTGGCCGTCGCCATCGCCTTCCTCCTTTCGAGTTCAGAGCGAAGCTTTTTCCTCCTCCGCCCACCGCTTCCACGCTCGCTCCACCCCCGGCTTCCGCCATCACAGCCGCCATGCCGCCCAAGGCCAGCAAAGGCAAGGGCAAGGAAGCGAAAGCCGACGTCCCGGAGAGCGAACTGGTGAAGATGCAGAAGAAATATGTCGTCTTCCCCCCATCGCTCGATGCTGAAGCTCTGAATGGGCGGTACCAGTGCATGTGGGCGAAGGGGACGCAAGCTCACCCTGCCACACGCGTGATCCCAGGTGCTTGTTCCAAAGGTGGATCGGACAGATACCCGTTCTTCACTGCGTATTTCTATTGCGGGCTCTGTCCCCCATTTTCCGACTTCTTCAATGATATCATGTACACATACGGCTTTCGTCTTCTCGATTTCACGCCGAACGCGGTACTTTGCATGTCCATCTTTGCCCATCTCTGTGAAAACTTTGTCGGCGTGATTCCCAATTCTGCTCTTTTTCGCCATTACTTCTTCCCTCGCATCCAAAAAGGAGAGGCCCTCTCTGGTTCTATCGCCTGGATTCCAAGGGCTTGGAATAAGGAAATATACCCAGAAGGAGTTTACCGTGAAAAGTGGGACGAATGGCGGGCTGAATGGTGCTGGATCCAGGAAGCAGATCCCCATCCGTTTTGTCTTCCCCGGCAACAGAAGGTGGTCCGCCGCAAGGATTGGAGCGATCTCGCTGCGGAGGACGAGAGGCTCACAATCACCACCACCAGGATCCTCCGCCTGAAGGCTGCCGGGCTGACGATGGAGATGATTGGCTTCAACTTTCTCCGCCGCCGCATCGCCCCTTTGCAGAACAGGGGAAGGCCAGCTTGGGAATACAGAAACGCGGCAGATGTCATGAGATTGCGCCCCGGGTTGAACAACAATCTGACCACTATGCAGCTTGGCGCTCTCCGTCAAAAACTATTCTAGCGCGAAGACAAGCATCGGCTGCCGGCAAGGATTGTCCCCTTGTGCAACAATTCTACCTTGGGGTCAATCATCGCCTTCATGCCGATGTTCAACGCCCACGGTCTTGACCCGACCTGGGCCGAGCCAACCGAGGAGGAAGCACAGAAGTTTTTTGACAACTTGACGAAGAGACCTGTCCGGCAAGAGTCAGATTTCATCCGAGCCACCACCGACCAAGAAGTAGCTTACATTGCTACTAGGGTGGAGGAGGCAAATCTTGCCGCGGAGGCCGGCAGCGTCGGCTTCACAGAATGGGAAGCCAGCGACGCAGAGGTAGTAGTGGAGGTAAAACCTGCCGGGGAGGACAAAGCTGCCGGGGAACAGAGTAGCGCAGCCGCTGAGAGCTCGTCCAACGAGGACACGGCCGAAGAAGAACCGCAAGAAGAGCTCCCAGCTCCGAAGAAGACGAAGCGTGTTCTTCGGAAGGCTGCATCTGCCATCCCGGCAAGCCAGCCTTCTTCGAGCGGCGAGGCTCCCGGCAAGAAAGTGGCCGGCAAGACTGCGCCACGGCAAGGGGCTCGTCAACAACCTGCGCGGCACGCGAGACCCGCACCAGCGGCCACTGCTGGGGCGGCAGGGGTGTCTCGCACTACCGCACCGGAAGCTGCCCCAGCGCCTGCCACAGCCAAGTGGCCTAGGACCCCTCCTCCGCCTCCCCACTCAGACATCGCAGCGGAGGTCGATTTCGACATCTCCGGCTTTAGTCCGGAGCGAGAGGAAGAGGAGTGAGTACTTTGCCACAGCCTTTATATTCCAATCTTGGATCGATCTTACTAACTTGCTCGTATTGTCTCTACAGTGATGCAGAAACCTTGCTGGAGAGGATGGCGAAGAGGTCAAAGACTTCTACGGGCGACGAGCCCCCGGCAGGCTCCACGAGCGTGCCAGAAACCGTCGTTGTCAGCCCAAAGCCCAGTCCTCAACGCAGCCCCCAGCACAGCCCCCAGCGCAGCCCCCAGCGTAAGTTCACTGTTCTTTTTCTGCTGGCGGGTGCCGAGGCTTCCATTCTTGCCGCTGATATCCTTGGGTTCGCAGGAGAAGAACGGCAACAAGGAGAGTTGTCGGAAAACATCCCCGTCGTGTCACCTTCATCGACCATGCCGCCCACGAGCACGTCCCCGGCAAGAGTTCCTACCGACAAGCCTATCTTAATTGAGGGGGAGCCGACAAGCACGGACTCCGGCAACCCACCCCCGGCAACCGAAGCTGCTGGGAGGGGCGAGGCCACCTCCCAACAGCTCGACGTAGGTAATCGATTGCCTCAGAGTGCTTGTTATTCTTTCCCTTATCTCTCTGTCTTTAGTCGCTTCAAACTTCAATCTTGATCTTATTCTGTTTTCCTCCCTCGTCCTTCAGAGTTCCCTGTGACGGAACACATGGACGTCGACGTCGTCATCGAGGAGACCGCCAGGGACGCCGCTGCCGAAGCAGACAGGATCGCTGCTAGCGAGGCCACCAAGGATGACACTGTCGAGGCTGGTGGTGCTCTTGACGGGGAGGCCGCCAAGACTGCACAAGAGGAACCCGCCAAGGAACCTACTGAAGAGGGCGACAGGGAGGCTGATGACCGCACTGACGGCATTCCTGCCGCAGGAGCGCCAGGCGCTGCACCGGCAATAGAGCCCCCTGCCACTGGTGAGGCGGTCGCTGAAGACCAGCCATCAACATCTGAGGGCCCCTCATCCAGCAAATACCTCAAGGTTGGCGAGAACCTGTTCGTCAACTTGCCGGGGACGGCAAGCATTGGGGCACCAGCCGAAGGAGAAGTTTTTGATGAAGAAATCATCGCTGCTGCCGGGCTCGAGGTCGTTGACGATCCCAGCGCCAGTAGCGGCAAATCTGAAGAGGATCAGCTCCTTCAGGCCATGGGCGAGAATTTCCGCAAGCTCCAGGCTCTCCACCGCGCCCAGAAAGATAAGGCAGACTCCAGAATGGCAGTTGTCGAGGCGGCCGAAGCAGATTTTCAAAGGCGCGTCGAACAAATGCAGGTCTGGCACGCCGAGGCCCTCCAAGAGTTGGTTGCCGGCCGGGAACAAGTGAGCCAGCAGTGGACTAAGATCCTCCTGAAGCAATCTGATATGGAGAAGGCACATGATGAAGCTACCCAAAGGATTGCTACTGAAGATGCTCTCCTGACGGGGCGCCGCGTTGCTCTTGATGCTCATAAGGAAGATCTCACCGCACGTGAGTAGGCGCTCACCGCCAAGCTTCACAGCAAAGATGAAGATATCGAGAAGCTTGTCGCGCGGCGGACCCAGGAGCTGGAGTGAAAACATAAAGAGGCGCTCGAAGCTCTGACTGCAAGTCACGCCGACAAGCTCAAGGAGGCCGTCGATGCTGCCGAAGCTGCAGAGGCTGCCAAGAACGAGCTGAGCGACAAGGTAAAGAAGCTGGAAACATATCTCGAAGAGCACGGCAAGGAGCTCTCGACGCTCAAGGGTGATAGGGAAAAAACCCTCCACTCCTTGGCGGAGATGCAAGTTGCCCTGTCCAATAAAACCAAGCAGCTCTCCTCTGCGGCTGATGACATTGCAGTCTTGGAACTGACGCTGACCATGTTGTATAAGTCTCTCGAGGCCGGCAGGGCCCGTGAGAAGGCTCTACTCAAGGATCTCCAAGGAGAGAGGAACCTGCTCAAGAGCGCCGCCGCCGCCCAAGCCGATTACGAAAAGGGAGTGGAGATCTGGACTGGACGTCTCATCGCCACCGCGGAGAAGCTTACGGCAGAACTGTCAACCATGGGCCTATCGAACTTCAAGTATTCTTCCGAGGAAAGAATATCTCCAAGTGCCAGGTTGACGATGTTCTTTGAAAGCATCATCAACGCCTTGAGGGTGCTCCAGTCTAGCCGGGCGACCCAATTGGCCAACGAGACTCGCCGGCTTTGCCGGGCCGCCCTCGGCAAGGTGCTCATCAAGGTGGTGCACAGCAATCTCGGCATCGACCTCTCCAACGCGCTCGGCCATCTGCTAAGGGACGCAAATGTCGAGGCACTTGAAGAATGCATCGCGCCTATCCTTGAGAAGGTGGACTCCATCAAAAGGATTGAAGGCCAGCGCAGGGATTAAGTGCTCCCCTTTTCTTGCCGTCATCATTCCATGTAAAAAACGATTAAGTCTCAAGTTAGAATTGCGGCAGCTCATGAATGTAATATAACTCGTCTATGTTTAGGTTCATGCTTGCTATCTTCCTTGTCTGATTCCTTTATGTATGGAGTTCACCCTACGCTTACTGAAAAACTTGCCGGCGCGCAACCTGCCGCGAGCGCTGGGTGCGGGACTTCAGCAGCCTGCTGGAGGCGCAGCGGCCGACAAGACTCCTTGGCGTTCTCAGTGCAGCCACTTAGATCGTTGAGCGGGCTCGAAACAAAATAAGGGCGCAACTGATTACAACAAGGGTTCCTTCACGTGCAGATTTTTCTATACAAGAGTCGGAATCGTTCAAGGAAATAACTTTATAATAAAAGAAACTTGCTCTAAGTTTTTAGAACTTAGCTTTCTGTCGCTATCCTTCCTCCGGCAAGCGTCGATTCCGAACATCGCCAACCAGTACTCATATCTCCCTTCCCCCCCGGCAAATGTGCATGCGAGGAATCCTTCTGTCTTTTAAAAAGAAAGAAGAGAAAATAAAGACATGAAACCTTGGCGGTTCGTTAGAACTTACCAGGGGTAGGTGTTATACAACATCTTAGACAAACATGCATATATAAATATGAACATGGGAATCAATAAGGGAATGTACAACACTTAAATTTATTCATCTGCGCTCAGGGTCTGCGCCTGGCTTTGTACAAAGGATCACATGCCTTGCCGGCAAGACTTGTACAAAAGGGTGGTTGCCGGGAGCCCCCTGCAACCGCGCCTTATGGGTAGAACTTGCGAAGATGTTCGATATTCCAGGAATTGCTCACTGGAACGCCATCTTCGGTCTCCAAGCGGACAGCGCCAGGCCTGGTGACTCGTACTACCCGATAAGGGCCTTCCCACTTTGGCGTCAACTTGTTTGAATTATTGGCGGACTAAATCTGCCGAAGAACAAGGTCGCCTTCCTCAAGGCTTCGGGTATGAACTTTGCGGCTATGATAGCGGCGCAAAGCTTGCTGGTAGCGTGCAGCTCGCACAGCAGCCTGAAGACGATTCTCCTCAAGGAGCACATCGTCATCTTGCCACAGTTGCTCTTGCTCAAGCTCATCATAAGCGAGCACTCGAGGAGATCCGTATGTGAGTTCCGTGGGGAGAACTGCTTCCGCTCCGTAGACCAGAGCGAAGGGCGTCTAGCCGGTGGCTCAATTTGGTGTTGTTCTGATTGACCAAAGAACCGCCGGCAACTCATCAATCCAGCGTCTTCCGCACTTTCTCAGCCTGTCAAAAGTCCTGGTCCTGAGACCGCGCAGCACTTCAGCATTGGCCCTCTCCGCTTGGCCGTTGCTTCTCGGGTGAGCAACAGAGGCAAAACAAATTTTGCAGCCAAGGTCTTGGACGTACTGCATGAAGGTGCGACTTGTGAACTGCGTGCCGTTGTCGGTGATGATCCTGTTGGGTACACCAAAATGGCAAACTATCCCTTTAAAGAACTTGACGGCCGATTGTGCTGTCACCTTCCTCACTGCTTCCACCTCCGGCCACTTTGTGAACTTGTCGATAGCAACGTACAAGTACTCAAAGCCCCCGGTAGCACGGGGGAAAGGGCCCAGTATGTCGAGCCCCCAGACCGAAAATGGCCAGGAGAGAGGGATTGTCTGAAGAGCTTGGGCTGGCTGATGTGATTTCTTCGAATGAAACTGGCACGCTTCACACTTGGTGACTAGTGCAGTTGCATCCTGGAGAGCGGTGGGCCAAAAGAAACCTTGCCGGAATGCTTTCCCGGCAAGCGCTCTTGACCCTATGTGAGAGCCACATATGCCTCCATGTATCTCTGCCAACAGCTCTAGTCCATCCTCCCGAGGAATGCACTTCAATTTCACACCGTTTGGTCTCTTTCTGTACAGGACGTCATCGACGAACTTGTACATAACAGACCGATGGGCTACTCTCTCTGCTTCTTCCTGTTCCTCAGGGAGTTCTCCTGTCTGAAGGAAATGGACAATGTTCTGCGCCCATGCTGGAGCCTGAGGCTCGACAGCTAGGACTAAAGGCATCTCCTCTGCCGGGGGAACGCTTGTCTCGATAGCAAGGGCCTGAGGCCCTGCCGGAGCCTGTTGTTCCTCGGCAGGCATGTCGATCTCGGCAACTTCCTTGCCGGCGGCTCCGGGGAGCTCTGCCGGTAAGTACTGGCCAGAGTTCAACTTTCTTCTCTTTTCTTGCCGCATCGATGGCGCCACAGATGGTTGAGTCAATTGGAGCACAAAAGTTCCTGGTTCCACAGGCAACTTGAGGGCAGCACATTTTGACAGGTCGTCAGCAACACTGTTCTCGGCACGAGGAATGTGCTCCATTTGCATACCGTCAAAGCGCTCTTCCATTTTCCTCACTTCATCCACGTAGGCTTGCATCAATGGACTTTGATAACTCTTGTTGACTTGCCTGACGACAAGTTGTGAATCGCCTTTGATGACGAGCTTTTTGATACCAAGGTCTGCCGCGATCCTGAGACCGGCAAGCAAACCCTCGTATTCTGCAGTGTTGTTGGTTGAACTCTCCCGGGGAAAATGCATTTGGACTACGTACTTGAGGTGCTCTCCGGTGGGTGCGACAAGCAGCACGCCAGCACCGGCGCCTTGCAGCGAAAAAGCCCCATCAAAGTACATAACCCATTGCTGACCGATTTCCTTGCCGGGGAGAGTTGTTTCCTGAACCTCTTCGTCTGGCATTGGGGTCCATTCTGCAATGAACTCCGCCAAGGCCCTGCTCTGGATCGTCGAAGTGCTTTCAAACTTGAGGCCAAAGCTCGACAACTCCAACGCCCACTCTACGATCCTGCCGGTTGCTTCTGGATTTTGCAAAATCCGTTGCAATGGAAAGCGAGTGACGATGGTAATTTCATGTGCTTGAAAATAGTGGCGCAGCTTCCTTGAGGCCATAAGAAGGCCGAAAAGCAACTTCTGCACACCAGAATATCTTGACCTAGCTCCTTGTAAAAGAGAGCTAACAAAATAAACTGGGCGCTGCACCACCTTCTTCTTCTGCACGGGTTCTTCTGTTTGCGCAGATCCTGTCTTGCCGGGATCAACCCTTGTCGGGGGAGATCTTGCCGCGTCATCTGGCGGTCTTGCCACTGGTGTTGTTTCCTCATCAGCCTCTCTCTGCGCCACTAACGCAGCACTAACCACTTGATTTGTTGCCGCCAGTTATAGCAGCAATGGCTCTTGTGGTTTAGGCGCGACTAGCGTCGGCGGAGAGGAAAGGTATTTCTTCAAATCTTGCAGCGCAGCCTCCGCCTCTGGAGTCCATTTCATTGGACCTGCCTTCTTCAAAAAATTTAAGAAAGGCAGGGCGCGCTCAGCAGATTTGGAAATAAACCTGCTTAGAGCAGCAACACAGCCGGCAAGACGACGCACATCTTTGACGCGTCTCGGCGCTTCAATTTGCTCAATAGCTTTGATCTTGTCGGGGTTCGCTTCGATTCCCCGGCAAGATACAAAGAATCCGAGGAGCTTGCCGGAAGGAACACCGAACACGCACTTCTCAGGATTGAGCTTCAAGTTGATCTTGCGCAGATTTGCAAATGTTTCTTCTAAATCTTGAATGAGCGTTGCTTTGTCTTTGGTTTTGACCACTATATCATCCATATACGCCTCCATATTTCTATGGAGTTGAGGCTCAAAACCAATTTGGATTGCTCTGGCAAATGTCGAACCGGCACTTTTCAACCCGAAAGGCATACGTATGAAACAATACGTACCACATGGGGTGATAAATGCGGTCTTCTCTTCGTCTTCTTTTGCCATAAAAATCTGATGATACCCTGAATAGGCATCAAGGAAGGACAGGAGATCACAACCAGCGGTGGAATCCACAATCTGGTCGATGCGCGGCAAGGGAAAGGGATCTTTTGGACAAGCTTTATTGATATCTGTATAATCGATACAAAGCCTCCATTTCCCATTCGCTTTCCGCACTACAACCGGATTGGCCAACCAGGTTGGATGAAGCACTCCTTTGACCAATCCTGCCGCCTCCAGCTTTCTGATTTCTTCGGCGATGAATTCTTGCCGCTCCAAGGCTTGCTTCCTGACTCTTTGCTTGACGGGCCGTGCATGAGGACAGACAGCAAGGTGGTGCTCAATTACCTTCCTGGGAACACCGGGGATGTCAGACGGTTGCCATGCAAACACGTCGACATTCGCCCGTAGGAAAGCAATGAGCGTGTTTTCCTATTTGTCATCTAGGGTGGAACTTATGGTAAAAGTTCCCCCCGTTCCGTCCTCTCTGACGGGCACCCTCTTGGTTTCCGGCGGAGCAGCCTTGGATTTCTTGTTCTTGCCGGTGGAACTCTCTGGTGCGTCCTCGACGGAAGAGCAGCACTCCGAGGAGGTGCGCTTGCCGGAGTTCGCGCCAAGGTTCTTGCCGGTCTTCTTCTTCCCCCCGGGAGTTCCAGCGGCAGGAGCAGGTGCCTTGATGGCAGGTGCTGCAACTGCTTCCCGATAAAGTTGGTCGGCACAGATGAACGCATCCTTCTTATCGGAATGGATAGTGATGACGCCCAACGGCCCAGGCATCTTCAAGACGTTATACGCGTAGTGCGATGCCGCCATAAACTTAGCCAGCGCTGGCCGACCAAGGATCCCATTGTATGACATGGGGATTTTGGCGACATCAAACACCACCTTCTCGGTCCTGAAGTTGAGCTCGCTACCAAATGTTACCGGTAGCGTGATCTTGCCCTTAGGCTGGGTTCTTCCCGGATTGACCCCTTGAAACATACCCGTTTCTTCGAGGTCTTCGTCGGGAATTTGGAGCTTTTTGAGCACATCTGGTGAGATTAAGTTTAGGCCGGCCCCACCATCAACTAACATTTTCGTCACCTTGAGGTTGCGAATCGTTGGGGAGACCAACAATGGCAAGCACCCGACCGCAGTTGTGCGATCAGGGTGATCCTCGGTGTCGAAAATGATAGGCGTGTTGGACCACTTCAGGGGCCTACATGCATCTGGGGATGGCTCTGCTGCATTGACTTCCCACACCCACTGTTTGAGTTGACGGTGGGAAGAATGCAGCGAGGCACCTCCATCGATACACATGGCCTCCGTAGCCTTCTGGAATTCTTGCTCACTGGATTCATCATCTTCCTCATCATCATCTTCTTCTTTGTCCCGTCCCCGAGCAGGCCTATCTTTTTGTTGCTTGGCCTTGCCGCGGCGCCGCCCTCGGCCACCGCGCTTCTTGCCAGATCCATCAGCACCATCTTGGGCCTTCTCCTTATCTCGCCTTTCATATTCGGCCCTCTGTTTCTCGGCAAGCTGCTCAACTTGCCGGCAGTTCTGGAGATCGTGGCCCTTGGTGCGATGGATCTTGCAATACTGCTTGCCGGAGTTCTCCGACTTGTCAGTAGCCACCAAGGCCTGACAGGAAGGGCACCCGGCAAGATACTTGCCGGGGTCAGCAACCTTGGCCTTCTTGGCGGAGCCAGGGTTGTCGGACTCCTTGACAGCAAGCACGGCCTTGCCTCCGCGTTTCCTGTTCCACCGCCGGCCTTTCGTTGACGGGGCCGCGGCATCTTCTTCTTCGGATTCGCCCACCGCGCCAACAGCCTCGCCAGGGAGTTTCCTCCCCTATTCAGCTTGAGCACATTTATCGGCTAGAGCGTAAAGCTCGGCAATACTCCTGACTTTGTTCATTGCCAGCTCTTCCCGCATTTTGCGGTTACGCACGTTCTGGTGAAACGCGCTAACGACAGCGGCAGGGTGAACATCAGGAATATTGTACTGCACCCGGCTAAATCTCTGGATAAACTTGCGCAGGGACTCGCCCTCTTTCTGAGGGATGATATGCAAATCACTCTCTTGGCCAGGAGCTTGGTGACCTCCAACAAAGGCGCCAACAAACTAATGGCACCGATCTGACCAGGAGGAAATAGAATTCTCCGGCAGATGCATCAACCAAGACCTGACGTTGGGTTTGAGCACCAACGGGAAGTAGTTGGCAAGTATCTTGTCATCTCGGCCCCCGGCCGCCTGCACCGCAATGGTGTAGATGCTCAGGAACTCCGAGGGATGGGTCTTACCGTCATATTTCTCCGGGACCTCCGGCTTGAAGGTTCGGGAATTGGGCCACCGGACTTGCCGCAGCTCACGGGTAAACGCTGGAGTCCCTACCTCATAAGGCAAGTCTCCTACGTCCCCTGGCGCAGGCTCGTCGACAGCCGGCCCCGCGCGCTTATCAGACTGATAGCGCGCTTCCCGTCGCCGCTCGATGGTAGTTCGAGCGTCCTCCTTGCCTCGTTCCTGGAGAACTTGACGCTGATCGCGGCGCATCCGTGGATCGGATGATGCCGTGGAAACTTCTTCACGGCGGTCGACCTGCTGAGTTGTCGGCCGCCGCTGGTGCCGCGGAGGGGAGTGCACTGTGGTTGCACCACCTCTGGTTTTCTCTACATCGGCTCGCGCCGGATCGATGGGCCTCCGCTGCGAGGGCCCTGCCTCTTGCGGTCCATCTTTGTTGGCGAAACCGATAAGGCTCTGGATAGTAGCTCGCCACTCCTCCATCTTCTCCGGGGCAGGAGGAAAATCGAGGAGCAGCTGCGCACGTGCCAAAGCTTTCGCTGGCGTAGGTGGCGGCGACAGGTGCGAGGTACGTGAGGTGCTATGACTCCTAACAATATTAGAAGGAGCACCACCACGGTCACGCGACCGCGCGCCACCCTCGCCAGCAGCTCGGTGTGCATGCTGGTCCCGCGCACCTTGGGATCGATGCGCAGAAACCTTTTCATGGGGACGCCCTGAACCACCAGCGCCATGACGTCGCTCATCATGCACGACCTGGGTAGGTCGTGATGCTTGCGCCGGCGCGGGAGCTCCAGCAGGCGCCCTCCGATCTCTGGAGTTCGTTGTGCCACCCGTAGGCAACACAGCGCCGTCTCTAGATCCAGCGGCGTGCAGATTACCACTGCCACTGCGAACGATACCGCTCGCTTGGCTCGGATCACCGGAACGCCGCGGGGGTTCTAATACTCTTCCTTCTGTATCCACGCCGTCGCCCGTACGCGAAGGCGTAGGCAAAACTGACGTGGACGGTTGCGCCGTTACAGCGCTCTTCTTCTTGGGCGGCATGATGATGAAGAAACTGAGGCGCCAATCACTAGATCAGGTTCACGCAACCTTCAATCCCCCTACCTGGCACGCCAAAGATGTCGGGGTACGACACCTATGGGATCCCGAGAGACGCCTTTACGATTCGGCGGGGGGAGAGGTATACGCAAAGAGCAGAACCAGTGATCGACGCGGGAAGTTTTTACCCAGGTTCGGGCCGCTGATCAGCGTAAAACCCTACTCCTGCTTTGTGTTCTTATTAATGTTCTTGAGCCCAACCTTCAGGAGCGCTCGTTGTGAACAGTATGCTCGAAGAGCAGCTACGCATGCAGAATGGGCAAGAAGTTCTCCTCCCCTGTAGCAGTTGCCTTGGGCCTCCTTTTATATCACAAAGGGGTCACCACAGTGGCAAAATGTACATACATCGAGGTGTAAAGTAGCTATAGGGTATCATACCTAACCCCTGACGGATTAGGACAAACGCATTTAATGCACCGTGAGGTGTCCGTTTAGGTGTCCTCACTTTCTTGGGGATGGAAAAAGGGGCCATCCCATCAGCACCGCTTAAGCTCTCCTCCACTGGTGCATTGCCACGCATCCAGAGAAGGACCCAGAATGTCAGGCTTGTTACTGTGCCGAAGCGGTGGCACAGTGGCAGAATCTTGCCGGGCGTCGAATCTTGCCGAGCACCAAGCTTTGCTGGGCGCCAAGCCTTGCCGGACGCCAAGCCTTGCCGGGCGCCAATCCTTGCCGGCTTTGCAGGCCACCCCGGCAAGATCTTGCCGGGGAAGCTGGCCTTCGGATTCCAGCTCTTCTTATCCGCTGATCCTCAGATCTCTGACTTGATGATTTCTTTGGTGGCTTGAATCGACCTCGAGCTGTTTCCCGGCAATCCTTGCCGCGAGGATGGCTATAACTGCCCGTGCACAAGTACGGGGTACTAGTGGCCCAATACTTAGTACACCGACACGAAGACAATTCATGTAGAGCATTCCTTCATCAGAGGTTGTCTTGGAGGCGTAATGGACCAAAAGCACTCAGAACACCTTGTCATTTGAGGCCATCTCTATTGCATTCTGCATTGTGCCAAAATCAGGTGTCAACAGTAGGTACAGAAAGTTGTGTTTACTAAATTCATCGATCACATGCCCCTCAAAAAATAATCCATCAATAAGGTTGATCAAGTCTTATTAACAAACCATTTTCGATTGACATGAAACCAAAGAATCTTCGTATAACACTAAGTTACCTCAACAGGGATATGCATCTCCCCTATAATTAGAGTTTCATATTTCTTTTTGACAGAAGGAATAGGGAATTGAAAACCTCCAATAGTAATTGCCAAAGCCTTTTCAATAATATTGATACCGTTCACTTGGAATTGTTTCTTCGGAAAATGCACCGTATGATCATTACCATTGGTATGAAAAGTAACCTTGCTTTTGTTGCAATCAATAGCAGCCCTTGCAGTGTTCAAAAAGGGTCTACCAAGGATAATCAACATGTTGTCGTCCTCGAGCATATCAAGTATGACAAAGTCTGTTAAGATAGTAACATTTGCAACTACAACGGGGACATCCTCACAAATACCGATAGGTATGGCAGTTGATTTGTCAGCCATTTGCAATGATATTTCAGCAGGTGTGAGTTTATTCAAATCAAGTCTTCTATATAAACAGAAAGGCATAACACTGACACCAGCTCCTAAGTCACATAAAGCAGTTTTGACATAATTTCTTTTCATGGAGCATGGTATAGTAGGTATTCCTGGATCCCCTAGTTTGTTAGATACTCCATCCTTAAAAGAACAATTTGCAAGCATGGTGAAAATTTCAGCTTCAGGTATCTTTCTTTTATTAGTGACAATATCTTTGATATACTTAGCATATGGGGCCATCTTTAAAAAATCAGTCAAACGAGGACGCAAAAATACTGGCCTAAGCATTTCAGCAAAGCGTTCAAATTCCTCCTCATCTTTATTCTTAGATGGTTTAACAGGGAAAGCCATGGGTTTCTGAACCTATGGTTCTCTTTATTTACCATGTTTTCTAGCAATGAAATCTCTTTTATCATAACGTTTATTCTTTGGAGGTGGGTTATCAAGATCAACAGCAGGTTCTATCTCAACATCATTATCAGGTTCTTTATCATTGTCTGGTTGAGCATCTACATGAACATCATCATTATCATTTCCATTATCACTATCTGAATGTTCATTACCAGATTGTGTCTCAGCATCAGAAATAGAAACATCATTACTATTCTCAGAAGGTTTTTTCTACCTCAGGTTCACTAGAAGTATGCAAAGTCCTATCATTTTTCTTTTTATTTTTCTTCTTAGAAGGACTAGGTGCATATATATTAATTCTTTGAGAATCCTGTTCAACACTTTTAGGATGACCTTCAGGATAGAGTGGCTCTTGAGTCATTCTACCTCCTCTAGTCATTACTCTAATAGCATGATCATTCATATTACTATTCATCTTATTAAGTAATTCATTTTGAGATTTAGCAACTTGTCCTAAGTGGGTTTGGACCGTGGAAGCATGTTTACCTAGACCTTTAACATCATTAGCAATTCTAAACATCAAGTCACTCAAACGATCAATCATGAAAGCATTACATTTTAATTTCTTCATAACATACATATTAAAATGTTCTTGCTTAACAATGTAGTTATCAAATTCATCCAGGCATTGACTAGCGGATTTATTATAAGGAATATCACCTTCATCAAATCTCATGAGAGAATTTACCTCTACTACCTGTGTCGGGGTATCAAGTCCATGTATTTCTTCAATAGGTGGTAAATTCTTAGCATCTTCAGCTTTCAGACCTTTTTCTCTCATAGATTTCTTTGCCTCTTGCATATCTTCAGGACTGAGAAATAGAATACCCCTCTTCTTCGGAGTTGGTTTAGGCGGTGGTTCAGGAAGTGTCCAATCATTATCATTCCTCAATATATTACTCAATAGTTCTTTAGCTTGTTCAACAGTTCATTCCGTGAAAACACAACCAGCACAACTATCTAGGTAGTCCCTAGAAGCATTGGTTAGTCCATTATAAAAGATATCAAGTATTCCATTTTTCTTAAGAGGATGATTAGGCAAAGCATTAAGTAATTTGAGAAACCTCCCCCAAGCTTGAGGGAGATTATCTTCTTCAATTACAAAGTTAAATATTTCCTGTAAGGCAGCTTGTTTCTTATGAGCATGATTTTTTTTCCAGAGAAGTAAGATATCATATCCTGGGGGCTACACACACAACCATGAGCAAGAGTATTAAACCATATCTTAGCATCACCCTTTAACGAGAAAGGAAACAACTTAAGGATATAGTAATAGTGAATTCTTTCCTCATGAGCAAACAGGGTGGCTATATCATTCAATTTAGTGAGATGTGCCACAACAGTTTCACATTCATAACCATGAAAAGGATCAGATTCAACCAAAGTAGTTAACTCAGGATCGACAGAGAATTCATAACCCTTATCAGTAACAAAGATAGGTGAAGTAGCAAACTTAGGATCATATTTCATCCTAGCATTCAAAGATTTTTCTTTCAACTTACATAATAGTTTCTTAACATCTTCTCTATCATTACATGCAAGAAATTCCCTAGCTGTTTCTCTGTCCATAACATAGCCTTCAGGTATCTTAGCTGTTTCAATTCTAGGAGAGCTAGGTCTACTAGGTGTATCATCAGTTTCAACAATTTCATCAATTTTAGCATTTTCAAACTCTTTAGCTCTAGCAAGTTGTTCATCAAGAAATTCACCTAGTGGCACAGTATCATCAAGTATAGTACTAGCATCATCAATAACATCATTCATAGAAGAAGTAGCATCATCAATTACTTGTGACATATCAGGATTAATAGTAGGTGGTGGTGTTGCAAGCTTACTTAAAACAGAAGGCGAATCAAATGCAGAGCTAGATGGCAGTTCCTTACATCCCCTTGTCTTAGAGGGAATGATCTTGGTCCTATTATCTTTCAGATTCTTCATAGTGATCAACAGATATAAATCCCAAGTGACTCAGCAAATAGAGCTATGCTCCCTGGCAACGGTGCCAGAAAAAAGGTCTTGATAACCCACAAGTATAGGAGATTACAACATTTTTCGAGGGCAGAGTATTCAACCCAAATTTATTGATTTGACAGAAGGGGAGCCAAAGAATATTTGCAAGTATTAGCAGTTGAGTTGGCAATTCAACCACACCTAGAGAACTAAATATCTGCACCAGAGTGATCAATAGCACAGTGGTATGGAAATTTGATAGCAGTGGTAACAATAGCAATAGTAACTGTAACGGTAACAGTAGTAGTTTTATAGTGATTGTAACAGTAGTAACTTAGCAAGATCAATATGTGAAAGTCGTAGGCATTGGATTGGTGATGGATAATTATGTTGGATGACATTCATCATGTAACAGTTATAAGTTAGAGCGATACAGAGCTAGCTCCAGTTCATCAATGTAATGTAGGCATGTATTCCATATACAGTCATACATGCTTATGATAAGAACTTGCATGACATCTTTTGTCCTACCCTCCCATGGCAGCAGGGTCCATAAGGACTAAGGGATATTAAGGCCTCCTTTTAATAGACACGGGTAGAACGAGCTGCTATACAAACGGTTTTTAACACCTTTCCGCGACGGCATTTTCAACCGTCGCCTAGTGAGTGTGGACGATAGGGGGTCCTTCCCACACGACCAAGAAACCATCGGTATAGGCCCTCCGGTCACACACGCTGGGCAAAATGAGCTCGTGTGCGATTGGGCGAGCAATCAAATAAAATTATACATGCCCAATCAGTTCCGGTCATAAGTACATCCCACATAGTCTGTCCCAGACAAACGTTTCCGTTTGTATGTACATTCCACGCAGTCAATCCAAGGAACACGTTTCCATTCGTATGTACATCCCACACAGTCAATCCAAGAAGTGTGTTTCTATTCGCATGTACATCCCACACAGTCAATCCAGGGAAAACGTTTCCATTCGCACGTACATCACACACAATTTTCCCCATTAAATCGTTTGTGATAGCGTTGCCATTGTAGACGATATTAACAATTTTATCGTTTGCGTTATTGAATGCATCATGCACGGTGCATAGAAGAAACTGTGTGGCATAGGTTGTCCATCACACACACTTTTTATCTGGAAAATGTTTGCGCAAGGTGGCCTAACTCAAACAGTTTTCCAGAGGAAGTCGTGTGTGATTGTTCATTGATCCAACACGTTTTCTTCCTAGGAACTGTGTGGGTTGTCTGAGGTCATCGCCCATGGTGTTGTCTCAATAACCGTTTGCAATAGAAAAACCCAATAAGCATGCTAATTGGCCTATTATTAATAATCCATTTATTAATCAAATTGGCATTTCATATTAAGCACGCAATATATTTCATTTTCGCATTACGGAACCAAGATTTCATAATTGAAATACATCAAAGTACATATAGCTTCAGCACTCAGTTACACCATATAGGCATATAGCTAGCTACCCCATTACACAACTGCACCAGCACCAAGTTTCACTTGCAACATCTATAACCTTTGGAAATTAGCATCATAGACGGTAGGTAGATAGATGAATCTCATCTGGAAAACTGCTGAAGCGGAAGGCGAATATTGAGCCTTCATTGATGTTGAAGCTCCTTGCAACTTTAGGCCAGTGCATGTGGATGATTGACCGTCCATCCTTCGTCCTCTTGAGGAAGACTTCAATATTGTACCGTGGGTGTTGTATGAATACCTTCCTCGCCTCCTGACCATACAGGTGGTTTGAGAGGTAATCATCAGTGAACTGCTTTGGAAAGGCCTGAAAACAAAGATATGCATAAATATCTTCTCTAAATTTGGAAATGGCGCAAAGGAATAAAAAATACAAGGTATAATAGTTAGTACCATCCTGTGGTGCACTGATGTCTTCTTCATTGTGCAGACAAAGATCTTGTTGTTTCTTGTCGCTAGTTTCTTTATCCTAACAATCTTTCTAAGTTTCTTGACTTGACTGATATTCATGGACAACTTATTTCCCCATATGCAAAATGGGTCAAACAGTGGGTCAAAACCTTTGACAGCAGGACCTACATGTGCAAAGCCAAATTGTTAAAAACCTAAATATTAGAATGGTTTCTACAATTGCACAATATTGTGCTATTAGACAAGGACCATGCATGTGCAAACCGCGATTGTAAACCTCAATGCATCCCATTGTTTCCCTGCAACACATATAAGGTAGTTATTGATCAGGTTAAGTGAGGGTTGGCATACTATCAGTAAAATATGTTGATGAAAAACAAACACATTGCAAAATTCAGCGGATTAATTCGAGCCACATGGAAAAGCCATTTATCCAAATCAAGCATGATTAAGAACTAGGAAATATAGCAATTGTATATGTTTCTCATGTATTTAGTATAGCCAAATTCGATTTATTCCTCACATGCATAACAATACAAAATTGTACCCACAATAATTGAACATCGCATTGCAGAATTGAACCAAACAGTTAACTAAACACCACAACAAATGAACCAAACATTAACTAAGCACCACATTGCACAATATAACATACTCCTACTAGAAGATCAGACAGTTAACCAAACCAAGCATGCTTAACAACTTGGAAATATATCAATTGTATTTGTTTCTCATGTATTTAGTACAACCAAATTCAATTTATTTCTCACATGGAAGACAATAAAAAAATGCACCCACAACAATTGAACATCGCATTGCAGAATTGAACCAAACAGTTAACTAAACACCACAACAAATGAACCAAACATTAACTAAGAACCACATTGCACAATATATAACATACTAGAAGATCAGACAGTTAACCAAACCAAGCATGCTTGACAACTTGGAAATATAGCAATTGTATTTGTTTCTCATGTATTTTGTACAACCAAATTCGATTTATTTCTCACATGGAAGACAATACAAAATTGCACCCATAAGAATTGAACATCACATTGCAGAATTGAACCAAACAGTTAACTCAACACGATAACAAATTAACCAAACAGTTAATAATTGAGCACCACATTGCACGAGATATATAACATATATACTAGAGGATCAGATTGCATGGTAAAAGTGCATAGGACAATTCACTAGAATTTGTTAAGGAAAGGCAGGAGCAGCACATGCAACAGGTAAACTAAACATGCTTAACCATCGTAGCTGGCTAACTGAACATAGGTCCTTATAGTGAGCTAATAAGACAAGCTACTCCTCATCGTCGGAGATATCGATGATGATTGGCTCCTTGGACTTGGAAGAGGGCGAGGCCTCCACATCGTGGGTGCCCTCCTCATAGTGGTGAGTTGCCTGAGACTCTCCAGGCACCAACCTCCTGGCTCTCGAGTTGAGGTAAGCACGGGCACGCTGAGAAAATACCTTGTAGTCTTTATCGAAGGCACCGACGGTGGCCTCGAGAAAATGCCACGAAGTGTCGTTTAAAGCAGCCAACCGCGTGGCGGCGTGCAAGGCATCAACGGTGGCCTCGACGGCGAGGTGCTCCTCCAAGATCAGGGGTTCCGCGCGAATGGCAGCCATCGCGACCTCATCCGCACGTGCGGCCGGGATTTGGTTCTCTGCTGCCAAATGCTCCTTGAGCTCTTGGTTATACTGCGTGCACCATGGTTTAGGGCGGTGCTTATTTGGAGGATGGGTCAGTGATTTGGGTGGAAGGTGTCGCGCCGGCGGTCGGGGCATGTGGGATGTAGAAGGAGGAGGAGGATGGGGGTCGGGTGTGGATTACCTGTCTAGATCGACGAGGCTAAGCAGCGTGAAGGAGGGTCACCGGTGAGGAGGCGGCGCTGCAAGCAAGGAGCGATGGTTTGAACTTGGAAAGGAAGGCGAAAAAAGGGGAAATGTGGCTTTTGGTCAGGGGGAGGGGCGAGGAGGTAGATATTTCCCCAGAAGCCGAATTGTTTTGCTCGCTGCAGCGAAAAACTGGCGCACAAAGTGTCATCACACACGGTCCCTTATTCAGCACTGTGTACGATATGTGAACATCACAAATGATTCATATAGTTTACCCCGTGTGTGATGAGTTTGAACGTGCCAATTTTGGTCTGAATTTCCCTGGTTACAGTGGTTATCCACGTCATTGCATAATTTGGTTACACAAAAGAGCCTATAGCACACCCACACTTCTTAATAGAGCAAGTTCAGCAATTAAACAGAGCTAGCTGACCTAAACATTACTCTAACAAATTAAAGACCGACACTCTAAATTAAACAAAGAGTATCACTGCGTCTGGTGCTCGTCGATCTCCGCCGCCTCCTCCATGTCCATCTCGCGCCCAACGATCTCCTGGGGAAGGGGCTCCATGGCATCCATCGCACCATACTCGGCAAGCATCTCACCATCCGTGTCCGCCATCTCTTTGGAAAAGGCCGCCACGAGCTGGGTGTGGGCGTCCGCGATCTGGTCTTGGACGGACTCTGTCGTGGCAAGGTATGCCGAGAAGGAATGGACGGCTGCTCGAACACTCTCGGCGATTGCCAACTCTTCGGTCGTGGGTTCCCAACTGTTGTCGGAGAAGCTTCGTTCAATTTGTGCGGTCACCGCCAGGAGCTGGGCGTGGGCGGCCTCGACATGGTCATGGGCAGCCTCCATCAGGGCTAAGGTGGCCGCTGCGGAACGGACAACTGCTGTGCTGCTCTCGCTAGTTGGTATCCCCGTCGCAGATGTTGCTACCGCCACCTCAGCAGCAACATCGGCCGTTTGGGCTGCCTTGGCCGCCTGGTTGCAGATTGTGGCCGCGCTCATGCAGGTTGTTAGCACCCTCATGGCGGCTACGGCCATGCTCTCGCCGGAGTGGGCCGCCGAAGTTGCCCTCACGACACGGGTCCACGTCCCCATCTTTGACCGGCGATGATTAAAGAGTGAAATGATATTTGGGGAGCGAGCTAGTGTGCTTGACGCACCGCCTGTAGACTGTAGCCGATGAACCTTCTCGTGTAAGCCATATACTACTCTGATGGTGCTCCAAGATATTTTGTATTGCATCACACACGGTTGGTGATAATAAAATGTGTGTGACCTTCTTGATTTTTTGTCTTGATTTGAAAAACATAATGGAGTCACATCAGCAAACGAGGGTGTTTGAATTGCTAGAACGTTTATCTGCAATGAACATGCAACTATGGGAGTGTCGTAAAAAAATTTGAAATTATTCAGGGTCCATTTGGACATTTCTATACATTAACTGAGTTTTCTAGGCATTTAATGTGTATAATTCAAAATTAAACTACATGCACATGCTCCGCTGCACCAAAATGGGTTGTAAAATCATATATGTGTCCATGGGTGGAAGCTTATGTCCCATGCAAGAAATGGGAATGAATTTCAAACACCTCGGCATCGTGGCTCGCCGGCAAATGTTGAGATACTTGGTTTTGAAATTCTAGTAAATCGAAAACTCGTCTGAAATTCATGAAACTTGGCATGCTATCATGGAATGGCACCAATATTTTGTGGTAAAAAATTGTCCCATTTGGGGTAAGTTTTGGTATAAGCTTCTCACAAACCAGAGCTTCTCACAAGAAGCCTCATGGTTCTGGTAGGGAACATGTCACCTTCGTGGACGAAATGATATTCGTTGCCTCTTCTTGCTTTCAGTTTCTTTCTAGTGTCAACATAGAGCAACAGGAGTGTCGTTTTAAATTTGTAATTTTTTGGGGTTCGTTTGGACATTTTTATACATTAACTGAGTTTTCTAGGCATTTCATGTGCACAATTCAAATTTGAACTATAGGCACATGCTCTAGTGTAGAAAAATGTGTTGAAAAATCAAATGTGTGTCCTTCGGTGCATGCTTAGGTCCCACGCAAGAAATGGGAATGAATTTCAAACACCTCGGCACCGTCAATCGGGCGCAAACATTGAGATACATGGTTTTTAAATTCTAGTAAATCCAAAACTCGCCTGAAATTCATGAAACTTGGCATGCTATCATGGAATGTCACCAACATGCCGTGGTAAAAAAATTGTCCCACTTGGGGCAGGTTTTGGTATAAGCTTCTCACAAACCAGAGCTTCTCACAAGAAGCATCACGGTCCTGGTAGGGAACGTGTCACCTTCGTGGACGAAACGATGTTCATTCCCTGTTCTTGCTTTCACTTTTTTTTCTAGTGTCCACATAGAGCAACAGGAGTGTCGTTTTAAATTTTGTAATTTTTGGTGGTTTGTTTGGACATTTTTATACATTAACTGAGTTTTCTAGGCATTTTATGTGCGTAATTCAAATTTGAACTACAGGCACATGCTCTAGTGTAGCAACTTGGGTTGAAAAATCATATATATATATGTGTGTCCTTGGGTTGAAAAATCATATATATATGTGTCCCGTGCAAGAAATGGGAATGAATTTCAAACACCTCAGCACCGTTGCTAGCTGGTAAACGTTGAGATACTTGGTTTTTAAATTCTAGTAAATCCAAAACTTGTCTGAAATTCATGAAAATTGGCATGCTATCATGGAATGTCACCAACATGCTGTGGTAAAAAAATTGTCCCATTTGGGGCAGGTTTTGGTATACGCTCCTCACAAACCAGAGCTTCTCACAAGAAGCCTTGTGGTTCCGGTAGGGAACGTGTGTCATCTTTCTGGATGAAACAACATTAGTTGCCTGTTCTTGCCTTGATTTTTTTTTCTAGATACAACATAGACCAACAGGAGGGTTATGTTAAAAATTTGGAATTATTCGGGGTTCGTTTGGACATTTTTATACATTAACCGAGTTTTCTAGGTATTTTATGTGCATAATTCAAATATGAACTACATGCACATGCTCCAGTGTAGCAACTTGGATTGAAAAATCATATATATGTGTGTCCTTGGGTGCATGCTTAGGTCCCATGTAAGAAATGGGAATGAACTTCAAACACCTCGGCATCGTGGCTCGGCCGATAACATTGAGATACTTGGTTTTAAAATTCTAGTAAATCCAAAACTCGTCTGTAATTCATGAAACTTGGCATGCTATCATGGAATGACACCAACATGTTGTGGTATTTTTTGTGTCCAATTTGATAGAAGGCCCACGAATTAACAACCAACAAAGGCATTTTGAAACAAATAGCTGCCACGTTATATCTCAAATGTTTGTATAATTTAATTCATGAGCATTCTGCTAACCATTCATGTGACGCCACGCGTCAAACTTTTAATGGCTAGGAGGTGCCGTGCGGACAACTACTTGAGTAGACGGGAGGCATGCGAGCGCAGTCCGCTGCGCAGGCTGACTGAGAGGCGTGCAAGAAGTCCTCCGATGTGCAGGCTCACCGAGAAGCATGCGAGCTGTACGGTGTACGCTACACAGGATCACTGGGAAGTGAGCCCTTTGATTTCCATGGCCGCCCGCCTCGCTCCCAACCTCTCCATTAATGGCGCCCAAGCCGCTATTTAATACGGGTGGCCTCACTCTTCGCCTCCCATTCCCCTCCCGGAGACCTCCACCAACGCCATGGCACAGAAGGATCATCTGCCACTAGTCTTCCAGTTTGGTGAAGTCGACTCCGAGTCTGAGGAGATAGAAAATAAGGAGGAATGGAGCCTCATGGACATGGCCCTAAATGAGCTGGTTGCGCCGGATGCTGCCCCTGCGCCCGTCCCAGCTCCCATCCCCGTGCCCGCACCAGCGACCATCCCCTAGCATTGACGGGGTGATCGCCGAGCACTATCGTAGCGCTGGAAGCCGCGGGCATCAGCGAGGTCCCCGCGGACCCACGCGAGCTCGTGTACATGCCAGCGCCAGCGCCACCGCCCGTGCCCATGCGCGCCCCTGCACCCACCGTGGCACCGGGCCCCATGCGTTTGCCTGCACCCGCCGTGCCCGTGCCCGTCAGCGTCATGGGACGCCGCCATCGATCGCTACCTCGCAGCGCCGCGACTTACCGTCCTCCCGCGCCGCGCCCGTCGATCATGCGCTGACAGGGTCTTTGATTTCCAAGTGAAGAACATTCTGAGCTGCCTTGAAGACTTCAACAACGGCGTCCGGGAGGACGACAACGACAACGCCGGCGCAACACGCCGCCTCCGCAATTAGTTTTTTAGGTTTAATATTGTACCTCGATTGTATGAATATAAAGTTACAGCGTGACTAAATGAAACATGTGGTTCGAACAAACTTGCGTTTTTCTCTCTGAATGTACAGACTCATCAAATGATTTGGTTTTTAAATTTAAAACACTCATCGCAAACATTTTATACAGAACACCCGTATGCAAACCGAGATCTTCCCCAGTAAGCCAAGGAAAAATGTGCTGCGCAGGATTTGTGCATCTCTTCATCGCAAATGTTTTAGATAGAACACCCGTATGCAAAAGCAAGAGCTACGATCCTTCCCCAGTAAGCCAAGGGAAAATCTGGCGTGCAGGATTTGTGCATCCCTTCAACGCAAACTATTTTATCTGATGACCCGTGTGCAACCACGTACACACAATTTGGTAAGATTTGCATCTGTCATATTAGGTATATTGCCATTTGTCAAACTAGAAAGATTGGCATTTGTCAATCTAGTAACATTGCCCTTTGTCAACCTTGTAACACTGCCATTTGTCAAAATTTGCAGCTAAAAATCACTAGCACTATCTAATTTTGCAACTAAAATTCAGGAAGCATAGAATTCATTCATAGATTAAGCAGTCGTTTTTTATACAAACAGTTCAACTCGACAATTGAACCGACCAAAATTTTCCCCAATTGTTGCCAACCACGTACTGAAATGGCTAGTTCAACTATATGTACTAGCTAATTTTAAGTACGTAGTACAGTTCAACCATATCTATAGTCAGATGAACTGAACAAAATAGCCCCTAAATACTACTACTACGGAGGGGCTTTGTACTACTTCGAGCAACATCTCCTCTGCCGAGCGTGCTCAGTAAGAGGCGGAGGAGGATGAGCCTACCGACGAGCTGGACAACTAGAATCCGATGCCTGCCGCTGCTACACCTTTAGCGACGCTCACCTTGAACGCCCTCTGCCGCTCCAGGTGACCCCTCTCGAAGCAGCGGGACTCCTCGTAGGTCTCTTCATTCCGCGTCCCTGCGGCGGCATGTGTCGCGGCCACGACAGCGGTAAGACTCTTTGCATGCTCGATGAGGTGCTCCTCCTGCTCCCGCAGGAACTCGATGTAGCGTGCAAGGTCGCTGACGCACATGCGGGGCTCCACCTCCCACCTTCGGGCGGCGGTGGCGAAGCGGGTGATGACCCCCGCGGTCGACGGTGGGGTGGAGGCCACGGCGGATGACGATGGGGTGACGGACATGACGGCCACCTCCCGCCTTGGGCCACGGTGGTGGAGCGGGTGATGGCCATGGTGGCCGCAGTGGGGTGGCGGCCACAATGGCCATGGTGGACGCAGTGGGGTGGCGGCCACAATGGCCATCTCCCGCCTTTGGGCCGTGGTGGCGGAGCGGGCGATGGCCCTGGCTTTCGACGGTGGTGTGGCGGCCACGACAGCAGACGGTGGGGTGGCAGCAACGGCGGCCGGCAACAGCTGCCGACGGGCAGCGGCGGCTGAGCGTGTGGTGGGCTTTGTGCGCACACCCAACAGGGATGCCGCGCGCACTACACTATGCCGGGGACTGTGCCGCCGCTACCGTGGTGTAGACTCTAAGCTGGAGCTATCCTCTGATGACGGCAGAGTGGCTGAGCTACGATGACGGATCGGTGCCATTGGCGATTGTGGGAGAAGCAGACGAGATAAGCTATAGGGAGGGAGGGGAAAATGCGACGTAGGACTCGTCGGCCGTGAGGGTTTATATAGCAGGCCAGTAAGCATTGGGATTTTGGGGGATTTCACCGAGTCGGGCGGGAAGCTTGCGCAGCTATGCGCGGGAACCTGCGCGGTTGCGCGGGAACGGGCTCACCGACGATTCATTGGCGCCACTTCGAGCCATCGTTTGGCCAAAAGAACGCCTGTGCGGTGCTCAAGCTTGCGCTTGAAGCCGTCTACGGCAGCGGGGTGACAAGACGTGCGAGAGGAGGACGAAACGACACGTACACATACAGTTAATTAAAAAAAGTGTGCAATTTAATTACCTACTACCTCCGTCCTGGTTTATAAGTCCTCTTTGTATTTTTGTGCCAAATTTTGACTAGAGATTTAACTAATAAAATATGAATGCATGTCACCAAAGATTATACCGTTGGATTCGTATTTGAACATAGTTTCCAATTATATTATTTTTTGTAACATGCATTAACATTTTGTTAGTTAAATTTAAGGTCAAAATTTGGTAATGAATATAAAGGGGACTAATAAATCGGGACAGAGGTAGTAGCTCACGGCCGCTCTCTAGGACCATTGCGAACGATTGTTCGACCATCGTGTGATGTGGAACATGACGTAGTTTCACTTCATGCCGCCGGCTCACAACTGCCGGCCGAACTACTCTATGCGTGTGGTTGCTCGCGGTTGAGGCGGCCGCACCGCGCTCTGCTCGCGTCCCGCCACGTGCGCTCTACTCTTGCGGCCCTCCACGCGCTCTGCCCGCATCCCTCTTCGCGCGCTGCCAGTGTTTGAGGTCGGCGCATGATCATGTACATTCGTGCCGCCATTATGCATGCGGTTGCGCGGGGGCGCGGCGCCATGATGCAGTTACCCGCTCCAAAAACTGCGATGCGGACGTGCCGAGAATCCAGGCCGCTGAGCCCCCATTTATTCCCGTGGCTATTTACCTTCATCTCTCGCGCCCACGACACAATAATTAAGCACACCCACAACGACACATATTGAGAGGATATCCAGCGGCTCCAATGTCGCTCCCTGTGGCTCCAACGGCGCTCCCCATGGCTGACGAAGACAACGGATGGCAGTTCACCTCACCTCACATAGTGGACACCCACGTGAGGGGGAAGGACCTCTTGGTGGTGTACACGAACGAGCTGGTCCCTGTGGAGAGCTCCATCCAAACTATGGAGCAGTTGCTTGCCGAGGACAAGTACCATGTGGTCGGCTTTGACCTCGAGTTCACCGGCGGTCGTGCCGAGCGTGATCAGAAGGTTGCCATCGCCCAGTTGTGCGTGCTCCATCACGTCCTTGTCTACCACTACTGCCTGTCCACAAGGCATTGTGAGCATTTCGCCATGTTTATCAACAGCCGCGACTACAGTTTCGCTACGATGGACACCACCAACGATCTAAAGGCGCTCCAGGTTTTGCGCTTGGCTTGCCGGAATCTTGTGAACATCCGTGACCACTACAGGGTGTGGGGCAGCGCAAAGAACAAGCAGAACTCCCTAGTTGACCTCGCCTCGACCATCATGAACCCCTACTACATGAAGATGAAGGATGAGAGCAAGAAGGACAAGAACGCCTGGCACAGTGCCTGGGACCAGAGACTGGATGAAGAACATGTCAAGTACACGGACAAGGAGGCGTACACAAGCTACAAGGTGTATAGGCGGATCGTTGACATGAGGGAGTGCCTTCATCCTGCCCCAGAAGAGGGATCGAGCCACAGAGCAGTGGCGGCAACATCACAAGAAGTAGATGATTAGATGATCGTTTCTCCTAGTTTAGAATGCATGTAATTGTTTATTGAGGTGTGTGCGAATGTTTTGTATAGTCACTAATGTAATTGGATGTTTATTTTGGTTATATATGTTGTTCATCTGAAGAGAGAGCAAATCACATCCCACACGGAGTAAACTAGGGAACCCGTCGGTGATGATGTCATCATTCACTGACAGTTGTATACCAGCAAGCTTTTGCCCACAACACACATGGCTTATTAGCAACACTCGTCTGTGTTATTATCAGTCTTTGCACACATTTCTGATTACGGACCTATTTGCCCCGTATCACACGCATCTTGTTAAATTGAACCATTTCTGTTGTCTTGTCTAATCATAAATAGTTCATATGAGTGAACTATATGCCATATATCGCACACACCTTGATCTGGCTGGCCGTTTCTGTTGTCTTGGCTCATCACCAACAGTTCATCTGAGTGAACTATTGATAACCCACAAGTATAGGGGATCGCAACAGTTTTCGAGGGTAGAGTATTCAACCCAAATTTATTGATTCGACACAAGGGGAGCCAAAGAATATTCTCAAGTATTAGCAGCTGAGTTGTCAATTCAACCACGCCTGAAAGACTTAATATCTACAGCAAAGTATTTAGTAGCAAAGTAGTATGGAAGTAATGGTAACAGTGGCAAAAGTAACAGTAGCAGTTTTGTAGCAATTGTAACAGTGGCAACGGAAAAGTAACAAAGCAAAGATCAATATGTGAAAAGCTCGTAGGCAATGGATCAATGATGGATAATTATGTCGGATGGCATTCATCATGCAACAGTTATATCATAGGGTGACACAGAACTAGCTCCAATTCATCAATATAATGTAGGCATGTATTCCGAATATAGTCATACGTGCTTATGGAAAAGAACTTGCATGACATCTTTTGTCCTACCCTCCCGTGGCAGCAGGGTCCTAATGGAAACTAAGGGATATTAAGGCCTCCTTTTAATAGAGTACCGGACCAAAGCATTAGCACTTAGTGAATACATGAACTCCTCAAACTACGGTCATCACCGAGAAGTGTCCCGACTATTGTCACTCCAGGGTTGCCGGATCATAACACGTAGTAGGTGACTATAACTTGCAAGATAGGATCAAGAACACAAATATATTCATGGAAACATAAAGGGTTCAGATCTGAAATCATGGCACTCGGGCCCTAGTGACAAGCATTAAGCATAGCAAAGTCATAGCAACATCAATCTTAGAACATAGTGGATACTAGGGATCAAACCCTAACAAAACTAACTCGATTACATGGTAAATCTCATCCAACCCATCACCGTCCAGCAAGCCTACGATGGGATTACTCACGCACGGCGGTGAGCATCATGAAATTGGTGATGGATGATGGTTGATGATGACGACGGCGATGATTTCCCCTCTCCGGAGCCTCGAACGGACTCCAGATCTGGTCTCCCGAGGAAGAACAGGAGGAGGCGGCGGCTCCGTAGCGTAAAACGCGAGGAATCCTTCTCTCTGATTTTTTTTCTCACCGAACGTGAATATATGGAATTGGAGTTGAGGTCGGTGGAGGTCTAGGGGGCCCACAAGGACAGAGGGCGCGCACCCACCCTTGTGGATAGGGTGTGGGCCCCCTTCGGTTGATTCTTTCGCCAATTTTTTTTATTTATTCCAAAACTGATCTCCGTGAAGTTTCAGGTCATTCCGAGAACTTTTATTTCTGCACAAAAATAACACCATGGCAATTCTACTGAAAACAGCGTCAGTCCGGGTTAGTTCCATTCAAATCATGCAAATTAGAGTCCAAAACAAGGGCAAAAGAGTTTGGAAAAGTAGATACGATGGAGATGTATCAACTCCCCCAAGCTTAACCCATTGCTTGTCCTAAAGCAATTCAGTTGACAAACTGAAAGTGATAAAGAAAAAGTTTTACAAACTCTGTTTGATCTTGTTGTTGCAAATATGTAAAGCCAGCATTCAATTTTTAGCAAAGATTATGAACTAACCATATGCACAATAACATTTAGGTCTCACATTTACTCATATCAATGGCATAATCAACTAGCGAGCAATAATAATAAATCTCGGATGACAACACTTTTTCAAAACAATCATGATATGATATAACAAGATGGTATCTCGCTAGCCCTTTCTGAGACCACAAAATATAAATGCAGAGCACCCCTGAAGATCAAGGACTGACTAGGCATTGTAATTCATGGTAAAAGAGATCCAGTCACAGTCATACTCAATATCAATTAATAACAATGCATATAAATGACAGTGGTGCTCTCTAACTGGTGCCTTTTATAGGAGGATGATGACTCAGCAATAAAAGTAAATAGATAGGCCCTTCGCAGAGGGAAGCAGGGATTTGCAGAGGTGCCAGAGCTCGAGTTTTTGAAATAGAGATAAATAATATTTTGAGCGGTATGCTTTCATTGTCAACATAACAACCAAGAGATCTCGGTATCTTCCATGCTACATACATTATAGGCGGTTCCCAAACAAAATGGTAAAGTTTATACTCCCCCACCACCAACAAGCACACTCCACGGCTGGTCCGAAACAACGGGTACCATCCAACTAACAACAGTCCTGGGGGAGTTTTGGTTGCAATTATTTTGATTTGATTTGAGCTTGGGACTGGGCATCCCGGTTACCAGCCATTTTCTCGTGAATGATGAGCGGAGTCCACAATAATGCATATGAGAGCCACTCAACATTTTCATCGTGGTCTTCTCTCCTCGACCCCCAAAGAAAAGAAAAGAATTTCAAAGAAACACACTGAAATGTTTTTGGAGTTTTTGTTTTTCTGAAGAAAGTAAAACAAGAACGAGAAAAACTATTTACACGGGAAAGCTCCCAACAAGTAAAAGAAGAACGAGAAATCTTTTTGGGTTTTTCTTTTAATACTACTACTAAGTGAACATGGAAAGTAAACTAAGCTACAACTAATTTTTTTTGTTTTTCTCAAAGGCTTTTCAAACACACAAGAAGAAAGCGAGAAAAAGAAAATAAACTAGCATGGATAATACAATGAAAAAGTATGAACACCGACAACTAGAATGAGTGTGTGAACATGAATGTAATGTCGGTGAGAAAAACGTACTCCCCCAAGCTTAGGATTTGGGCCTAAGTTGGTCTAAGCCCATGGATCAAAGTAGCCCTCTCCAATATACTGAGGAGGATCCTGGGGGTTCCACTGGTTAGCGAGCTCTTGTGGCTCCCACTGATAAATAGACTCCTGATATGGATCAGGTGATGGCTCTAGCTCAGGAGCTGGGGATCGCGTCCCCTCCCAGTACGCATGAATGTCCTCGGGCAAAATGAAGTACCTGCCTGAATGAATATCAAACAAAGCAGGTGCAGGCAAGGTAATAATCTGAAAAGTATCCTCGCTAAATATCAAGTTATAAATGAGTCTCTTTTCCTCATCATAGCGAATAAACTTATGTGCTACCATGTTGTCATAATCTAAGTATATAGTGGGTAGCAGTTTCTCCTCTTTCTCATTATGCCTAATGGGTATCTCAAAGCATCTAGCAAGTCGAGAGGCGAAGATACCTCCGAAAATAGGACTCTTAGTACGGTTGAGACTCAACCGTCTAGCAACCATAACGCCTAAACTGAAAGTTTTATCGTGAAGTAAAGCATGGCGTAAAATGGCAAGGTCAGGAGCACTAAGGCCTCCACTCTCCCCGCGACCAATTAAACATCTCCCAGCAAATATTGAGTAGTAGCGCAAAACAGGAAAATGTAAACTAGCCACTCTCACTTCCGACACCTTTCTCCTTTCCCCTACGGTAACTTCATTAATAAAATCTTCCACATCACTAGGACGTGGTTCCTCGACGCTACCCTCATAAGGGAATTTACAAACCTCACAAAAGTCATAAAGCGTCATCTCCTTATGCTCATCATATAAGTGAAACTCTACCGTGGGTGGTGATCTCATCATATAAGTGAAACTCTACCGTGGGTGGTGAGCTCCTAGCATGAAAATGAAAATTTTTCACGAAAGTATTAGTGAGTAGGAGATACTGATCGCACAGGTCGTGGAGGAAGTCGGTGATGCCTGCACTCTCAGCCAAATAATAGAAATCCTCATAAATTTTGGCCGCTTCCAAGAATGCATCACATGGCCATTCACACGGCCGAATCTCCGCGGCACAAGGAAGATTGTACTTGGGCTTTTCCTTCTCCTGATTTTCTTTTTTCCTTTGAACCCTGGCTCGAAGGCCTCTCAACAATCTCCTCATCATTTTCTTCCTCTGAAAATTTTCTAAAATATTTAGTGACTCAAAATAAAAGTGAACCAAACTCAACAAAACTGATAGCAACTACTCCAACAAGTGCCTAGAAGCTATATCATGCATCAAAACTACTTTGGACCATATAAATTTGACATGCAAGCTCAAGAACAGGGTCACCACAGCAGCAAAAATTTGCAATAAATAAAGCACTAGAACAAAAACTAATTGGACCATTGGAGGAGTCACATACCGAAGAACAATCCCCCAAAGTAGTTTTGTGAATGGAGCTTTGAGCAAGGAGATCGAAAATGGCAGCAAAATGAGCAAGAACACGAGTTTTAGCTATGGGATGATTTTTTCTGGAGGAAGATGAAGTGGATGGGTGCTGGAATAAGTGGAGGGGAGCCACGTGGGACCCACAAGACTGGGGGCGCCCCCAGGGGGTAGGGCGTGCCCTCCGTCCTTGTGGACCGGTGGTGGGTCCCCCTGGTGTGTTCTCACTGCCAGAAATTCTCAAATATTCTATAAAAAATTATACTAGATTTTCAGGGCATTTGGAGAACTTTTATTTTCTGGACATTTTTTATTTCACAGATAATTCAGAAAACAGACGAAAAATACTATTTTTGCTTTATTCATTCTAAATAACAGAAAGTAAAAAAGTAGATATAGAAAGTTGTGCCTTCTAAATTCATCCATCTCATGCCCATCAAAAGGAATCCGTTAACAAGGTTGATCAAGTCTTATTAACAAACTTCTTCCAAATGACATGAAACCGGAGAATTTTTGAATAACACTAGGTTACCTCAACGGGGATATGCATGTCCCCAACAATAAGAATATCATATTTCTTTTTGACAGTAGGAAGAGGGAATTCAAAACCTCCAATAGTAATAGTTGAAATTCTTCCAATAGAAATGATACTATGAACTTGAGGTTGTTTCTTTTGAAAGTGTACCGTATGCTCATTACCATTAACATGAAAAGTGACATTGCCTTTGTTGCAATCAATAACAGCCCCTGCAGTATTCAAAAAGGGTCTACCTAGGATGATCGACATACTGTCGTCCTCAGGAATATCAAGAATAACAAAGTCCGTTAAGATAGTAATGTTTGCAACCACAATAGGCACATCCTCACAAATACCGATGGGTATAGCAGTTGATTTATCAGCCATTTACAAAGAGATTTCAGTAGGTGTCAACTTATTCAAATCAAGTCTACGATACAAAGAGAAAGGCATAACACTAACACCGGCTCCAAGATCACATAAAGCAGTTTTAACATAGTTTATTTTAATTGAGCATGGTATAGTTGGTACTCCTGGATCTCCAAGTTTCTTTGGTATTCCACCCTTAAAAGTATAATTAGCAAGCATGGTGGAAATTTTAGCTTCCGGTATCTTCCTTTTATTAGTAACAATATCTTTCATGTACTTAGCATAAGGAGACATTTTAAGCAGAACTGTCAAACGCATACGCAAAAAGATAGGTCTAATCATCTCAGCAAAGCGCTCAAAATCCTCATCATCCTTCTTCTTGGATGGCTTAGGAGGAAAGGGAATGGGTTTCTGAACCCATGGTTCACTTTCTTTACCATGTTTCCTAGCAATGAATTCTCTCTTATCATAACGTTGATTCTTTGATTGTGGGTTATCAAGATCAACAGCAGGTTCAATCTCTACATCATTATCATTACTAGGTTGAACAACAACATGAACATCATTATTAACATTATCACTAGGTTTATGTTCGTCACCAGATTGTGTCTCAGCATCAGAAATAGAAATATCATTGGGATTCTCAGTTGTATCTATAGCAGGTTCACTAGAAGCATGCAAAGTCCTATCAATTTTCTTTTTCTTTTTATTAGGATTAGGTGCATCAGTATTAATTCTCTGAGAATCTTGCTCAACTCTCTTAGGATGGCCCTCAGGATACAAAGGTTCCTGAGTCATTTTACCACCTCTAGTCATAACCCTAACAGCATTATCATTGTTCTTATTATTCAACTCATTAAGCAAATCATCCTGTGCTTTAAGTACTTGTTCTACTTGAGTTGTAACCATGGAAGCATGTTTACTAATAAGCTTAAGATCATTAATAGTTCTACTCATATAATCACCCAAGTGGTCAAACATGTAAGCATTACGTTTCAATTGTCTACCAACATAAGCATTGAAATTTTCTTGTTTAACAATAAAATTATTAAACTCATCCAAGCATTGACTAGCAGACTTATTATGAGGAATATCACCTTCAACAAATCTACGGAGAGAGTTTACCTCTACTACCTGTGTCGGGTTATCAAGACCATGTATTTCTTCAATAGGCGGTAAATTCTTAACATCTTCAGCTTTAATACCTTTTTCTTTCATAGATTTCTTTGCCTCTTGCATATCTTCGGGACTGAGAAATAGAATACCCCTTTTCTTCGGAGTTCGCGTAGGAGTTGGGTCAGGAAGTGTCCAATCATTATCATTACTCAATATATTATTTAAAAGCAATTCAGCTTGCTCAACAGTTTGTTCCCTGAAAACACAACCAACACAACTATCCAGGTGGTCTCTGGAAGCATCGGTTAGTCCATTATAAAAGATATCAAGTATTTCATTTTTCTTGAGAGGGTGATCAGGCAAAGCATTAAGTAACTGGAGAAGCCTCCCCCAAGCTTGTGGGAGACTCTCTTCTTCAATTTGCACAAAGTTAAATATTTCTTTTAGACCAGCTTGTTTCTTATGAGCAGGGAAATATTTTTGAGAGAAGTAATATATCATATCCAGGGGACTACGCACACAACCAGGAGCAAGAGAATTAAACCATGACTTAGCATCACCCTTTAATGAGAAAGGAAACAACTTAATAATATAGTAATAGCAATTTTTTTCCTCATGGGCAAATAGGGTGGCTATATCATTCAGTTTAGTAAGATGTGCCACAACTATTTCAGATTCATAACCATAGAAGGGATCAGATTCAACCAAAGTAATTAACTCAGGATCGACAGAGAATTCATAATCCTTATCAGTAACAAAGATAGGTGAAGTAGCAAAATTGGGATCATATTTCATTCTAGCATTCAAGGATTTTTCTTTCAGCTTAGCTAACAGTTTCTTAAGATCATCTCTATCATTGCAAGCAAAGAAGTCTCTAGCAGTTTCTTCATCCATAACATAACCCTCAGGTACAACAGGCAATTCATACCTAGGGGGAGAATCATAATCTTTAGTTTCAATAATATCATCAGTTTCAGTAATTTCATTCTTTCTAACCCTAGCAAGTTGTTCATCAAGAAATTCACCAAGTGGCACAGTATTATCAAGCATAGAAGTAGTTTCATCATAAGCATCATGCATACAGAAGTGGCATCATCAATAACATGCGACATATTAGAATCAATAGCAGGTGTAGGTGTCACAAGTTTACTCAAAACAGAAGGTGAATCAAGTGCAGAGCTAGATGGCAGTTCCTTACCTCCCCTCGTAGTTGAGGGAAAAATCTTGGTTCTTTGATCTTTCAAATTCCTCATAGTGATCAACAGATATAAATCCCAAGTGACTCAGAGAATAGAGCTATGCTCCCCGGCAACAGTGCCAGAAAAAGGTCTTGATAACCCACAAGTATAGGGGATCGCAACAGTTTTCAAGGGTAGAGTATTCAACCCAAATTTATTGATTCGACACAAGGGGAGCCAAAGAATATTCTCAAGTATTAGCAGCTGAGTTGTCAATTCAACCACACCTGAAAGACTTAATATATGCAGCAAAGTATTTAGTAGCAAAGTAGTATGGAAGTAACGGTAACGGTGGCAAAAGTAACAGTAGCAGTTTTGTAGCAATTGTAACAGTGACAACAGAAAAGTAACAAAGCAAAGATCAATATGTGAAAAGCTCATAGCAATGGATCAATGATGGATAATTATGTCGTATGGCATTCATCATGCAACAGTTATAACATAGGGTGACACAGAACTAGCTCCAATTCATCAATATAATGTAGGCATGTATTCCGAATATAGTCATACGTGCTTATGGAAAAGAACTTGCATGACATCTTTTGTCCTACCCTCCCGTGGCAGCGGGGTCCTAATGGAAACTAAGGGATATTAAGGCCTCCTTTTAATAGAGTACCAGACCAAAGCATTAGCACTTAGTGAATACATGAACTCCTCAAACTACGGTTATCACCTGGAAGTGTCCCGACTATTGCCACTCCGGGGTTGCCGGATCATAACACGTAGTAGGTGACTATAACTTGCAAGATAGGATCAAGAACACAAATATATTCATGGAAACATAAAGGGTTCACATCTGAAATCATGGCACTCGGGCCCTAGTGACAAGCATTAAGCAAAACAAAGTCATAGCAACATCAATCTTAGAACATAGTGGATACTAGGGATCAAACCCTAACAAAACTAACTCGATTACATGGTAAATCTCATCCAACCCATCACCGTCCAGCAAGCCTACGATGGGATTACTCACGCACGGCGGTGAGCATCATGAAATTGGTGATGGATGATGGTTGATGATGATGACGACGATGATTTCCCCTCTCCGGAGCCCCGAACGGACTACAGATCTGGTCTCCCAAGGAAGAACAGGAGGTGGCGGCGGCTCCGTATCGTAAAACGCGATGAATCCTTCTCTCTGATTTTTTTCTCCCCGAACGGGAATATATGGAGTTGGAGTTGAGGTCGATGGAGGTCCAGGGGGCCCACAAGGACAGAGGGCGCACCCCAGGGGGTGGGCGCGCCCCCACCCTTCTGGACAGGGTGTGGGCCCCCTTCGGTTGATTCTTTCGCCAATATTTTTTATTTATTCCCAAACTGATCTCCGTGAAGTTTCAGGTCATTCCAAGAACTTTTATTTCTGCACAAAAATAACACCATGGCAATTCTGCTGAAAACAGCGTTAGTTTGGGTTAGTTCCATTCAAATCATGCAAATTAGAGTCCAAAACAAGGGCAAAAGAGTTTGGAAAAGTAGATACGATGGAGACGTATCAACTGTATGCTGTATATCGCACACACCTTCATCTATCTGACCATTTCTGTTGTTATGCTCATCGCAAACAGTTCGTTCAAGTGAACTGTATGCCGTGCATCGCACACACACCTATAATCTGAATCATGTTTGATGACTCCGCCATCGCAAACGTTTCTTATCATTTTTGATGGTTTTATTACACCATCGTTTGCGATTAATGCATCACACATAGTTTCATCTAAGGTTCTCTGATTGTAGTGTCGTGTTAGGACCGTCCTGCAGTAGTGAGAGAATCAGAACAAAGCAGTAACACATAGTGAATACATGAACTCCTCAAACTACGGTAATCACCGGAAAGAATCCCAATTTCTTCCACTTTGGGGTATGCGGATCATAACACGTAATAGGTGCATATAACTTGCAATATAGGATCAAGAACACAAATATATTCGTGAAAACATAAAGGGTTCAGGTCTGAAATCATGGCACTCAGGCCCTAGTGACAAGCATTAAGCATAGCAAAGTCATAGCAACATCAATCTCAAAACATAGCGGATACTAGGGATCAAGCCATAGCAAAACTAACTCGATTACATGATAAATCTCATCCAACCCATCCGGAGAAATTACCCACTCCCGATGGTGAGGATCATGAAATTGGTGATGGAGAAGGGTTGGTGATGACGATGATGACGAATCCCCCTCTCCGGAGCCCAGAACGAACTCCAGATCTAGCCTCCCGATGAAGAACAGGAGGTGGCGGCTACTCCGTATCGTAAAACACGATGAAACTTCTTCTCTTATTTTTTTCTCGGGAAATCTGAATTTATAGCATTGGAATTAGGGTCAACGGAGCCACGTGGGCCCCACGGGGCTCCAGGGCGCGCCCAAGGGGGGTGTGCGCACCCTGGTGGCTTGTGGGCCATCGGGGGATCCCCTCTTGTGGGTCTTGGCTCTAGTATTTTTTATTTATTCCATAAAAAATCTCCAAAAAGTTTCGTCCAATTCCGAGAACTTTTATTTCTGCACAAAAACAACACCATGGCAGTTCTGCTGAAAACAACGTCAGTCCGGGTTAGTTTCATTCAAATCATGCAAATTAGAGTCCAAAACAAGAGCAAAAGTGTTTGTAAAAGTAGATACGATAGAGGCGTATCAGCGACCTTTGAAGAACAAGGCGCCGTCATGATCAATAGTGAAGAATGAGGGCCTTCCTTCAGCGAGATAACACGCAATCTTCTCGACTTCAGAGTTATACTTCTGAATTCTCTTGATGTTGCCCACGAGATCTGGTTTTACGACCATGGCATTGAGCGAACCCTGAGGAACAATATGGAGGCTCAGCTTGCGAAGTTCTTCTTGAAGAAGGGGCTGAGCTTGTTGTACCATGAGGTTGTTGCAATAGGACTTGCGGCTCAAGGCATCAGCCATCATGTTAGCCTTTCCCGGGGTGTATGAAATACCCAAGTTATAATCTGAAATTGCCTCCATCCATCTTTGCTGACGAAGGTTCAGATCCGACTGAGTGAATAAGTACTTCAGACTTTGATGATCTGTGAAGATCTCACAACGATTACCAAGGAGGTAATGTCACCATAACTTCAGAGCATAGATAACTCCAGCAAGTTTGAGATCATGCGTTGGATAGTTCTCTTCATGAGGATGCAACTAGCGGGAGCCATAAGCAATCACTTTACGCACTTGCATCAGGACACAGCCTAATCTTGCCGAGAGGCATCGCAATAGATCAAGAAGTCTTTGTGTGTATCAGGGGGAGCTAGCACTGGGCAGAAGTCAACTTGTCCTTCAGAGTTTGGAAACATTCCTGACATTTGGATGTCCAATCAAACTTCTTGCCTTTGTGGAGTAGGTCAGTTAATGGTTTTGCAATCTTGGAGAAGTTCTCGACAAAATGATGACAATAGCTGGCGAGTCCGAGAAAACTTCTAACTTGCTTGACATTCTTAGGAGGAGTCCAGTCAAGAATAGCCCGAACTCATTCTGGTTTAATAGCAATGCCTTCTGCAGAGATGACATGGCCAAGATAGGTTACTTCAGGTAACCAGAACTCACACTTGGAGTACTTGGCATAAAGCTGATGTTCACGAAGTATCTAGTACAAGCCGAAAATGTTCGACATGTTCTTCTTCATTCTTGGAATAAACCAGAATATCATCAAGATAAACCATGACGAATTTGTCGAGGTAATCCATGAAGATGTAGTTCATCAATTGAGAGAAGGTGGCTGGAGCATTGGTTAAGCCAAAGGACATGATGGTGTACTCATATGAACCATAGCGAGTAACGAAGGCAGTTTTCGGAATGTGCTCTTCGCGGACCCTGATCTGATGGTATCCTAACTTCAAATCAAGTTTAGAGAAGACCGATGATCCAGAAAGTTAGTCATACAAGTCATTGATTCTGGGAAGGGGGTAGTTGTTCTGAATCGTCGCCTGATTAACAGGGCGATAGTCCACAACCAAGCGATTAGTTCCATCCTTCTTCTTAACAAAGAGCGAAGGGGAACCCCATACAGAGGAGCTAGAATGAATGGATCCTTTGCAAAGTGATTCTTCAATTTCCTTCTTAAGCTCGAAGAGTTCATGTGGCAGCATCTTGTATGGCTGCTTGGCGATATGAGCGGTGCCTGGTTTCAAGTCGATGACAAACTCGACGGCTCGAGCAGGGGGTATTCCTGGAAGTTCTTCTGGAAAGACATCTTGAAAGTCATGGAAAACCAGGTGTTCTCGATGTTAAGTAATGGTGATGCATTCAAAGCATTCATCGCATATATCTCAGCTTCAGCATTTTGGATCTTTCGAGCTGGATAGCTCACTATCTGGTCGGAGGGGTGTAAGAGTTGGATTGTTTTAGCGGCACAGTCGATAAAGGCACAATGAGTTTTCAGCCAATCCATACCAAGGATGACATCTATGTTGGAAGACTGGAGGACGATGAGAGAGGCACAGAATTCTAGTCCTTCAATTTCAATGGAGACATTAGGGATCACATTGGTGGAATGACAATGGGATCCTGGGGTACTTACAACTAATGGGGAATGCATCTTCTCATAAGGAGTGTCATGCATGAGTGCAAACTTTTCGGATATGAATGAATGTGATGCTCCTGAATCAAATAGAACAGAAGCTGGTACTGAATTAACAGGAAGGGTACCCATCACGATGTTCAGTTCCTCCTGCGATTCTTCTAGGTTGACATGGTTGGCATGACCACGACCTAATGCAGGCGGCCTGGTATTATTGTTGTTGCCACGGCCATTTCCCTGACCAGTGGAAGGAAGTGCCAGTTGGTTCTGGTTTAGACTGCATTCTTTAGCGCGGTGACCTGGCTGTCCACACCTGAAGCATAGTCCATCATTGGGATGAGGAGCCATAGTATTGGGCTATCCACCTTGAGTTCTGAGTTGCCTTGGGGGTGAAGGAGGCAGACGAGGTGCAACATAGGAAGGCCTTGGTGCTGGAGCAGCTTGCGGGTAAACATTGTGGGGAATCCACACTCGGCGCTTTTGAGTAGACGGGCCCGAAGATGAGCGAATGTCACGAGTGCGCTTGATGGTCTCCTGGTGCTCAATACGACTGTTCTCTGCTTGAATGGCCTTGTTGACAAGGGTGGCAAAGTCGGCGAACTCAATGAGGCAGAGTCCGAGCTTCATGTTAGGGTTCAATCCATCATGAAACTTCTCCTGTTTGCGTGCATCAGTGGAGAAATCGTCTTCTGTAGCGATACAAGTTGAGAAATTCCCGCTGATATGCATCAACAGTCATCCTGCCCTGAACGAGGTTGTGGAACTCCTTCTTCTTCCTTTCCATCATTCCCTAAGGAATGTGACGTGCCCGGAAGGCAGTCTGGAATTCATCCCAAGTGATGATGGTACCGATAGGTAGCATACACCTGTGGCTGTCCCACCATTGTGCAGCTGGACCCTTCAGGTGGTGTCGTGGTTTTGTCACAGCAGATGCCCTTGTGAAAGGACTTAGGTGTGGAGCCATCTCTTGGTGATTAGCTTGAAGGGGTTGAACGGGACGAAAGACACAAGGTTTACCCAGGTTCGGCCCCTCATGGTGGAGGTAAAAGCCTACTCCTGCTCTTGTTGATATTGCTTGAGTATCGATTACAAGGGAGCAGATTCGCTTGACCTAGCTATCGATTGGTTGTTTCTTGAGTTAACCCGCCGTAGGGTCTCGCCTTTATATACACAGGTCGAGGCCCCGGGCTTGCAAGAGTCCAAGTCGGATCACACAACATGACCAACTCAGGTTCTAAGTTGCCTTGCCTTGCTAGGCAAGTCGCCATTGGGCGGCTCACATCTCCGGGTTACAGCACCCCCATCGGGTCTTGGGCCTTCAACAGGCCCGCCTTGTAAGCCGCCTACAGTCTTCATATCTAGTCTCTTGGGCCTACTTAGGCTTTCTCTTTGAGTCGCCAACAGTGTAACCCGACCCTTCCTGGGCGGGTCACACCGCGGGGTTATATCCCCAACATTAGGCCCCAGATTGATTTGAACTTGTTCATGTCAATCTTCATTCTCCGGTTGGTGAATCTTCTTTGGACTCCTTCCAATGCTTAACTTTGAATGAATTCTTATAACCCGCCATGACGTCATGTGAAATAAATCCAAAAAAACTAATGACATCACAATAGATCTTTTTGCATTAACTAGCCATCCGAGAATCGAGGCATCTCCTTTGTTAAGATAATCATGACGCCCCCTCGATTTCTGCGCATGACATTTTACTGTTCATCAACTTTTCCTTATAAATAGGCACAGGGGGTTCCCTTTTTCACTTTTACCCCCGTTGCCCCCTCTTCTTCTTCCTCGCGTCGTCCCTCGCCACTAGAGCTCCGCCGCCGCCGCTAAGGCGCACCGACCACTCCATTGAGGCCGCTGCATCACCCTGTTCGGACCAGAAAACTGCGGCGTCCATCCACTCTTCACCAACACCGTCAGGTATGCTTATCCCTCCTTCTCAGATCCACATTAGACCACCCTAGTTCATAAAGTTCATCGGCGTTCGTCCAAGTTCATCCAACTCCCGCTTAGAGAACATAGTTCAATCCAAAAACTAGGTAGAAGTAGGACGGCAGCAGTTTTAGCCTTTATCTCTCATCTGGATAGATCTCCTCCTTTTCAGAGTTGATACATAGCCTGTTTAGTTCTCCCACTGCCGCACTCTAGGTTTAAAAATTATGCCCCTTTTTCAAACTACCACAGATCCGTAATTGTAGCTGCGAACTGCAAAACTTGTTTGTCCAACACTTAGCAAAATTTCAACAACCTTGAGTCCATAGACAGCTGACCCGCCATTCATTGTTCGGGTGGCTTTAACAATGACTTTGTAACCTGCCAGCACCTAGCCGGCTTAACCATGAACTTGTAACCCGCCAGCACCTGGCCGGCTTAACCATGAACTTGTAACCCGCCAGCACCTGGCCAGTTTAACCATGAACTTGCAACCCGCCAGCACCTAGCCAGCTTAACCATGAACTTGTAACCCGCCAGTTTATCAATGGACCTGAGAGTCTCCTTATCCTCTTAATCAAAGCGGTTTATAATCTTTTCCATGATTCACCATAACATTTAATCTTATAACCATAACCGGCTTGCTACTGTTGGAACATCATTTAATCATTTAGGCAGCTTACTGTTGCAATTGTAACCCGCCACACTCTTACTCCTTGGTTGCAGCTATTTAATCCTAGCCAACCACGACTAAGACTCCCACTTCATGCGACTGGGTGGCCACCAGAGTTTCTGAGCTCTCATTAAACGAGTATGTAGATATGGGAGTTTTGCCATCTAAAGAGATTATTCAATCACGGGTTCCCGGCTCTGAAACCATTCCTCAACACAGAGAGGGTGAAGTTATTATTTTTGCGGATCATCTCCTCCATGGCTTCTCACCACCCGGGTCAAAAAAATTCTGGGTTGTTCTTCATTTTTACAAACTTCACCCTCAAGACATTGGCCCCAACTCCATCTCCAACATATGTAATTTTCAAGTCTTTTGCGAAGTGTATCTTGGAGAAGAGCCCAACGTTGAATTGTTCAGGGATTTCTTTTACCTGAACCGCCAGACTGAAATGACCGATGGGCCTAGTCTCGAGCTTGGAGGGATTTCCATTCAAAGGCGCAGAGACATCAATTTCCCTGCAGCTGTACTGCCTAGTCACCCAAAGGACTGGAATTATACTTGGTTCTATTGCAAGGATACTTCTCCAGCTGGTGAAAATCCTCTGCCGGGTTTCCGCCCTTTCCGGCTCTGTCCCCGCCATGAGCTCCCAGATCGCCTCTTTGCCGTAGAGCATGCTAAGTACTCGGCCACATTTTCAAAGATAAGGGCCTTGATGGCCAACGGCTTAACTGGAGTCGATCTGGTCCACTGCTGGATCACATGGAGAATCCTACCATTGAGCCGGCGTGGCGGCTTGATGTGTAAATATACTAGTGACCCAAAAGACTCATAGTGTTTCAATCAAACACGCCTGACTGACAAAGAGATCAATGACTCGGTGAAGACACTGCTTGGGGAATATCTTGAAAGCTGCAGTAAAGTGGGACTAAACCCTTTCTGTACCCTTAACCCGGCTCCTCCAGTAAGCATTTTGAACCGATCTTCAACTTGTTTGTCTATCTCTTGCATTTCACATTGCTTAACTTACTGCTCATATATATACAGGCCGGCTCTCCCTTCTGGAAGAAGAAGCTGCTAGCCGCCGCTCCAGCCAAGAGGGCTAAAACTAAAGTCAATGCTCCGGGTCGCCGCAAGAAGCAAACAGCAGAAGATTTACTTGCACTTGACGAGTCGGAGGTAGAACTTGACTCCCTTGGTCTTCTTTTTATGCAACTTATTGACGCTGATTCCTCTCAGGAAGAGGTAGAGACCAGCCGTGCCGATGCAGCAGAGGTAACCATTATTTCCTCCGACTCAGAACCCTTGCCAAGAGAGAAAACGCAGCGGGTCGTCCGGAAAGTAAGGTTTTCTCACCCTCTTGCTTACTTGGATCCCAACTTTCTTTTGAAGAAACAACACCATGAAGTAAGGCGTACAACCCGGAGCAGCGGAGGTGAAGAACTTAATGCCGGCTTACCCAACACACCTACTCCTCGAAAGCGTCACAACGAGGTGCCACATAGTCTGACTCTATCTTTTCCACAAGCCGGTCTCATACACCAACCTCTTAATTCTTCTGAATCAAAATATTAGGTAACGCCGCCATCATCTGGCAACTCTAGTGGAACTCAAATGCCTGCTTTCAAGGTTGCCCATGGGTAAGTATTTTCATTTGTTCATAAATAACTTGTAGTGACATATCCATGAACTCTTGTATTCTTGTTGCAGAGGTGTAGCAAAGGCGGGCAAGAAACAAAAGGTGGGCGGGTCTTCAAAGGACCCCAAAGCTGCTGAGCCGGAGAGGCAGGTGCCAGAGACCCATGAGGCTTCAACCCAAAATCCTGAAGACCTTGCCAATGATCCGTCACCACAAGCTGACGCTACAGTCTTTGATACAATGAATACTGAGGTTAACCCGGCTGCCAGTCATGACCCGCCAAGTCCTAAACCGCCCAGTCCTGCCAAGTTAACTGAAGAGATCTCTTCTGAGAAGAATTCTGATGATATTGCTGTCACCGGGACAGCTTATACAGCGCCAGGAGCCTCAACTATGCTAACCAAGCATAGTGCCAAAGAAGAATCACCTTCCTTGGAAAAAGGCCAGGCCAAACTGGATCTGGAGAGCTATTCCTCCTTCAGTGCAGGTGATGTGTACGCGGGCTATTTGAGCTGCCTTCACACAAGCCGGGACATGGAGGCTGGATTAGTCCAGTTGATGAACTAAAAATATGAGGTATGAAGATATCCAACCTCTCTTTAGCCTTGCGCATTTACATATGTCCATACTAGCCCCCAAGTCTGAAGTATAGGAAAAATATTGAGTACGCTTGAGACTTGTGAAATTTTCCAGAGTGTAGCCCCCAAGGGCCGGCTTAACTTGATAAGATGAGCCGGGTCTTAATGACTTGATAGAACTAAAGATGTAGCCCCCAAGGGCCGTCTTAACTTTGATAAGGTGAGCTGGGTCATAATAGAGATTGAAGTGACCTACATTAGCCCCCAAGTGCCAAGTATATTGCTTGCAATGTGCTTGGGACTTTGATTAACTATATCACAAAAACTTGCTCCTTGTGTTGTAACCATTGCCTTAATACTGTATTTCAGGTGACGTTGAACGAGCAGGAGTTGCAGCTTAGCAACTTAAGGAATAATATAGAACTGCAGCAAGTTGAAACTTCCAAGGCCGAGTCAAAGCTGAAAACATCATTGGAAGAAGTTGAAAAGATCAAGGCAGGTTTTGATGCTGAAAGAACCGACTGGGAGACTGATAAGGCTGCACTGCTAAAAAGAGCAGAAGACGTTGAAGCTGAGCTTAAACCGGTGACTGAAGAGTTACCCGGCTTAAAGCAACATATCTCTCAAATGTCAGCCGCCATCTTTGGTAAGATTCATGTGCAACTCATCATCTGTTTTGTAATTTCTTTAACCCGTCTGACGAGTCATAGTATATAATCTTTAACCCACCTGGCGACTCTTGTGCAAAAAATTGAACAGGCCCCAGAAGTGCTAGTCTTGGTCAGAACATGCTGCTGAAATTGAAGGCGGTTTATTCCCTGACTGAGCAGTTATACACTGGAACACTACGCAACCTTGTAGCTTTGTCAGGTGGCAAAAAACCTCCAACTCATATCAAGATTGTGCTGGACCATCTCTCAATGGTGCCGACTCAAATTGAGGAGGTTAAGTTATCAGCCGCCCGAGCCGGAGCCATTGTTGCTCTAGGCCGGGCCAAGGCGTGGCAATCAGAACTTGACCCGGAAGAAATAGCTACCGGATGCCCAGAGTTCAATGAACACTTGTCAATCTTTGAAGAGAAAGACTTCAACAAATGCGTCAGAGAGATGCAGCCCGTGGCATGCAAACTCATAGAAGAGCTGGATTTGAACAAGTACATGCTGGCTTATGATGACAACAACAACAAGATTAAGCCGCCATCCCATGATGTTGTAGATCTCATTCCGCCAAGGCGTAAGCATATTTTCGCTCCTTATCTTGATCCCTCTGTTATTCTAAATGATGAGGCGACCTTAGAAGCATTAATCGGCATCAACTGGACATCGGCTACTCTTCAGATGATAGACGAGGGAGACCTGGCGCAGGGTGACCCAGAGGCCTCGACCTCAAGACGTCAAGATGACAACCACCCGCCAGGCCAAAATCCAAACGGTACTGATACCGGCTCAATGGAGTAACTTAACTCCGAAAAACACTTGGTCACAAATTATTGGGCTCAACTGAAGCCTTGTAATAGGGTAGCTTAAAATAGTGATCCACCCTGTCATGCCTTCATGCATGTTTATCTCAACTTAGCAAATGAACTTTGTTGCATGCTTGATTTGACGGGTCATATGAGCCGTCCCTTGGCTCTATTTTCACCTGAGGTCTTGTATATTTTGCCAAAGACCAATCAACATATGCACTGGTGACTTTGAAAGTCAAAAAACCAGGGCATGTGACAACCCAAAGACTTGTAGCTTTATACAGCTATTGAAAAAATCATAAACACGACTGTTCAAGCCAAAACATACTGGCGACTTAAAGTCAAAAAGCCAGGGCGGGTGACAACCCGAAAGACTCAAACATGAGCAACATAACCCGGAGCCTCATGACTCGGGTATTCAGAATTTGCACAAAAGCAAAAAACTTGAAAGCATAGAAGCATCTGAAAAATGAAAACAGACAATATGCCAATCTCAAATAATGGCAAGTCGGCTTTTAAAACTCAACTAAAAAATGGCTCACATGCCTCATATTTGCTTTGAAGTCCGCATAGCCGTTTTTACCCTGTAAGCCAGCCTCCCATGACATAAATCCGTCGTTTTAACCTTAATAAGTTCAGGGTCTTAAAAAAGATTGACTGTTAAGAGTACGACGGGTCATATAGCGGAGTAGCACTAAACAGACAGGTGAGTTTATCCAAGCTCACTGTAAGCCGGCTCTCACGTGACACAAAACCGCCGTTTTAACCTTAACAAGTTCAGGGTCTTAAAAAAGATTGACTTGCCAAGAGTTCGGCTGGTCACCTAGCGGAGTAGCAAGTTGCAAACAGGCAGGTATAACCCATAAAGTGGCGTTTCATGCCAGTCAAGAGGGTATGAAAGCTAAACCCGGTGGGTTGGAAGCCCCCAAGTGACCTTATGATCAATTAACAAAGACTCAGATGCACAGAAATGAAACAATAGAGGATCTGAATTTCAGGGATGCCGGCTTTATTATATTGATCATAAAAGATATATACATTGACAAATGTATGTATAAGGACGAGAGCCGGTGGCTCAAGTATTGTAAGGCCGAAGATGAGCGATGTTCCACGGCCTGTTGGTCTCTTCCTCTAAGGTGCGTGACTTGTTGTGCTCTCGTATATCAATGAGCTAATATGACCCATTATGAATGTTCTTGCTAATCACAAAAGGCCCTTCCCAAGGAGGCGAAAGCTTATGCATTCTTGTATGGTCTTGAATCAAACAGAGCACTAAGTCGCCCTCCTGAAAGGTCCGGCTTCGAACTCTATGGCTGTGATAGCGACATAGGTCTTGCTGATATATTGCTGAACGAGCCGCCACAAGATCACGCACTTCATCCAAAGCATCAAGTGCATTCTGACGCGTCATCTCATTATCGGCTTCAACATAAGCCGCCACCCTGGGGCGAGTCATGACGGATATCACTTGGGAGAACCGTGATACGTCCATTTTGCATCATGTTTTCCTACTGTTATTTATGATATTTTTATGCATAATAATGCTTTTTGGAGTAATTCTAATGCCTTTTCTCTCATAATATGCAAGGTTCACACAAGGAGGGAGAATTCCGGCAGCTGGAAATCTGGACCTGAAAAAGCTATGTCAGGCTACCTATTCTGCACAACTCCAAATGAGCTGAAATTTCATGAGGAATTTTTATCGAATAAATAAGAATTATTGGAGAAAATAACTACCAGAGGGGGCCCACCAGGTGGGCACAACCCACCCAGGCGCGCCAGGGAGCCCAGGCGCGCCAGGGAGCCCAGGCGCGCCCTGGTGGGTTGTGCCCTCCTCGGCCCACCTCCAATGCCCCTCTTCTGGTATATAAGTCATTTTGACCTAGAAAAAATGAAGAGAGGACTTTCGGGATGAAGCGCCACCGTCTCGAGGCGGAACTTGGGCAGGAGCACTTTTGCCCTCCGGCGAAGCGATTCCGCCGAGGGAACTTCCCTCCCGGAGGGGGAAATCATCGTCATCATCATCACCAACAACTCTCCCATCTTGGGGAGGGCAATATCCATCAACATATTCAACAGCACCATCTCCTCTCAAAGCCTAGTTCATCTCTTGTGTTCAATCTTTGTACCGGAACTATAGATTGGTACTTGTGGGTGACTAGTAGTGTTGATTACATCTTGTAGTTGATTACTATATGGTTTATTTGGTGGAAGATTATATGTTCAGATCCATTATGATATTTAATACCCCTCTGATCTTGAGCATGATTATCATTAGTGAGTAGTTACTTTTGTTCTTGAGGTCACGGGAGAAGTCTTGTTGCAAGTAATCATGTGAACTTGATATGTGTTCGATATTTTGATGATATGTATGTTGTGATTCCGTTAGTGGTGTCATGTGAACGTCGAATACATGACACTTCACCATATTTGGGCCTAAGGGAATGCATTGTGGAGTAGTTATTAGATGATGGGTTGCGAGAGTGATAGAAGATTAAACCCTAGTTTATGCGCTATTCCGTATGGGACTGATTTGGATCCAAAAGTTTAATGCTATGGTTAGATTTATTCTTAATACTTTTCTCGTAGTTGCGGATGCTTGCGAGGGGGTTAATCATAAGTAGGAGGTTTTTTCAAGTAAGAACATCACCTAAGCACCGGTCCACCCACATATCAAATTATCAAATTAGCGAACACAAATCAAATCAACATGATGAAAGTGAATAGATGAAATTCCCGTGTACCCTCAAGAACGCTTTGCTTATCATAAGAGACCGTTTTGGCCTGTCCTTTGCCTCAAAAGGATTGGGCTACATTGCTGCACTTTTATTACCATTACCGTTACTTGCTCGTTACATATTATCTTGCTACCAAACTACTCGTTACTTATAATTTCAGTGCTTGCAGACATTACCTTGCTGAAAACCGCTTGTCATTTCCTTCTGCTCCTCGTTGGGTTTGACACTCTTACTTATCGAAAGGACTACGATTTATTCCCTATACTTGTGGGTCATCAAGGCTCTTTTCTGGCGCCGTTGCCAGGGAGTGAAGCGCTCTTGGTAGGTGGAAATCGGTAAGGAAAAATTATTACTACGTGCTGAAATTTATTGTCACTTGTTACTATGGAAAACAATGCTTTGAGGGGTTTGTTCGGGGTATCTTCACCTCGACCGGAACCACAATTAGTTACCCATCAACCTACTGCACCTATTGAAAATATTGGTTATGAAATTCCTTCGGGTATGATAGAACAACTGCTAGCTAATCCTTATGCAGGACATGGAACCGAACATCCTGATACGCACTTGATATATGTGGATGAAATTTGTGAATTATTTAAGCTTGCAGGTTTACCCGGAGATGAAGCTAAGAAGAAGGTTTTCCCTTTATCTTTGAAGGTAAAAGCATTGGCATGGTATAGGCTATGCGATGATATTGGATCTTGGAATTGGAATCGATTGAATTTGGAATTTCACCAAAAAAGTTATCCTATGCATCTAGTTCATCGTGATCGGAATTATATATATAATTTTTGGCCTCGTGAAGGAGAAAGTATCGCTCTATCTTGGGGGAGGCTTAAGTCAATGTTATATTCATGCCCCAATCATGAGTTCTCAAGAGAAATTATTATTCAGAAATTTTATGCTCGGCTTTCTCATGATGATCGATCCATGCTTGATACTTCTTGTACTGGTTCCTTTATGAAGAAGACTATTGACTTCCGGTGGGATCTTTTAGAAAGAATTAAACGCAACTCTAAAGATTGGGAACTCGACAAAGGTAAAGAGTCAGGTATTAAGCTCAAGTATGATTGTGTTAAATCTTTTATGAATACCGATGCTTTTCAAAAGTTTAGCACTAAATATGGATTTGACTCTGAGATAGTAGCCTCCTTTTGTGAATCATTTGCTACTCACGTTGACCTCCCTAAGGAGAAGTGGTTTAAATATCACCCACCTATCAAAGAAGAAATTAAAGAACCAGTAGTAGCTAAAGATGAAACTATTATTTACAATGTTGATCCAGTTGTGCCTACTGCTTATATTGAAAAACCACCTTTCCCTGTTAGGATAAAGGAATATGCTAAAGTCTCAACTGTGGTCAACAAAAGTTATATTAGAACTTCCAAAACTGTTGAACAAATCAAAGTAGAACCTAGTGTTGCTATGGTTAAAGATCTCTTGGTTGAAAATATAGATGGGCATGTTATTTACTTCTGTGATGAAGCTGCTAGAATTGCCAAACCCGATGAAAAAGATAAACATAGACCCATTGTTGGCATGCCTGTTGTCTCAGTTAAAATAGGAGATCACTATTATCATGGTTTATGCGACATAGGTGCTAGCGTGAGTGCTATTCCTTTTACCTTATATCAAGAAATTATGAATGATATTGCACCCGCTGAAATAGAAGACATAGATGTTACTATTAAACTTGCTAAAAGGGACACCATCACACCACTTGGGATTGTTAGAGATGTTGAAGTCTTGTGTGGGAAAATAAAATACCCTAGTGATTTTCTTGTTCTTGGTTCCCCACAAGATGACTTTTGTCCCATTATGTTTGGTAGACCTTTCTTGAACACCCTCAATGCTAAAATAAATTGTGAGAAACAAATCGTCGGTGTTAGTTTTGGTGATGAGTCTCATGAGTTTAATTTTTCTAAGTTTAGTAGAAAACATCATAATAAAGAGTTTTCTAGTAAGGATGAAATAATTGGTCTTGCTTCTATTGTTGTGCCTCCTACCGATCCACTAGAACAATATTTGCTAGACCACGAAAATGATATGCATCTGCATGAAAGAAATGAAATAGATAAGATTTTCTTTGAACAACGTCCTCTGCTTAAACACAATTTGCCTATTGAAACTCTAGGGGATCCTCCTCCACCTAAAGGTGATCCTGTGTTTGAATTAAAGCAATTGCCAGACACTTTGAAATATGCTTATCTTGATGAGAAAAAGATTTATCCTATTATTATTAGTGCTAACCTTTCAGAACATGAAGAAGAAAGATTATTGAAGGTTCTAAAGAAGCACCGAGCTGCCATTGGATATGCTCTTGATGATTTAAAGGGCATTAGTCCCACTCTCTGTCAGCATAAAATTAATATGGAGCCTGATGCTAAACCCATTGTTGATCACCAACGACGCTTAAATCCTAAAATGAAAGAAGCGGTAAGAACAGAAATACTGAAGCTTCTGGAAGCAGGTATAATCTATCCCATAGCTGATAGTAGATGTGTAATTCCCGTTCATTGTGTCCCTAAAAAGGAGGTATTACTATTGTTCCTAATGATAAGAATGAACTTATTCCACAAAGAATTGTCACTGGCTACAGAATGGTAATTGATTTTAGAAAACTAAATAAAGCTACTAGAAAAGATCATTACCCTCTACCTTTTATTGATCAAATGTTAGAAAGACTATCAAAGCACACACATTTTTGCTTTCTTGATGGATATTCCGGTTTTTCTCAAATACCTGTCTCACAACCTGATCAAGAGAAAACCACATTTACTTGCCCTTTTGGAACTTATGCTTATAGACGTATGCCTTTTGGTTTATGCAATGCACCTGCTACCTTTCAAAGATGTATGACTGCTATATTCTCTGATTTTTGTGAAAAGATTGTTGAGGTTTTCATGGATGATTTTTTCATTTACGGAACTTCTTTTGTTGATTGCTTAAGCAACCTTGATCGAGTTTTGCAGAGATGCGAGCAAACTAATCTCGTCTTGAATTGGGAGAAGTGCCACTTTATGGTTAATGAAGGTATTGTCTTGGGACATAAAATTTCTGAACAAGGTATTGAGGTGGATAAAGCTAAAGTTGATGCAATTGAGAAAATGCCATGCCCTAAAGATATCAAAGGTATTCGTAGTTTCCTCGGTCATGCTGGTTTCTATAGGAGGTTTATTAAAGACTTCTCTAAAATTTCTAGGCCTCTTACAAATCTATTACAAAAGGATGTTCCATTTGTTGATGATGATTGTGTAAAAGCCTTTGAAACACTTAAGAAAGCTTTAATTTCTGCACCTATTGTTCAACCACCTGATTGGAACTTGCCTTTTGAAATTATGTGTGATGCAAGTTATTATGCTGTTGGTGCTGTTCTAGGACAAAGAGTTGATAAGAAATTAGATGTTATTGATTATGCTAGTAAAACTCTGGATAGTGCTCAACGAAATTATGCTACTACTGAAAAAGAGTTTTTAGCAGTTGTGTTTGCTTTTGCTAAATTTAGATCTTACATTGTTGATTCTAAAGTGACCGTTCACACCGATCATGCTGCTATAAAATATCTTATGAAAAAGAAGGATGCTAAACCTAGACTCATTAGGTGGGTTCTTTTGCTACAAGAATTTGATTTACATATCACTGATAGAAAGGGAGCTGAGAACCCCGTGGCTGATAACTTGTCTAGGTTAGAAAATATTCTTGATGACCCACAACCTATTAATGATATTTTTCCTAATGAATAATTAGCTGCAATAAATGTTTCTCATAACACTCCTTGGTATGCTGATTATGCCAATTATATTGTTGCTAAATATATACCACCTAGCTTCACATACCAACAAAAGAAAAAATTCTTCTATGATTTAAGACATTACTTTTGGGATGACCCACATCTTTATAAAGAAGGAGTAGATGGTATTATTAGATGTTGTGTACCCGAGCATGAACAGGGACAAATCCTACAGAAATGTCACTCCGAAGCTTATGGAGGACATCATGCGGGAGATAGAACTGCTCACAAGGTATTGCAATCTGGTTTTTATTGTCCTACTCTCTTCAAGGATGCCCGTAAGTTTGTTTTATCTTGTGATGAATGTCAAAGAATTGGTAATATTGGTATGCGTCAGGAAATGCCTATGAATTATTCTCTTGCTGTTGAACCATTTGATGTTTGGGGATTTGATTACATGGGACCTTTTCCTTCCTCTAATGGGTATACTCATATTTTGGTTGTTGTTGATTATGTTACTAAGTGGGTAGAAGCTATTCCAACTAGTAGTTCTGATCACAACACCTCTATTAAAATTCTTAAGGAAGTCATTTTCCCAAGGTTTGGAGTCCCTAGATCGGAAGGAAGTCATGAATAAAATGTGAACCACCATCAGTCCTTAAATATCTAGGGACTCCAAACTCCAAACCTTGGGAAAATGACTTCACCAACTGCGCCCTGGTGGGTACATTTTATTCTGGAGTAGCGTGAAGAGCCGCCACCAACTGCGCCTCCGGGTCAGGGACAACAAGGTCTTCTTCAGATGGTAACTTAACCAAAGGATTGTGTAATACATCAAGAAACACATTAGGAGGCACCGGCTCACGTTGAGATCCAAGCCGGCTTAAGGCATCAGCCGCCTCATTCTTCCGTCGATCAAGGTGATCCACCTGATAACCCTTAAAGTGACCAGCAATATTGTCTACCGCCCGGTGATAAGCCGCCATGAGCAGGTCTTTAGAGTCCCACTTGCCCGAGACTTGCTGGGCCACAAGGTCTGAGTCGCCCAGGCACCTGACCCAGCTTAAATTCATCTCTTTAGCCATACGAAGGCCATGGAGTAATGCTTCATACTCAGCTGCATTGTTAGTACAAGGAAACATTAGCCTTAAAACATAATAAAACTTGTCACCTCATGGGGAAGTCAAAATAACTCCAGCCCCCGAGCCCTCCAACTGCCTGGACCCATCAAAGTGGATTGTCCAATATGTGTTGTCAGGCTTCTCCTCAGGTGTCTGCAACTCTGTCCAGTCATTGATGAAATCCACCAAAGCTTGAGACTTGATGGCAGTTCTTGGCACATACTTCAAATTATGAGGCCCAAGCTCAATTGCCCACTTAGCAACCCGGCCAGTAGCCTCTCTGTTTTGAATGATATCCCCCAGAGGAGCAGAGCTGACCACAGTAATAGGATGCCCCAGGAAATAATGCTTCAGCTTGCGACTCACCATGAACACTCCGAACACCAGTTTCTGCCAATGTGGATATCGTTGCTTGGACTCAGTCAACACCTCACTGACATAATAAGCCGGCCACTGAACTGGGTACTCCTTACCCGCCTCCTTGCGCTCCACAACAACTGCCACACTGACTGCCTTATTATTAGTAGCCATGTACAGGAGCAAAGGCTCTTTGTCTATAGGAGCAGCTAAGACAGGTAGCTCAGTCAACTGTTTCTTGAGGTCTTCCAACGCTTGATTAGAAGCATCGCTCCAGACAAAGTGATCTGTCTTTTTCATCATCTGATAAAGAGGAATGGCCTTCTCTCCCAGGCAACTTATAAACCGGCTCAAAGCCGCAATACGACCCTCCAGACGCTGGACGTCATTGACACACGCCGGCTTAGAAAGTGACATGATAGCCTTAATCTTCTCCGGGTTAGCTTCAATGCCCCGTTCTGAGACCAGGAAACCCAATAGCTTACCTGCAGGCACACCAAAGACACACTTGGTCGGGTTAAGCATCATTTTGTAGACTCAAAGATTGTCAAAAGTTTCCTTCAAATCATCCAGGAGAGTCTCCTTCTTCCTAGACTTAACCACGATATCATCCACATAAGCATGAACATTGCGCCCAATCTGATTGTGAAAACAATTCTGAACACAGTGCTGATAAGTCGCATGGGCACTCTTGAGCCCAAAAGGCATAGAAACATAGCAGAAAGCCCCAAAAGGTGTGATAAAAGATGTCTTCTCTTGGTCTTTGACTGCCATCTTAATCTGATGATAACCAGAATAAGCATCCAGGAAGCATAAACTCTCACAACCCGCCATTGCATCAATGATTTGGTCAATACGGGGGAGAGCAAACGGATCAGCTGGACAGGCCTTGTTAAGATATGTGTAATCAACACACATACACCACGTCCCGTTCTTCTTGAGTACAAGCACAGGATTAGCCAACCACTCAGGGTGAAAAACATCCATGATAAACCCAGCTGCTAAGAGCCGGGCTACCTCTTCTCCAATAGCCTTACGTCGCTCTTCATTGAAACGACGGAGGAACTTCTTGACTGGCTTAAACTTAGGATCCACATTAAGAGTGTGCTCAGCGAATTCTCTCGGTACACCCGGCATGCTAGAAGGCTTCCATGCAAAGATGTCCCGATTCTCACGGATGAACTCGATGAGCGTGCTTTCCTATTTAGGATCCATATTAGCCCCCACTGTGAACTGTTGAGATGAGTCACCAGGGACAAAATCAACCTGTTTGGTATCATCAGCCGACTTAAATTTCAACAAAGGATCTTGCTCAGTGGTGGGCTTCTTCAGAGGGGTCCTATCAGCCGGGTCAACATTATCCTTATAAAACTTAAGCTCCTCAGTAGCACAAGCCGACTCTGCATAAGCTGCATCTCCTTCCTCACATTCCAGGGTGACTTTCCGATCATCATGAACCATAACTGTGCCCTTTCTCCTAGGCATCTTAAGCTGTAAATAGACATAGAAAGGACAAGCCATGAACTTAGCATAAGCCGGCCGTCCGAATAAAGCATGATACAGACTTTTGATTTTAACCACTTCAAACCACAGCGTCTCTGCTCTGTAATCATAGTCATCACCAAAGGCTACTTCCAGGGTGATTTTTCCAACAGGATAAGCCGACTTGCCAGGCACCACACCATGGAAGACTGTGGAAGATGGCTTAAGATCCTTGTCAGTTAAATTCATCCGTCGAAAAGTGTCATAATATAATATGTTGATACTGCTGCCGCCATCCATGAGCACCTTTGTGAATTTATAACCGCCCACTTGAGGGGCTACCACCAATGCCAGATGACCCGGATTCTCGACCCGGGGCGGGTGATCCTCCCAACTCCATGTGACCGGGTACTCTGACCATCGCAAGTATTGAGGTACTGCCGGCTCAACAGTATTGACCGCACGCTTATGAACCTTCTGATCTTGCTTGCAGAGACTTGTAGTGAAAACATGATACTGACCTCCGTTGAGTTGCTTTGGATTACTCTAATATCCTGACTGATTATGCTACTGCTGATTGCCTTGACCAGATTGTTGATTATGACCACCGTGGCTACCCTGACCTTGATAGCCAGAATTTGAGCCGCCACCACCAAAGCCGGATCCCTGGGAGCCAGATCCTGAGCCGCTAGGTGGCCCATTATTATTGCCATGATTCTGATTAGAACTGTAATTCCTGTACTCTTGCATGATGAAACAATCCTTCCAAGCATGAGTCGCCGGCTTATTAGGCAGACTATGTTTCGGGCAAGGGTCATTAAGCATTGCTTCCAGATTAAATTTTTTTCCTCCGAAGGACGGCTTACCATTACCATTACGGCGCTGGTTTTTATACCCAGTGTTGGTGTTGGCTACGAGATCTGACCCGCCATCGGGGTGTCTGCACTTCCCACCATTACCCTGGTTGTTTCCATTGTGCCCTGCTATATTCTGCTGCTGACCCTTACCATTACCACCCTTCTTGCCCTTGTTGGATTTCTCATCGTCAGATCCATGGTCCTTGGTGGTGTCAGAGTCGGCATATTTAATGAGAGCCGCCATAAGCTCACCCATGTCATTACAATGATGTTTAAGCCGCCCAAGCTTCTGTTTAAGGGGGGTAAAGTGACAGTTCTTCTCCAAGACCAGAACCGCCTGACCCGCCGCAATGCTATCTGATGAGTGAATAATAGCAGAGACCCGCCGGACCCAATGGTGGGCTGACTCATCCTCCCGCTGCACATAGTTGTCAAGATCAATAATTGTCAAAGGCTGCTTGCATGTCCCTTGAAACTTCTTGATAAAACGTGCCTTCAACTTTGCCCATGAGTTGATGGAATTAGGAGGCAACCCCTTTAACCATGTGTGAGCTGGCCCATCTAACATCATGGTAAAATATTTGGCACATACCGCATCATTGATGTCTAACATCTCCATTGCTAACTCATAACTCTCAATCCAAGCCTCAGGGGGGAGATCGGCTATATAATTAGGCACCTTGCGGGGACCCTTGAAATCCTTAGGAAGACATTCATTACGCAAAGCCGGCACTAGACAAGGCACTCCAACTGTCTTGGAAATCGTCCCAACACCCACAGATGCTGAAGGGGTCACCGGAGGCTGCTGATAAGCCTCCTGCTGAGCCTCCACTAGCTGAGCCGTCGTTGCCGCCTCCGCCTCTCGGCGGGCTCGGGCTTCATCCACAATCGCCTGAGCATTAACCAATAGATTATTATCGCGGGGCGGGTCATCTTGAAGCGGTCGACGTCGTTGTTCACTGCTGGAAACCGCCGGCGACTCAACACGCCGGCTGTAACTTCGACTTTGACGAGGGGTCGAATGAACCCGGTCACGGCTGTACGAGTAAGCCGCCCGCTGCGCAACAGCTGTTCGAAGGAGCTCCACCGCATTCCAGATCTCCACCGCCACTGGTGATTCACCCTCGATCGGAATCGCCGCCAGTCGGGTTGCTGCCGCTAACATGTTGTCCACTGGGTTAGAATAGTGACCAGGTGGTGTTGAGAACTGTTAAGAAGGGGTTTGATCCCTACTGGGTGGTTCTGGCAGTCGAGGCTGAGCCGCTGCCCCGCCTCCTGGCACCTCCGCAGCCCGGGTCATGCCTGGTGGATTACTTGGTCCTGCCCCAGGTGTGTTAAAAAAGTTTTGCGCCTCATACTGCAAGGGCAGGTGGGTTTGGTGCCTTCTTCGAAGAACAGCATTTGAGGCATCCTGATCCAAACTTAGACGAAAAGCTTCCGCCCTTATACGCTGCGATTCAGCATCCATCTAGGCCCTCTACGTTGCCATCCTGGCGTTCTCTGCATTAAGATCCTCCTGGGCCTTGGCCACCTCATCTTACACCTTTGCAACCTCTGCATTGTGATGTGCTTGATTCACCGTAGTAACCTCAGTTGCTGGTTTGTTAAAGTGCCCAAGAGTTCAGACAAAACCTGAGTCGGCGGCCGAGCTGACCCACCGGCCCCAGCCATCGCAGCAGCAGTTGAGCCAGACGTCATAGCTGCAACTATTGATGAGTTGAGAGCCGGCACTGTGCCAGCCATGAAGAAAGTAGCCCTGCACGGTGGCTCATAGTGGTCCGAAATACTGTTGCCATTAGAATAGCCCCCAAGCCCGCCGTCCTGAAGCTGGTAGACCGACTCTGTTTCCCTGGTTGAGGACTCATCACCTGAATAGATGGCCGTCTCTCCACCGGATGTAGAATCTTCCTCAAGATCCGCCCCATGCACAAAACCGACGAAAACATGCTTCCGACCGGGTTGAGCCTGGGCGGGTTGCGTGTGCCGAGACGGCTCGACGATGTCGGTGCAGATGTCCAACTCAGGCTCTGATCCGCCAATCTTGCTGATGAAGACGTGAATCCCGCCGAAGGGGACCTGGTACCCGTACTCGATTGAGTTGGCCTCAGGGCCCCAGCCAGCGTCATTGATGTAAAGTTTGCCGCAGTGACTCTTGATCATCCTGACAACGGCATATCCCTCAATCCCTGGGAAAGAGCCCTTCAAGAACTCGAAACCATCGTGCGCTGGCCCCATGGTGGTCGCCAACTATCGTGGTTTTGTCATGGCAGATGCCCTTGTGAAAGGACTTAGGTGTGGAGCCATCGCTTGGTGATTAGCTTGAAGGGGTTGAACGGGACGAAAGACACAAGGTTTACCCAGGTTCGGCCCCTCATGGTGGAGGTAAAAGCCTACTCCTGCTCTTGTTGATATTGCTTGAGTATCGATTAGAAGGGAGCGGATTCGCTTGACCTAGCTATCGATTGGTTGTTTCTTGAGTTAACTCGCCGCAGGGTCTCGCCTTTATATACACAGGTTGAGGCCCCGGGCTTACAAGAGTCCAAGTCGGATCACACAATGTGACTAACTCAGGTTCTAAGTCGCCTTGCCTTGCTAGGCAAGTCGCCATTGGGCGGCTCACATCTCCGGGTTACAGCACCCCCGTCGGGTCTTGGGCCTTCAACGGGCCTGCCTTGTAAGCCGCCTCCAGTCTTCATATCTAGTCTCTTAGGCCTACTTAGGCTTTGTCTTTGAGTCGCCAACAGTGTAACCCGGCCCCTCCTGAGCGGGTCACACCGTGGGGTTATATCCCCAACAGGTGGTATGCCGCAAAGATGACGTAGTTGGCCTTGTTCAAGATATCTTCTGATATTTCGATAAATTGGCCGATTTATCGCTTATCGTTGTCTGACCGATAAGATAAATTGGCTGATAAATCAGCCGATACAGCGATAAATCAGCCGATATGCCGATAAACTGACCGATTTACCCCTTATCATGGGTCGACCGATAAGTTCCTGATAAGCGATATCCCCAACATTACTAGTTGGTAGGGGCAACACCGGCAGACTCCAACTCAAAGGTGGTGTCGCGAAGCCAGTCATCAAGATCAAGTGGGTTCATTAAGGTCCGCTAGATAGCTGGGTTGAGACGTGCAGAGTCCTGAAGTGTGACTCGTCCGGGCTGGTGCTGATTATTGTGGTTCGGGAACTGGTTCATGATCCCGGTTATGAACTTACGGTTCAGCTCAAACTATGCCATCATGGCGGCAACAAACGGTGGAGGTGGTTGATTCTCATCTCCACAACCACGACCACGACCATGGTTACCTCTCCCGGCCATTCTGAATAGAACAACATGGATAGGTTAACAATTGTAATGGCAGGCAAGTAAGAAAACAAAAGTACGGGGAATGCGACTGAATACTTAGTAGTAATCATGTCTTACAAAAGCGGTCATACATAGAGTTTAGTACATGGATTAGTGACATCGCAGGCGGCACGCAGCCACGCAACGAATGTATCTGATACTAATAGGTAAGACGACACCAGTCCCAGAGGGAACTACAGAAGTGAGTGTATCCTGACAATTGCTGGTGATACGTTGGGAAATCTTCCACGGAAGGATCATGTGGTCCATGGATACTCTGATGTGGAAGCTGATGCCCAGGTGGCAAAAGAGGACCATGAGCGGGATGGTAGCCTCCAACCTTAGGCCAACCGACACCTGGGGGCATCACGGTCCTAGCAGGGTAGAGCACAGAACGATGCAGCTGCCGAGATATGACAAAGGGGAGCAACTACGTCAGAGCAACATGAAGGTGCACATGGGTAGCATACAACTCACAGCGAAGAGCTCGTCACCTCGATCCATACCATTAGCATGTTGGACCAAGGTCTGGTGATAGAAAGGCTCCTGGGTGAGAGTGGTGTAGGCAGCAGTGTAGTATCCCTCTTCACCCTCACTAGATGCAATCGCAATGCGACTGAAAGGGGTGTTATCCAAGTCCCAATACTCTCCACAAAGATGTGTCAAACAAGCATAAGAAGCATTGTGGAATATTAATGGTCACTTTAACACCATGAGCGGTGTGCAACACAGAGGGGGAGTCATCATCACGAGAATAGATACGGACAACGGCACCATACTGCTCCTTGTTAAAGTCCTGGTACTGCTCCTACACGGTGTACTCATGATGCCAGCGATAACCCATGTAGGTCATCATCTCAACTAGCACAGTAGGTGAGCTTGAGGCTCCAACAGCTGTCGTGTGGCGCACGACCTGTCTCATAGGATCCATCTGAAAGAAAAGAAGTTTCAAAGGAGTCAAACTTCAGAAGCTGAAGGTATAGCGAAATGAAGGGGTAACTGAAAGAACTCAGGGCTCCAGAACGAAATCATTGTATGACCCTAGAGTTAGGGTTAGTAAAAATTTAACCTAATAAAGAGAAGTGTGACCAGAATCCCAGAGTAAAGGAGCGGAATAAAAGATCCTAATCCCACCCATACGTGATGTGGGCCCGTAAGCCACACAACACAGTTAGTAAAATTGTTTTTCTTTCAAGTCTAGACTCAACATCGACCAAGGAGTTTGGAAGGGGTTCCTACAGGTAGTTGGCTGATACGTCTCCAACGTATCTATAATTTTTAATTGTTCCATGCTATTATAGTATCATTCTTGGGTGATTTATATTCATTTACAAGCAACTTTATATCATTTTTGGGACTAACCTATTAACTTAGTGCCCGGTGCCAGTTGTTGTTTTTTTTGCATGTTTTTGACTTTTCAGAAAATCAATATCAAATGGAGGCCAAACGAAGAAAAAACTTTGGATTAATTTTTTCTAGACCAGAAGAGACCCTAGAAGGTTCGGGGGGAGACCAGAAGACCCACGAGGAAGCGACAAGCCCCACAGGCTTGTGGGCCCCTCACAGAGCGTCTTGATCTAATTTCACCTCTATAAATACCCAAATATTCCCCTTAGATCGAAGAGAAGCCCAAAATACTTTTTTCGCTGCCGCAAATTTCTGTTCTCGTGAGATCCCATCTGGAGGCCTCCGTTGGCACTCTGCCGGAAGGGGGAATTGATCACGGAGGGGCTTTACATCAAACTTGTTGCCCTTAGGATGATGCGTGAGTAGTTTACCACAGACCTACGGGTCCATAGTTAGTAGGTAGATGGCTTCTTCTCTCTCGATGTTCTTCAATGCAAAGTTCTCCTTGATGTTCTTCGAGTTCTATCCGATGTAATTCTTTTTTTTTGCGGTGTGTTTGTTGGGATCCGATGAATTGTGAGTTTATGATCAGATTATCCATGAATATTATTTGAGTTTTATCTGAACTCTTTTATGCATGATTGTTATAGCTTCGCATTTCTTCTCCGATCTATTGATTTGGTTTGGCCAACTAGATTGATTTATCTTGCAACCTGAAGAGGTGCTTTGTAATGGGTTTGATCTTGTGGTGCTCAATCCCAGTGACAGAAGGGGACATGACACATATGTATCATTGCTATTATGGGTAAAAGATGGGGTTTATTCATACGTGAGTTTATCTTGTCTACATTATGTCATCTTACTTAAGGCGTTACTCCGTTCTTTATGAACTTAATACTCTAGATGCATGCTGGATAGCGGTCGATGTGTGGAGTAATAGTAGTAGATGCAGGCAGGAGTTGGTCTACTTCTCTCAGATGTGATGCCTATATACATGATCATTGCCTTGGATATCGTCATGATTATTTGCTTTTATATCAATTGCCCAACAGTTATTTGTTTACCCACTGTATGCTATTTTCTCGAGAGAAGCCTCTGGTGAAAACTATGCCCCCCCCCCCGGGTCTACTTTTATCATATATTAAAATCCAAAAAATACCATGCTATAATTTTTCTTTCTTTCTTTTATATTTTTGTGCGATCTATCTATCTACCACCATACAATTTAATCTTGCAACTAATCGCCGAGGGATTCACAACCCCTTGTTCGCTTTGGGTGCAAGGATTTGTTATCTTATACGCAGGTAATGCTAACGAGGTGTTGCGTGGTTATCCTACTGGATTGTTAACCTTTGGTACTTAACTGAGGGAAATACTTATCTCTACTGTACTGCATCATCCTCTCCGCTTTGAGGAAATCCCAACGCAGCTCACAAGCAGCAGGAAGAATTTCTTGCGCCGTTGCCAGGGAGACATCATCAACATCTATCAAGTACCTACGCATAAACTTTCATCTCCTTGCATTTATTTTATTTGCCTTTGCCTCTCGTTTTCAGCCCCTCCCCCCCCCACCACTTCTAAAAGTTTTTACAAAAAATTAGAAAAACATTTTTCGTTTGCCTTTTTCTTGTTTGCTTGTTTGCTTGCTTTTTGCCTTCATGTCAACACACTGAAAACAAAAAAATAAATAAGAAAAATAAGATGGATACTCATCCACTTTCTAATCTGTTTAAAAGATCCAATTATGATGAATCAATTGCTAGTGAGTCGAGTGCACTAGATTATCTTTGTAAAATTTTGCTTGAAATTCGTGAATCTGGAAATTGTGATGAAGTGTTAAAAGGAGAAATTTATAAGGTGATTCACGATAGCTCCTCGAAAGAAAAGCATGATTGCAATGATATTATTATAAATTCTATTAATGTCAATTGTATTAATGATATGCAAAACCCCAAGCTTGGGGTTGATAATTTCGGTATGTCTACTACTTATTGCAATGATCATGATTAGGGTGATAATGTTTCTTATGATCTTGGAAATTTATTTAAGCCTCATGATGAATATGATATTGATAATAATGTTTGCAATAATATTGAAAGTGGGTTTGGAAGAGCGTCAACTTTAGGTAAAAATAATCCCACATATTTGGAGAGTGTTCAATCTTATGAAATTATTGGTAAAAGTGGGTTTGAAGAGGTCATAACTTTAGTTGATGTTAATCACACTATCTTGGAAGATTATAAAACTTTTATGCATGTGGATCATGAAGAGAAACTTTTATATGACAGCTATATTGTTGAATTTGATTATGATCCTACATGTAATTATTATGATAGAGGAAAATATGGTCGTAGAAATTTTCATGTTTCTAAATTATCTCTCGTTATGTTGAGATTGTTAATGTTTTATTCCTCTCCTTTGCATATGCTAGATATTTCTTGTCTTGATAATTTGTTTGCTTATAAAATTTTTATGCATAGGAATTATGTTAGACTTAATGTGTTTGTCACATGTTTTATGATGCTCTCTTTGTGTTTCAATTATTATCTTTCATGTGAGCATCAATAAAATCTCAAGCCTATCTTAATGGCTATAAAGAAAGAGCTTGTTGGGAGACAGCCCAATAGTTATCTTTTTATGTTTTCTTGTGTTCACACAATTATTCTACTATTATGATTGTGTTTTTATGTTTTAATTAGTGTTTGTGCCAAGTAAAACCTTTGGGATGATTTGGATGATAGTTGATTTGATTATGTGAAAAAACAAAAGGTTTTACGTCCAGTAGCATAATTATCAAAATTTTCTCGAGCATGGAAAAATTATGATTTTTTTACACATGATGGATATACAAATTTCTGATGTTTTACTCATTTTTCAGAATTTTTTGAGTTACAGAAGTATAAGCATAATTCAGGTTTCCACAAACTATTCTATTTTTGACAGATTCTATTTTTTGATGCATTGTTTTGCTTGTTTTGATGGAACTATGGATTGTATAGGGGGGGTATAAGCCATGGATAAGTTAGAATACAGTAGGTATAATGCAAAAATAAAATATGAATGGGTTTGCAACAACACTTAAAGTAGTGATTTGTTTTCTTATACTAACGGATCTCACGAAGGATTTGTTAAGTTTTGTGTGATTGAAGTTTTCAAGTTTTGAGTGAGATCACGATGGATGAAGGAATAAGGAGTGGCAAGAGCCTAAGCTTGGTGATGCCCGAGGCACACCAAGGTAATATTCAAGGACTCCCAAGCAACTAAGCTTGGGGATGCTCCAGAAGGCATCCCCTCTTTCTTCTAACGACCATCGGTAATTTTGCTTGGAGCGTCGTGTATTATATAAGTCTTTGTTTTGTTTGCTTTTTAGTTTGTCACAATCATCCTTGCTGAACACACCTTGAGAGAAACATGCATTTATCACGATTTGTTAGAATACCCTTTGTGCTTCACTTAAATCTTTTGAGCTAGGCAGTTGCTCTAGTGCTTCACTTAAATCTTTTTGAGCACGGCAATGATTATATTTTGAAGAAATATTTGCACTCTCATGCTTCACTTATATCTTCTTGAGAGTTGAAAATAGTAATGGTAATTTGCACAAGATATGCATTTAGTCCCAATGTGATGATTATCCAAGAAGGATATAATAAAAACTTTCATGAAGATCATTGGATATGCTAAGTTTGATTCCTTGCAGTAGTTTTGCGATATGGAGAAGATAATATGTGAGCCATGTTAGTGAGTAATTATGCTTTAGTAAGAATATTGGTGTTAAGGTTTATGATTCCCTATGCATGCATGAAAGTCAATAGTTAAGCAACAAAGTTACATCCTTCTTGTGATGCATTATTCAGTGTTAGTTATGCTCAATGCATGTTTATGACCGTTTTTGTTTTTTGGTTGGTCGCTTCTCCACCTATTTGCTAGCCTCCATTTGTACTAAGCGGGAACACTACTTGTGGATCCAAACTCCTAAACCCAAAGTTGTGCCAAATCAGTCCACCATATCTACCTATATGCGGTATTCAAATGCCGTCCTAAGTAAATTTGCATGTGCCTACTCTAAATATTTAAAATAAACTTCTGTTTTGTGTGCCCGTACCGCTCTTGTGGTGGCAGGGGGTGGCCGATATCTTTCATGCTAGGCGGGTTATTCTCACGATGAGTGTTTATTCACTTGTCATTGCATGAGAAAGTGGCAGGTAATAGGGATGCCCCGTCCCACAACGAATCAAAAATAATAATAACAAAATTTCTTGGAAAGTGTTGGTATGAAAGGCACCCGCGGATACGGCTAGCCATGGATAGTGAAAGAATGGTGGAAAGGAAATGAACTTTATCTTCTGTTTGGGAACTGCCTATAATGTGTCTATCATGGAAGATGTTGGGAACTCTCGGTCATAGCATTGACAGGAAAAGCATGCCTCTCAAAATAATTTTATCTCTAATTTAAGCTTTGAGCTTTGGCACCTCTATAAATCTCTGCTTCCCTCTGCAAAGGGCCTATCTATTTAATTTTATGCAATTTTTATTTTATTTTGAGTATCCATCTTCTCTTATAAAGCACCAACTAGGGAACACTATTGTCATACTTGTGCATTGGGTGTAGCTAATATTTGAGTGTGTTTCATGGTTGGATCAATGATTGAGCATAATGGGCTAGGGATAACTTTCTTTAGCGCTGATATTTTGAAAGACATGGTTGCTTGATGATATGCTTGAATATTTATGTCTTCATGTCAAATTATAGACTATTGCTTTGAATCACTCAAACTAAAATGTCCATGCAACAAAAGAAAAAGATTATATGATGAATATGATAGGTAGCATTCCACATCAAAAAATTTGTTTTTATCATTTACATACTCGAGGACAAGCAGGAATTAAGCTTGGGGATGCTTGATACGTCTACAACGTATCTATAATTTTTTATTGTTCCATGCTATTATGATATCAATCTTGGATGTTTTATATTAATTTACAAGCAACTTTATATCATTTTTTGGGACTAACCTATTAACTTAGTGCCCAGTGCCAGTTGCTGTTTTTTTTGCCTATTTTTGACTATTCAGAAAATCAATATCAAACGGAGTCCAAACAAATAAAAAAATTGGATTAATTTTTTTTGGACCAGAAGAGACCCTAGAAGGTTCAGGGAGAGACCAGAAGACCCACGAGGAAGCGACAAGCTCATGGGGCACGCCCCAGGGAGGCCCCACGGGCTTGTGGGTAGGGATGAAAACAGAGCGGAAACGGGCGGAATTGAGTGCTACCACATTTATTTTCATATATTTTCACAGAAGTGGAAACGAATACAGAAACCCCGGAAATGAATACGGAAACAGATACTACCGGAAACGGACACGGAGCGAATACAAAGCAGACACGAAAACAGAAGTGGGTGTTGACCGGAACTTAAAAACCCCTTGAATCATAGAGAAATACACACAAAAACAAACAAATCAAACAAGACCTGAAATGCACCAGAAAATTGAACCTTAGGGTACAATGCTAATTGCTTACTGTGGAAAAAAAATCGAAGCGAAACGATGAATTCACGTCTTCATTCAAATGAAAATATGCTATTAGTTGATGTAAATGTTTTCAAATAGCACACGGTTCATTCACGAAAGCCATGTGCCTAACAAACCGTGGCCGATCCTCCCCCTTGCTGCGCGCGCAATGTGAGTCGTGCGTTCTGATTGGCCAGAACCCAAACCCCACGGATCGTATGTCTGCACCGTTGGATGCACCCAGATCGAGCGGCAATCCTCATCCCTTTCATCAGCACATGCAGTTCCGGCTAGGATTTGATTTATATGCCAAAATGCACGGTAAATGCCAAAAATGGCTTAAATATAGCAAATGAGACCTGAAATGCGCCAGAAAATCAAACATGTGGTATAATGGTGATTGCTTACCGTGGAAAAAAATCGAGGCGAAACGATGAACTCACTTCTTCATTTCAAAATTAGCACGTTTTCATTTCAAACGAAATTAAGTTGTTTGTGCACACGAGCGCTTAGAGGCAACCGTTTGCATAGGCCTTTCCGCGCGGCGACCGGGGATCTTTTTTCACCCTTTTCACCTAGGCTGCCAACACCCCCGCACCGCCCGCCCCCGTTTCACTCAGTAGTCCACCCAATCTCCATTGCTAGCTCCCCCTTCCCCCAGATCCACAACAGAACCCTCTCCGGCGCCGTCGTGCTCAACCCGGTCGTGTGCCCGCTCTTTAGTGTCAACCCTACCTCCACTGTCATTCCCAACACCCGGCTGCCCGCGCCTCGCCGTCTTCATTTGCTCGCCAGCCACCCTCGAGCATATCGATCCTCTAACCCTCGCCTCTCCTATGGTCCTGCCGGGTTTGCACAAGAAACCTGTTAGTTACTGCTCTCCATCGCGGTGAGGCATATTTACTCGCAATCCCTCTTCCTATTTCGTTCGGTATGTTCCCAAATTGGCTATAAAATAACGGAGAGCGTATATATGTTCATTATCTACCTTCCTAACTAGTACATATAAGTTGTGTTTGTTCCAATTAGTTATTGTCGATTTACAGATCGTGGGCGCCCGAGTCACACAAAGTTAACAAATTAGTCGTACATTTTCCAGATTATTGCATGACATGTTTAGACAGCTTGCTACCAAGTTGTTAGCTTTATGCTTATCCTCCTTTCCCGGTTTTGCATGTCTTCTGTGTAGATGCCGAGTAGCAGTGACAACACTCATGCTTCAGGCGATGTATCGTCATCTGAGTCTGACAACCCTAGGTCTCTAGCAGATGGTGAGGGATCAAGTAATCTGGAATGAGATAGAGCTGCAGCAATTACCCTTCCGGTCAGGACATGGAGGAATGCTCCAAGGAAGCCCACACACTAACCTAAAGGTGTATATGAAGTAACCGACATCGATTTTAAGTCTTGGGCTCCAATTAAGCCAGATAAAGCACGCACGAGGTTTAGGAGTGTGTGTGGATTTGTTGGCAAGGCAAGGCTCAACATTAATCTGCCGGGTTTCAGAAGGCAGACACAGAAACATGACAAAGGATTGTCCGGGAGATCATGGATCACTTCAACGTTCCAGAGCAGCGGAGAATGCAGGTGGAACACGCTGCACTGAAGAAGGCTAGGGATGCTTGGAGAAACTGGAAGCACGTGTTGTACAAGAAGTACTTGAGTGAAGGCAAGAACCCAATCCCTGCATACCCCCAAATTACAAAGGCAGACTGGGCAGAATTCAAAAGGATCAGGGCAACTATAGAGTTTACTGAGAAGAGTGCCAAGCAATCGGAACTTCAGAAGAGGAACACACACTCCCACCATATGGCTGTGGCAGGATACTATGGCATGAAACCAATATGGGACCATGAGGACAAAGAAGCAGTAGCTACGGGTGGGAAACTGGCCTTTAGTGAAATCAGGGGCGAATGCGCTAGAGACTACTTGCGGGCACATGCAAGGAGGCGTGACGATGGAACTTATTACTTTGAAAACTCACGTGACGAAGAATTGTATCGCATGATGTTAAAGGCTTCCAAGATCTTTGGAAGGTTCTACAGGAACTCGGGGCCATGTGACTGATACGTCCATTTTGCATCATGTTTTCCTACTGTTATTTATAATGTTTTTGTGCATAATAATGCTTTTTGGAGTACTTCTAATGCCTTTTCTTTCATAATTTGCAAGGTTCACACAAAGAGGGAGAATTCCGGCAGCTGGAAATCTGGACCTGAAAAGGCTACGTCAGGCTACCTATTCTGCACAACTCCAAATGATCTGAAACTTCATGGGGAATTTTTATGGAATAAATAAGAAATACTGGAGCAATTACTACCGGAGGGGGGCCACCTGGTGAGCACAAGACACCAGGGTGCGCCAGGCCCCCCAGGCGCGCCCTGGTGGGTTGTGCTCAGCCCAGCCCACCTCCGGTGCCCATCTTCTGGTATATAAGTCATTTTAACCTAGAAAAAATAAGGAAAGGACTTTCGGGATGAAGCGCCGCCGTCTCGAGGCGGAACTTGGGCAGGAGCACTTTTGCCCTACGGCGGAGCGATTCCGCCGGGGGAACTTCCCTCCCGGAGGGGGAAATCATCGTCATCATCATCACCAACAACTCTCCCATCTTGGGGAGGGCCATCTCCATCAACATCTTCAACAGCACCATCTCCTCTCAAACCCTAGTTCATCTCCCTTGTTCAATCTGTGTACCGGAACTATAGATTGGTACTTGTGGGTGACTAGTAGTGTTGATTGCTTCTCGTAGTTGATCACTATATGGTTTATTTGGTGGAAGATTATATGTTCAGATCCATTATGCTATTTAATACCCCTCTGATCTTGAGCATGATTATTATTTGTGAGTAGTTACTTTTGTTCTTGAGGTCACGGGAGAAATCATGTTGCAAGTAATAATGCGAACTTGATATGTGTTCGATATTTTGATGATATGTATATTGTGATTCCCTTAGTGGTGTCATGTGAACGTCGACTACATGACACTTCACCATATTTGGGCCTAAGGGAATGCATTGTGGAGTAGTTATTAGATGATAGGTTGCAAGAGTGACAAAAGCTTAAACCCTAGTTTATGCGCTATTCCGTAAGGGACCAATTGGATCCAAAAGTTTAATGCTATGGTTAGAATTTATTCTTAATACTTTTCTCGTAGTTGCGGATGCTTGCGAGGGGGTTAATCATAAGTAGGAGGTTTGTTCAAGTAAGAACAGCACCTAAGCACCAATCCACCCACATATCAAATTATCAAAGTAGTGAACACAAATCAAACCAACATGATGAAAGTGACTAGATGAAATTCCCGTGTACCCTCAAGAACACTTTGCTTATCATAAGAGACCGTTTGGCCTGTCCTTTGCCTCAAAAGGATTGGGCTACCTTGCTGCACTTTTGTTACCATTACCGTTACTTGCTCGTTACAAATTATCTTTCTACAAAACTATCTGTTACTAATAATTTCAGTGCTTGCAGACATTACCTTGCTGAAAACCGCTTGTCATTTCCTTCTGCTCCTCGTTGGGTTCGACACTCTTACTTATCGAAAGGACTACGATTGATCCCCTATACTTGTGGGTCATCAAGGCTCTTTTCTAGCACCATTTCCGGGGAGTGAAGCGCTCTTGGTAAGTGGAAATCGGTAAGGAAAAATTATTACTACGTGCTGAAATTTATTGTCACTTGTTACTATGGAAAACAATCCTTTGAGGGGTTTGTTCGGGGTATCTTCACCTCGACCGGAACCAAAATTAGATGCCCCTCAACCTACTGCACCTACTGAAAATATTGAATATGAAATTCCTTCGGGTATGATAGAACAACTGCTGGCTAATCCTTATGCAGGAGATGGAACCGAGCGTCCTGATATGCACTTGATATATGTGGATGAAATTTGTGGATTGTTTAAGCTTGCAGGTTTACCCGGAGATGAAGCTAAGAAGAAGGTTTTCCCTTTATCTTTGAAGGGAAAGTCATTGACATGGTATAGGCTATGTGATGATATTGGATCTTGGAATTGGAACCGAATGAAATTGGAGTTCCATCAACAAATTTATCCTATGCATCTAGTTCATCGTGATCAGAATTATATATATAATTTTTGGCCTCGTGAAGGAGAAAGTATCGCTCTAGCTTGGGGGAGGCTTAAGTCAATGTTACATTCATGCCCCAATCATGAGCTCTCAATAGAAATTATTATCCAGAACTGTTATGCTCGGCTTTCTCGTAATGATCAATCCATGCTCGATACTTCTTGTACTGGTTCCTTTATGAAGAAGACCATTGAATTCCGGTGGGATCTTTTAGAAAGAATTAAGCGCAACTCTGAAGATTGGGAACTCGACGAAGGTAAAGAGTCAGGTATTAAGCTTAAGTTTGATTGTGTTAAATCTTTTATGAATATCGATGCTTTTCAAAAGTTTAGCACTAAATATGGACTTGACTCTGAGATAGTAGCCTCCTTTTGTGAATCTTTTGCTACTCATGTTGATCTCCCTAAGGAGAAGTGGTTTAAATATCACCCACCTATTAAAGAAGAAATTAAATAACCGGTAGTAGCTAAAAAAGAAACTATCATCTACAATGTCGATCCAGTTGTTCCTACTGCTTATATTGAAAAACCACCTTTCCCTGTTAGGATAAAGGAACATGCTAAAGCTTCAACTGTGGTCAATAAAAGTTATATTAGAACACCTAAACCAGCTGAACAAATCAAGGTAGAACCTAGTGTTGCTATGGTTAAGGATCTGCTGGTCGATAATATAGATGGGCATGTTATTTACTTCTATGATGAAGCTGCTAAAATTGCCAAACCCAGTGAAAAAGATAAACATAGACCTATTGTTTGCATGCCTGTTGTCTCAGTTAAAATAGGACATCACTGTTATCATGGTTTATGTGACATAGGTGCTAGTGTGTGTGCTATTCCTTTTACCTTATATCAAGAAATCATGAATGACATAGCACCCGCTGAAATAGAAGACATAGATGTTACTATTAAACTTGCTAATAGAGACACCATCATACCTCTTGGGTTTGTTAGAGATGTTGAAGTCTTGTGTGGGAAAATAAAATACCCTACTGATTTTCTTGTTCTTGGTTCCCCACAAGATGACTTTTTTCCCATTATCTTTGGTAGACCTTTCTTGAACACCATTAATGCTAAAATAGATTGTGAGCAACAAACTGCCGGTGTTAGTTTTGGTGATGAGTCTCATGAGTTTAATTTTTCCAAGTTTAGTAGAAAACCTCATAAAAAATAATTGCCTAGTAAGGATGAAATTATTGGTCTTGCTTCTATTGCTGTACCCCCTACTAATCCTTTAGAACAATATTTGCTAGACCATGAAAATGATTTATATATGCATGAAAGAAATGAAATAGATAAGATTTTCTTTGAACAACGTCCTCTGCTTAAGCACAATTTGCCTATTGAAACTCTAGGAGGTCCTCCTCCACCAAAAGGTGATCCTGTGTTTGAATTAAAACAATTGCCAGACACTTTGAAATATGCTTATCTTGATGAGAAGAAGATATATCCTGTTATTATTAGTGCTAACCTTTCAGAACATGAAGAAGAAAGATTACTGAAAGTTCTAAGGAAGCACCGAGCTGCTATTGGATATACTCTTGATGATCTTAAGGGCATTAGTCCTACTCTATGTCAGCACAAGATTAATATGGAACCTGATGCTAAACCCGTTGTTGATCACCAACGTCGGTTAAATGCGAAGATGAAAGAAGTGGTAAGAACTGAAATATTAAAGCTTCTGGAAGCAGGTATAATCTATCCTATAGCTGATAGTAGATGGGTAAGTCCCATTCATTGTGTCCCTAAGAAAGGAGGTATTACTTTTGTTCCTAATGATAAGAATGAACTTATTCCACAAAGAATTGTTATAGGCTATAGAATGGTAATTGATTTTAGAAAATTAAACAAAGCAACTAGAAAAGATCATTACCCTCTGCCTTTTATTGATCAAATGCTAGAAAGATTATCTAAGCACACACATTTTTGCTTCCTTGACGGATATTCTGGTTTTTCACAAATACCTGTTTCTCAACCTGATCAAGAAAAGACCACTTTTACTTGTCCTTTTGGAACTTATGCTTATAGACATATGCCTTTTGGTTTACGCAATGCACCTGCTACCTTTCAAAGATGTATGACTGCTATATTCTCTGACTTTTGTGAAAAGATTGTTGAGGTTTTCATGGACGACTTTTCTGTTTATGGGAAGTCTTTTGATGACTGTTTAAGCAATCTTGATCGAGTTTTGCAGAGATGTGAGCAAACAAATCTTGTCTTGAATTGGGAGAAGTGCCACTTTATGGTTAACAAAGGTATTGTTTTGGGCCATAAAATTTCTGAAAGAGACATTGAGGTGGACAAAGCTAATGTTGATGCAATCAATAAAATGCCATGTCCTAAAGATATCAAAGGTATTCATAGTTTCCTTGGTCATGCTGGTTTCTATAGGAGATTTATCAAAGACTTTTCTAAAATTTCTAGGCCCCTTACAAATCTTTTGCAAAAGGATATTCCCTTTGTTTTTTATGAAGATTGTTTGGAAGCCTTCGAAACACTCAAGAAAGCCTTAATTACTGCACCTATTGTTCAACCACCTGATTGGAACTTGCCTTTTGAAATTATGTGTGATGCTAGTGATTATGCTGTTGGTGCTGTTCTAGGACAAAGAGTTGATAAGAAACAAAATGTTATTCATTATGCTAGTAAAACTCTAGACAGTGCCCAACGAAATTATGCTACTACTGAAAAAGAATTTTTAGCAGTTGTGTTTGCTTGTGATAAATTTAGATCGTATATTGTAGATTCTAAAGTAATTGTTCACACCGATCATGCTGCTATGAAATATCTTATGGAAAAGAAAGATGCTAAACCTAGACTCATTAGGTGGGTTCTCTTGCTACAAGAATTTGATTTACATATCACTGATAGAAAGGGAGCTGAGAACCCCGTGGCTGATAACTTGTCTAGGCTTGAAAATATTCTTGATGACCCACAACCTATTAATGATAGCTTTCCAGATGAGCAGTTAGCTGCAATAAATGTTTCTCATAACACTCCTTGGTATGCTGATTATGCTAATTACATTGTTGCTAAATATTTACCACCTAGTTTCACTTATCAACAAAAGAAAAAAATTCTTCTATGATTTAAGACATTACTTTTGGGATGACCCACATCTTTATAAAGAAGGAGTAGATGGTATTATTAGATGTTGTGTACCCGAGCATGAACAGGGACAAATCCTACAGAAATGTCACTCCGAAGCTTATGGAGGACATCATGCGGGAGACAGAACTGCTCACAAGGTATTGCAATCTGGTTTTTATTGGCCTACTCTCTTCAAGGATGCCCGTAAGTTTGTTTTATCTTGTGATGAATGTCAAAGAATAGGTAATATCGGTAAGCGTTAAGAAATGCCTATGAATTATTCTCTTGCTGTTGAACCATTTGATGTTTGGGGATTTGATTACATGGGACCTTTTCCTTCCTCTAATGGGTATACTCATATTTTGGTTGCTGTTGATTATGTTACTAAGTGGGTAGAAGCTATTCCAACTAGTAGTGCTGATCACAACACCACTATAAAAATGCTTAAGGAAGTCATTTTCCCAAGGTTTGGAGTCCCTAGATATTTAATGACTGATGGTGGTTCACACTTTATTCATGGTGCTTTACGTAAAATGCTTGCCAAGTATGATGTTAACCATAGAATTGCATCACCCTATCACCCTCAGTCTAGTGGTCAAGTTGAACTTAGCAATAGAGAAATAAAATTAATTTTACAAAAGACTGTCAATAGGTATCGAAAAAATTGGTCTAAGAAATTAGATGATGCACTTTGGGCTTATAGAACAGCATATAAAAATCCTATGGGTATGTCTCCTTATAAAATGGTTTATGGAAAAGCTTGTCATTTGCCTCTTGAGTTAGAACATAACGCATATTGGGCAATTAAAGAACTCAACTATGATTTCAAACTTGCTGGTGAGAAGAGGTTATTTGATATTAGCTCATTAGATGAGTGGAGAACCCAAGCCTGTGAAAATGCCAAGTTATTTAAAGAAAAAGTTAAAAGATGGCATGATAAAAGAATCCAAAAGCGTGAGTTCAATTTTGGAGAATATGTTCTTTTGTACAACTCTCGTTTTAGATTCTTTGTAGGAAAACTCCTCTCCAAATGGGAAGGACCCTATGTTATCGAGGAGGTTTATCGATCTGGAGCTATCAAAATAAATAATGCCGAAGGTACTAACCCGAAGGTTGTCAATGGGCAAAGAATAAAACATTATATCTCAGGTAAGCCCATTAATGTTGAAAGCAATGTTATCCAAACTATGACACCGGAAGAACACATAAAAGAAACCTTCCGGAACCCTCCAGAATCATGAAAAAGAGGAGGTACGTGATACGGTAAGTAAACAGACTCCGAAAAATCTGCAAAAATATTTTCTGTCTGTTTTAGAATATAACAAAAATTAGGAAAATAAGAAACAACCAGGAAGGCACCCCTGGTGGGCACAAGACACCAGGGCGCGCCCGGCATGCCAGGCGCGCCCAGGTGGGTTGTGCCCACCTTGGGTACCTTCTGGACTCCGTTTTTCTTCCGTTTGCTTGTTCCCAAGATAAAAAATCTTCAAATACCCCCTGAACCTATTGACCTCCGTATCGCGGAGAAATCTCCTGTTTTCTTTTCTTGCTGTTTTTTGACAGATCTAATCCACCATGGCCGCTTCAAGCTCCTCCAGGGACAAGTTCTTCGAGAACGTCATCAACCCATATCTGCGAGAGGTGATGCAGCACCCTCAAGCCATCCAGATGCGTGAGGGGGTGCTCCACATCCATGATGTGCAAGGCCCCAAGGGGACTGGATCCGTGGAGGCTAGTCTTGAAGCTGTGGAGCAGGAAGTCTTCCGGTGCAAGGGGATGGTGGAACATGGACTCAATGCCAATCACCTCATGATCGCGGACTACACCCGTGATCTTAAGGTGGATGGCAAGTCCATGAAGGACATCGTCTTCCCCTTCCACGAGAAAATCAACTTCCTCCAGAGCCAGATCTACGACCTTCAAAACCAAGTCTTTGAATATGAGGCAAGGTTTAAAGGTATGAGTTTGGCTGCCATTTGCAGGACCCGAGAGACTCACTCCTCCGCTTATGATGGTAAACCTCTACCATGGAAACTCGAGGACAAGATCGCTACCACTTCATCACCACCACCTCCTTCTTCATCCCCAAAAGAAAATTGAGTATCGGGTATGGGCACTCCCCTTGGCTTACACCAAGCTTGGGGGAGGTGCCCCAGTATCGTATCACCTCCACTATCTTTTGCCTTTACTTTTCTTAGTTCGATCCATAATTATCTTTTGCTTTAGATGAATAAAAGTTTAGTTCGATCCTTTCTTCTTGAGAGTTTGCTTAGTGATCTATCCTTGTAATCGTGTGCGAGATATATAATAAAGTTTAGTTTGAGTTTTACTTTCTTTACTTTCATGTTTCAATAAAAGAAAGGAAAGAAATGAAAAAGATCATATGCTAATCTTATGGTAAGTAATGACACCACATAAGGAAAAGTATAAGTAGAAAATTTTATTGGAGAATGACAAACATAGCATTGGTCAATGATGTAATTCATGAAAGAATTAATAAGGGAAGAGAAGATTCACATGCAAATACACTATCTTAGAAATCTTTTGTGATTGTGAGCCCCCATCAAAATATTATATGCCAAAATTGTTGACGTTGGACAAGGAAGACAACGTAATGATTTATGTTTGTTCATATTCACATAGAAGTTATATTGTCATAGATCCTTCAACATGTAGCGCTTGCCCCCTATCTTTGCTAGCCAAAAATTCCGCACCAAGTAGAGATACTACTTGTGCATCCAAAAACCCTTAAACCCAAATCTTGTTTTGAGAGTCCACCATACCTACCTATGGATTGAGTAATATCCTTCAAGTAAGTTGTCATCGGTGCAATAAGGCAATAAAAATTGCTTCTAAAAGTGTTAGATCATTTAGTGTAAGAGAAAATTGAGCGTTGTACGAACTTGTGATGGCGAAGAATAAAAGCGATAGACTGCATAATAAAGGTTGCTATCACAAGGGGCAATATAACGTGACGTTCTTTTGCACTAAGGGATTGAGCATACAAACAAAAAGCGCATGGCAACCTCTGCTTCCCTCTGCGGAGGGCCTATCTTTTACTTTTATGTATTTACTTTCATGCAAGAGTCAAAGTTTTCTCTCTATTCCTTTTTATTTTCTCTTTTGGCAAGCATCATGTGGTGAGGAAAGATCTAGGCACATATATCCAGTTGAATATGGGTAGCATGAGTTATTATTGTTGACATCACCTTTGAGGTGAGTATGTTGGGAGGCGAAACTATAAGCCCCTATCTTTCTCTGTGTCCGGTTGAAACATTTTGCTCATGTGTATGCGGTGAGTGTTAGCAATCATAGAAGAGTATATGATGGTTGAGTATGTGGACTTGCCTAAAGGCTCCGATACGTGACCCTTCCCGAAAAGATGATGAATTGTAGTTGCAAAGTTGACTGAGAACATAGTTTGTTGCTTTCCAATAGAGTTTATGCTTTATACTTCGATGTTGTGATGAATTGTTACTTATTCATGAGAAGTCTATGATAAAAGTTTTATGATAAAAGTTTTTATGTTAAAGTTTGTTGCTGTTATAATAATTTACATGATGCTTCTATGTCCGTATTTTTGTTTTTATCGACACCTCTCTCTCTAAGCATGTGGACATGTTTTTCGATTTCGGTTTTCGCTTGAGGACAAGTGAGGTCTAAGCTTGGGGGAGTTGATACGTCCATTTTGCATCATGTTTTCCTACTGTTATTTATAATTTTTTTGTGCATAATAATGCTTTTTGGAGTACTTCTAATGCCTTTTATCTCATAATTTGCAAGGTTCACACAAAGAGGGAGAGTTCCGGCAGCTAGAAATCTGGACCTGAAAAGGCTACGTCAGGCTGCCTATTCTGCACAACTCAAAATGAGCTGAAACTTCACGGGGAATTTTTATGGAATAAATAAGAAATACTGGAGCAAATAACTACCGAAGGGGGACCACCCGGTGAGCACAAGACACTAGGGCGCGCCAGGCCCCCCAGGCGCGCCCTGGTGGGTTGTGCTCAGCCCAGCCCACCTCCGGTGCCCATCTTCTGGTATATAAGTCATTTTGACCTAGAAAAAATAAGGAGAGGACTTTCGGGACGAAGCGCCACCGTCTCGAGGCGGAACTTGGGCAGGAGCACTTTTGCTCTCCGGTGGAGCGATTCCGCCGGGGGAACTTCCCTCCCGGAGGGGGAAATCATCATCATCATCACCACCAACAACTCTCCCATCTTGGGGAGGGTAATCTCCATCAACATCTTCAACAACACCTTCTCCTCTCAAACCCTAGTTCATCTCCCGTGTTCAATCTATGTACCGGAACTATAGATTGGTACTTGTGGGTGACTAGTAGTGTTGATTGCTTCTCGTAGTTGATCACTATATTGTTTATTTGGTGGAAGATTATATGTTCAGATCCATTATGCTATTTAATACCCCTCTGATCTTGAGCATGATTATTATTTGTGAGTAGTTACTTTTGTTCTTGAGGTCACGGGAGAAATCATGTTGCAAGTAATCATGTGAACTTGATGTGTGTTCGATATTTTGATGATATGTATGTTGTGATTCCCTTAGTGGTGTCATGTGAACGTCGACTACATGACACTTCACCATATTTGGGCCTAAGGGAATGCATTGTGGAGTAGTTATTAGATGATGGGTTGCGAGAGTGATAGAAGCTTAAACCCTAGTTTATGCGCTATTCCGTAAGGGACCGATTGGATCCAAAAGTTTAATGCTATGGTTAGAATTTATTCTTAATACTTTTCTCGTAGTTGCGGATGCTTGCGAGGGGGTTAATCATAAGTAGGAGGTTTGTTCAAGTAAGAACAGCACCTAAGCACCGATCCACCCACATATCAAATTATCAAAGTAGTGAACACAAATCAAACCAACATGATGAAAGTGACTAGATGAAATTCCCGTGTACCCTCAAGAACACTTTGCTTATCATAAGAGACCGTTTTGGCCTGTCCTTTGCCTCAAAAGGATTGGGCAACCTTGCTGCACTTTTGTTACCATTACCGTTACTTGCTCGTTAAAAATTATCTTGCTACAAAACTATTTGTTACTTATAATTTCAGTGCTTGCAGACATTACCTTGCTGAAAACCGCTTGTCATTTCCTTCTGCTCCTCGTTGGGTTCGACACTCTTACTTATCGAAAGGACTACGATTGATCCCCTATACTTGTGGGTCATCAGTGACATTTTGTCCGATGCTCTGGAAACAAGAGAGCCCCCTGGCCGTGCAAGGGGTATAGGTGTCAATGTCCCGCACAAGAGGACTTTCACACTCAGCAAAGAAGAGAGGCTCAGCATGAAAAAAGGGAGGAGTGAAATGAAGCAGAATGAATTGTATGAAAGGTTGAGGAAGGACATGTATCCGACAGTTCGAAAGGAAATTGAGGAGTCAATGATGATGCAGAAGACTCTAACACTGACAGATAGCCAACAGATGGGAGAGGAGGCGGGCATGGAGGATGCTGGTATTACGCGACAACACCGCACAAGAGTAGTTGCGCATCAGCTGACCCCAGCGACACTGAGACTGCAGCTGCTCATGATGATGCTATATCTGATATATCTGGAATAAAAGACAGACTGAGGGGCATGCTTACACATTATGAAGGTACGTTAAAATGTGCAATAGCCTGGGTTTTCCCACCCTTCTTGGAAGAGGGCCTCTTGTTGGACAATGTGCCATTGAAGCCGGGCTGTATGAAGTGCTACGTGACCGAAGTAAAGCCTGGATTTAATGAATTTTCCCTGAAGAATGTCCTAGGGGACTTTGATGAGCAGAGGAGCTTGGGAGAAACACTGTTACATCACATCCAATGGCCACAAAAGGAAATAGACTTCATGGATGGGATCCCTGAAGCCCCGCCAAGAGCAACCAATGTCGCCCTTCATCAGGTGACGCTCTCCTTGCCACAACAGCTCTGGCATGCTTCCCCAAGGAACCTAATACTCATAATCCGACGGCTGTTGCATCAACCTATGATCAGCCCGCCTGACTTTGTGTCGTACAGGCCATGTCATCCGCCCCAGAGCAGTTAGTGGCAAGGCCTACAATTGCTGAAGACACACCACCGGTACAGATGCCGGCCACTGAAGCAGTGGCGGGAGACTCAACTGCACCACATGCTCAGCAGACCAACCTGGTGGAACGGACTGCTAAGCAGTCTGATGCTTCGGAACCGCCTGCTAAGCAGTCTGTAGGTCCAGAACCGACTGCTCATCAGTCTGTCGGTCCGCAGTTGCATGATCAGCATATCGATGCATCACCACTACTTGCTCAGCAAACCAACGCGTTGGCACAACCTCCTCAGCACACCAACAAGTTGGCACCACCTGCGTAGAAACCCGACATAGCTTCAACGCCTGGTCAGCAGTCCAATGCCTCTGCTCCTATAGCCCAGCAGTCCGTGATAGCAACACTGCCAGCTCAGCAGTCCGGCGTAGCTAAACCGACTGCTAAGCAGTCCGTCGCAGCTTTACCGTCTGCTCAGCAGTCCGCCTTTCAGCCATCCAGACCTTGGACCAGAAGTGCTTGAAGTACCAAGAAGGAAGCGGGCAAAAACGCTGCACCCATGAGGAAGCGGCCCCCGAGACCGAAGAGGAATGAGAACGATTGCCTCTTACTTAAGGCACTCATCACCCAGAACCAAATTAACAGCAAGTTGTTCGAATCGTAGAGTAATATTATTTTTGACAAAATGGACGATGCACAAATAGAAATGGCGCTTGCTAAAAAGAATGCAGACGTACTTGAAGCACGCAATTACGTCCATGGCCAGCCATTTCTTGTTGGCGAATACTTTGATCAGTGCAGTTCCAGTTGCCGCACATTACATAAATATTGCATGGATCTAAAGTCAGCGGGTCATCATTTTCTGCCAGTCTATTACAACAGAGATCATTTCTGACATGATCCTGGTTCCATCAGTGTGGATTTCTAGGACTTACATCCCTTCTTCAACTTCAACATGCTCGATGCCACTCTTGTTAGATGCCTAATTTTGCATGTACTTAACAAACTCTGATCAACTTCTCCATACAAGGTTGTAAATGATAAATAGCTAACTGCATTTTATTCCTATCAGGGGATTGACCACGTAGAGAAGAAAAAGGGAGAGTGTGTATTTCATAGATCTTGCAGTAGCAAATGGCACAGTATTTTTTTTACCTGGCAAATGGAACAGTATTACATGGTAAGCATAAACGGGAGTGGGCCATTAACAAGGTCGCCCGTATCTTCAGTAACACATCCCATGCAAAATTATTTCTCTGGCCATATCATGAACGGTAAGTCAAATAAACAACCACGCATACACTGATTTTCTTTCATATTTAGACATAATTCGTAAGTTCATGGTTTTCTTAATCTGTAGCAATCACTGGATCTTGGTATTCATTGTTCCAAACAAGAACATAGTTTACTACATGGATTCTCTCAAAGAGTCAATAAAGCCTCAGGATCTGACACATCTTCAGCAATTCATGGATAGGTATTGAATTCTATGATGTTGAAAGTAATTTGCATTCATATCTGGTTCAAGAATTGATGTTGTGAAAATTCATCTTCATTTAAAGTGTGTTCGCATTGTGCAAAACTAAACCAGGGAACCTGTTCAAGAGGGAACTACCTCTGCAGCACGAGATCGTTTCTCCGGTAAGACACTGAAATCCGTTATTTTCGGAAAATGTATCAAGTAGTTTGCAAATACCTTTTCTTACGCTAGTCAAATGTTCAAGCTTCTAAATAAACCTCTTTCTATTTCTGACAAAAGAATAAAATACATCTAACAGCGGTTAGGTTGTTCCTAACAGGGCAAATAAATGACTAATTTTGTACAAAAAGATTCAGTGTCCTCAGCAACAAGCAAGGACCAACCTTTGTCGATACTATGTTTGCAGACACATAATCTCCATCTGCAAATCTACTGCTAGTTGTGAGGATGCTCGCGAATTAGTACCAGCAAGTCTATCTTAATTAATATCTTCTACTCCACTCATATGGCACATACTGATCTTAAAAATACTGCAGCTCACCTTTGAACCGAGGACCCCTGAACTGCTCCCTGCTGCTGAATTGCTGATGGTTAGGGGATTTATCAGCAACTTCTTCCTGAATAACTACATCAAGCCCACTGGTGATAATGAAGATTTCAGCATGGCTTCTCCTGAAGCAATGAGTAAGAGTTAGCCGCTAAACATACACGCATGGATCCATTGTTTTCCATGTCATGAGGTCTTTGTATTTCGTACACTATGATTAATTATGTAATGCATATATATGTCGACAAATCATTGGAATTTAGCTACCATTTGTTCAATTGCAATTGTTGCGAATTCTGATGAATGTTCTTCCAGTGGACACTATTTGTTCAATTGCATATTGTGGTGAATTCTAATGAATGTTCTTCCCGTGGACACTATTTGTTCAATTGCATATTGTGGCAAATTTGCTTTTTGCATGCGATTCAAATGGGAAATTTTGCCTTTAAGCTGGCCATTGATGCGCACACGGCTCAACTAAATGAGTGTGTGCGATCCACAATGAAAAGCATACGTCAATCCTAGCGGAACCATCGGTGATACACAGTAGATCGCAAATGATTTGCAGCACTTCTACGTGTGCGTAGGGGCTCCCGAACCATTTGTGATATGATAATCCCCAAGTGCAAGGAATCATCGTAGCAATTCCCAAAGGTGGAAGTGATAAGTATGGAGTGTCGAACCCACAAGGAGCTAAAGGTAAGATCAATATTCTCTCAAGTCCTATTTGCCACTGATACGACTCTACGTACACCGAACGTTTGCTTCCATCTAGAAACGAGAAATAAACTACGTTGTGGGTATGAAGAGGATAACTTTGCATGATATCAGAGAACTAAAATATAAAAGTAGGTGATGTTAACATGAAGTTAGAATATATTACTATATATTATAAATAGTGAGTGTGGAATAATGATGGGTCAGTGTGCGGAATTATCCTAGGCAATTGTTAACAAGATCAGTAGTCGTCATTGCAATTTTATATGAGGGAGAGGCATAAGCTAACATACTTTATCTTCTTGGATCATATGCACTTATGATTGGAACTCTAGCAAGCACCTGCAACTACTAAAGATCGTTAAGGTAAAACCCAACCATAGCATTAAAGCATCAAGTCCCCTTTATCCCATACGCAACAACCCCCTTACTCGGGTTTAAGCTTCTGTCACTCTAGCAGCCCACTATAAGCGAATCATGAATGTATTGCAACACCCTACAGCGATAATCCTTCACGTGTGCGCGGCACGGAAGGCACCATAGGACAGCACCAAAATAAAACATACAACTCAAACCAATCTAGATCATCAATCAACCCAAAAGACAAAAGAAACTACTCAAAACATCATAGGATGGCAACACATCATTGGATCATCATATGTGACATAAAACACCATGTTCAAGTAGGGGATTATAGCGGGGTGCGGGAGAGTGGACCGCCGAAAAGAGATGAGGAACGTGATGAAGATGGTGATGTTGATGAAGACAATCACCGCGGCGATGGTTCCCCCGGTGGCACTCCTGCGCCACCGAGAGAGAGGGGGAGAGGGTCTCCCCCTTGTGCTTCCTCCTCCATGGACTCCCCCCTAGATGGGGAGAGGTTCTCCCTCTGGTCCTTGGCCTCCATGGTGATGATGGCCCCCTCCGGGATCCTCCTCCATGGCCTCCGATGATGATGGCCCCCTATGGCAGGGTGCCAGAGAGGGCCTAGATTGGTTTTTCGTGGCTACAGAGGCTTACGGCGGCGGAACTCCCAATCTAGGTTTATTTCTGGGGTTTTTGGTATTTATAAGAATTTTTGGCGTCGGTCTCACGTCAAGGGGGTCCACGAGGCAGCGACAAGGTAGGAGCACCCTCCCGGGGGGTAGGGCGCGCCCCCCTACCTTGTCGTCGCCTCGGGACTCTTCTGGTCCAACTCTTGTGCTTCGGGGTTATAGTTTCGTCCATAAAAAATCACCGTAAATTTTCAGCCCATTCCGAGAACTTTTATTTCTGCACGAAAAATGACACCACGGTAGTTCTACTGAAAACAGCGTCAGTCTGGGTTAGTTCTAATCAAATCATACCAAAACCATATAAAATTGTTGTAAACATGGCATGAATACTTCATAAATTATAGATACATCGGAGACGTATCAGCATCCCCAAGCTTAATTCCTGCTCGTCCTCGAGTAGGTAAATGATAAAAGAAATCATTTATGAAGTGTGAATGCTAGCATAGTGCATATATTTGATCAATGATAGTTCCAAACACCTTTTCTAGCATTATTCTTTATCATAAACAGTAGCTCATCTCATAAAAATTCTCATGATCAAGTAACAAGCTATTCACATGTTAAAGTATAGACCATAAAGTTTCTTGAAAACTAACAAACCATGCTCTCAGTCACCAAACAATTGCAATTCATCTTATTTCAAGGAAGGGTCTATGTAAGAGCTTTGATTTAGCAAATTCCACATACTCAACTATCATATAGTCTTCCATGATTGCTAACACTCAAAGCATAATTTTAGAACAAATAGCATCCGTCAAACACAGAGGAAGATAGGGGCTTAATGTTTTGCCTCCCAACTTACTTATCATATAGATAATTGTCAACAATAATAATTCATGATTAAATATATTTGAATGGCCATATATGCTTGGATCTTTCCCCACCACATGATGCTTGCTGACTAAAGAATAATTGTGAAAGTGCGTTATATCGAATAGAGGGGGGTGAATCGGCGATTTTTATGAATTCGTCACTGAGGAAATACTACTTGAGGAATTTCCTAAGCAACAAACTACAAGCAGCGGAATAAGTACTCAGGTACATGGATAACATAGCAGTAGCAGAGTCATCATGATGAAATGAAACAAAACAGAGCATAGGTAACGTGTAAACAGGATAAGCAGGCTGAAGACAAAGTGACTGAAGAAATAGGGATGAGGAAATTGAGAAAGTCTTCAGTCAAAGTCTTCAAACAGTAACGATCAAGTACACAGCAAGTATGCGAGGAAATGAAAGGGTTGAGGAAATAGAACCAGTAGCTTGGTGAAGACAGTTGTACGTCTGGTTGGAGTGGCTAGGTATTTAAACCTGAGGACACACAGTCCCGGACACACAATCCTCACCGTATTCTCCTTGAGCTAAGATCACACAGACCTCGCCCAATCACTCGTGGTAAGTCTTCACAGGTGACTTCCAAACCTTCACAGACTTGGTCACTCGGCGATCCACAATTCCTCTTGGATGCTCTAGACCATGAAGCCTAACCGTCTGGAGGATGCACAGTCCTCAAAGGTAACAAGCATCGGTTCCACACAGGAACAATCTCTTCAGTGATGCTCAATCACTTTGGGTTTTAGGTGTTGGGTTTGGGTTTTTCCTCACTTGATGATTTTCTCTCAAAGTCCTCGGAGGATGGGATGCTCTAAATGACAAGTGTTAGTTTCTCTTGGAGCAGCCAACCAGCTAGTGGTTGTAGGGGCGGCTATTTATAGCCGGGGAGCAGCCCGACATGATAAGACATAAATGCCCTTCAATGATATGACCGTTAGGTGGATAGGATATTTTAGACAGCTGGCGCATAGCACAGCAACGGTCAGAAATTTGAGCTCTCAAATTCCTCAGGGCTATCATGTTCCTCACTTGTAGGCAATCCGCACTGGCGAATTCCTAACTCCTCAGTCAGACCAAATTCCTCAGAGAACAGAAGATCTTCGTCTCTGTCACTGAAGAACTTGACTGAACTGTATGAGATTTCCAATGGCTTCACTCGAAAGGATTGGGTAGGTGTACGATTTGAGATGAGCATCACTTGGAAACTTTTCCTTAGTTTTACCTCGACCCCCTTTAACAGTACAGTGTTTCCTATGACTCAAGAAAGGAAAAAACAAAACTATGAAAACAAATGTCTTCACGCTTCATAATCCTTGCATCAATATCAAGTCTTCAAGGTCACACCAATTTCCTCACTTTCAAAGTCTTCAAGAAAACCAAAGTCTTCAACTGAAGACATTCATTTTTAGGGGTCGACTTTCTTCGAAAATAACAAACTCCTCATAGACTTATAGACCTGTGTACATTCATAAACACATTAGTCCCTTAATCTATAAGTCTTCAATACACCAAAATCACTAAGGGGCACTAGATGCACTTACAATCTCCCCCTTTTTGGTGATTGATGACAAATAGGTTAAGTTTTCAACGGGGATAAAACATATGAAGTGTAAATACAGATATTGAGGAATTTGATTGCAAGATATAGAAGAACTCCCCCTGAAGATGTGCATATTTGAGGAATTTGCTTTGGATTGCAAATGCACATTGTAGAGTAATATCTTGGAGATCTCCCCCTATATCTTGTAATTCATACACGCATTTAACATATGATATGAAGAGTTTGAAATGCATGATGAAATATGGTGTCTGACGAAATTTAGCATGCGTGCATTAAGGTACTTTAGGAAATAAGCATGCAGAAAGCAGTTCAAAAGTATCAGACCACCATAGGACTTAAGTTACAACTAAACCAACAAACACTTCAGAAGAGTGAGAGTTGCAACTTAACAGAAAAATAGCCCATATAGACCCGCTTGAAGGCTAACTCAAATTTCTCCCCCTTTGTCATCGAATGACCAAAAGGGACGAAAAATGAGGACTAACGCCCCTGAAGAATATCATCATGATGTCGATGGAGGAGCGCCAGCGTTGTTGGGGTCGTCCATTGAGGTAGGGCCTGCTGACGAGGACATGTATTGGGGGTAGGGTAACAGGCCTGACCTAAAGACCCTACCCACGGACATTGTACACTTTGTACTGGGCCCCTGGGCCAGATTGCCGTCCAGATGTACCGCAACTTGAAAGTCACTCGGACAGCAACAACCACTCGAAGCACGGCACTCCACTCGACGAACTCATTCCACTCGGAGTACCTGATTCCACTCGGACATATCATCGTACCGTCCACTCGGAAGACAGTCAACCACTCGGCCGTATGACTCACTCGGATATGCGAAGACCAGCAGGCAGCGAGGCAGTCAAAGCATCATTCTCATAGTGGAGGCTTCATAGTGGGCTGGCATTTTGGCATTAATGCCTCAAATTATAACATAGGAGGTGAGGGGGTGGCGCACTCTATATAAGCCACCCCCCACCACTAGACTAGGGGGCCGATGCTTCTCCTCGGGTTCTTTCTTCTACCTCTCTCCCACTCTCTAGTCTCCGGACTTAGCTCAGGCATGGGGATCCGTTCTTCTCTCTCTCATATACATTGTAATCTCCGGATACATACTCAGATAAAACAAAGCCTCTCCGGAGCACGAGACGTAGGGTCGTTATCTCCACCGTGAGAGGCCCGAACTCACTAAAATCGCTGTGTCACCCATATGCATCTCGATAGATCATGCTCCTTTATCCTACCCCTCTCTTACTGTCGGAATCGTTCCCACGATAGTTGGTGCCCACCGTGGGGCCTGGCGTCTATCGAGCCATGATGCAGATGGCTATTTCTTCAACCACCGGCAGCAGATCGATTGCCGCTAATTTGCTAGCCTCCCGTCCGCGTAAACTAACCACCTGAATCGGCGCGAGAGCAGGAAGCCGGCTGCACCTCTGCATACGGTCACCGGCGTACGGCCGTGTGCGCGTGCGGTCGTCGTCTCCAAGCCTCGGTACAGCCGAGTGCGCGCGTGGCCACCGGTGCTGTCCGCGTCATCGTCGTCTCCGACCTCGGCCGACTGCGGCTCGTCTGCGATCTCGTCGTTGAGCCCGCGCGCGTGGCCACCGGCGCCATCCGCCTCGTCGTCGTCACGCACGGCTGCCGGTGTCGTCCACTTCATCATCGTCTCCAACCTTGTCGTTGAGCCCCCACGCACGGCCGTCGACGCCGTTCACCTCGTCGTCGACTCCGCCTCGTGTTCTCGGCCTCCGCGGCGAAGGCACAGGCCTGACATGGTGCAGGCATGCAGCGCTCCATCCTCAGGCGCCGGTCGCCAGTGACGGTCTCGGTGGCGGAGGCGCGCTGCGGCGGCAACCTACAAAACAGTCTCGGCCCACAACCCGCAATCGATGCCTGTTCGGGATCGAAGGAGTCAATGCCTCGTAAATTCCCTGGTAAGTGCATGCATCACGTAGCCACTTCCATGATCAATTAACTACATGCAAGAAAGAAGAAACGGAAGGACGACTCCCACCAATAGGCAACCCCGCTGGTTCCGCTTCGTCAAGGTATAATCGCCTCATTAAGCGGCCAATTGGTGAGGATTTACAACGTCAGTTACCTAATTATTGCAGCCATAAATGCGTTGCGTCAGCACTGGTTAATTAGTGCATGCATGCATGCCGTTAACTCAGTGATTGTGCTGGCTATACTTGCTAACTTGCAGGGAACTGCTGGTACAACAAAAAATATTCGTACGGGTACTTGCTAACTTGCAGGCACTGAGACGAACAACGTCGCCCGACTAACTCACCATTTATTCCACTCGGCTGATGGCGTGGCGACCGGATTGCAGCCCAGCTGTGGTTCACTCGGCCAGCCAGCCCGGAGATGATTTCTGCACTCTGGACAATTAACATGTAGGTCACTCTGGCTTCGTCTGCAAGGCCGTCGTCGGATCTCCACGCACGGCCACCGGCGCCATCCGGCTTGTCGTAGTCTCCGGCCTCATCTGCAACGTCATCGACGGACCCCCACATACAGCTCCTCCCGACGCGGTGTCCGCACGCGCCGGCTCACAGGCCCGGCCAGGCTGCTGCTGCCGCAACACTCAATCGTGGGCTGGCAGACCGCTCGGCCGTGGCTTGGACGACGCGGTGTCCCTCAAACTAGCCTACGACCCGGCTCCCCCGAGCAATGAAGTGTAGCAGCCGACAGTGCTGCTCCGTCCACCGGGGTCGACTGCAAGGCGTGATCCGCGTCAGCAAGACCCAACTCCCTCCGGCATTAACTACTCGGCGGCTAGTACCTCCAGCATCAACTACTCGGCAGCAACGTCCACCGAGACGGCCTCGGTCTTCCCTGTCACTTGGAATGGCGGTCCGGCTCCCCGACGTGGCGCGGACGCCAGAGGCCGGCCATGGCCCCGCGCACGGCGGCTCCTTCATCCGGTCGGCCGCTCGACAATGACCTCTGCTATGAAGGCGCAGCGCAGGCACCTGGGTAGACCACACCCTCGCGCACGGCCGCTTCTCCCTCCTGTGTCTGCCGCCCTGCGGCAGCCTCCGCGGTGGAAGCACTCGGTGATGCACCACGGGTACCGAGTGACTCCTGGCCATAGCGCCGAGTAGCTCCGCTCTCCCTCCTCGGCACTCGACAGAGATGAAACCAAAGGAAACGTCATCCACAACCACTCGGAAGAAAAGATCAAGGACATTCGGCTACCCATCACCCGGACGCCCTGTGCGTCGTCACTCCATGGGACGCGTCTACTTCACCCGGACACCTCGCGCGTCGCCACTCTGCATGACGCGTCTACTTCACTCAGCTGCCCCGCGCGTCGCCGCTCAGTTGGGCACGTCTTCATCAACTTGCCCACTCAGCCGCCCCGCGCGTCGCCGCTCAGTTGGGCACGTCTTCATCAACTTGCCCGCTCAGCTGCCCCGCGCGTCGCCGCTCAGTTGGGCACGTCTTCATCAACTTGCCCACTCAGCTGCCCCGCGCGTCGCCGCTCAGTTGGGCACGTCTACATCAACTTGCCTGCTCGGCCGCCCTGCGCGTCGCCGCTCAGTTGGGCACATCTTCATCAACTTGCCAGACTCGGACGCCCCGCGCATCGTCGCTCCGCTGAACGCGTCTGCATCACTCAGACGCCCCGCGCGTCACCACGCTGCGGGAGGCGTCTACTTCACTCGGACGCCCCGCGCATCGTCATTCCGCGGGACGGTCTACTTCACTCGGCCGCCCCGCGCGTCGCCATCGGTTGGTCACCTCATAACCACTCGGCCGCCCCGCGCGTCGCCATCGGTTGGTCACCTCATAACCACTCGGCCGCCCCGCGCGTCGCCATCGGTTGGTCACCTCATAAACCACTCGGCCGCCCCGCGTGTCGGCATCGGTTGGTCACCTCATCACCACTCGGCCGCCCCGCGCGTCGGCATCGGTTGGTCACCTCATCACCACTCGGCCGCCCCGCGCGTCGCATCGGTTGGTCACCTCATACCACTCGGCCGCCCCGCGTCGCCACTGTCTTGGTCACCCATCACCCCGTGATGCGTCGCCCACGCGTCGCCACTCGGTTGGTCCACCATAACCACTCGACTCGCCCGCCCCGCCGGTCGCCATCGTTGGTCACCTCATCACCACTCGGCCGCCCCGCGCGTCGCCACTCGGTTGGTCACCTCATCACCACTCGGCCGCCCCGCGCGTCGCCATTCGGTTGGTCACCTCATCACCACTCGGCCGCCCCGCGCGTCGCCACTCGGTTGGTCACCTCATCACCACTCGGGCCTGCCCCCTCTCGTCTCCATTTCTGGTTTTTTCCCCACTCTCCTCACCCCTCCTTCCATACCCCCGCGTCGCCACCGGTTGGTCACCTCATAACCACTCGGCCGCCCCGCGCGTCGCCATTGTTGGTCACCTCATCACCACTCGGCCGCCCTGCGCGTCGCTACCGGTTGGTCACCTCATCACCACTCGGCCGCCCCGCTCGTCGCCATCGGTTGGTCACCTCATCACCACTCGGCGCCCCCGCGCGTCGCCACTCGGTTGGTCACCTCATAACCACTCGGCCGCCCCGCGCGTCGCCATCGGTTGGTCACCTCTAAACCACTCCGCCGCCCCCGCGTGCCATCGGTTGGTCACCTCATCACCACTCCACTCCCGCCCCCGCGCGCCCATCGATTGGTCACCTCATAACCACTCTGCCGCCCGCCCGCGCGTCGCCATCGGTTGGTCACCTCATAAACACTTGGCCGCCCCGCGCATCGCCACTCGGTTGGTCACTTCATCACCACTCGACCGCCCGGCGTGTCGCCACTCGGTTGGTCACCTCATAACCACTCGACGCCCCCCCGTCGCCATCTGTTGGTCACCTCATAACCATCGGCCGCCCCGCGGTCGCCATCGTTGGTCACCTCATAACCACTCGGCCGCCCCGCGTCGCCATTCGGTTGGTCACCTCATCACCACTCGGCCGCCCCGCGCGTCGCCACTCGGTTGGTCACCTCATCATACCACTCCCCCCGCCGCGCTCCCCCCCCTTTGTTGGTCACCTCATCACCACTCGGCCCCCCGCGCGTCGCCATCGGTTGGTCACCTCATCACCACTCGGCCGCCCCGCGCGTCGCCATTCGGTTGGTCACCTCATCACCACTCGGCCGCCCCGCGCGTCGCCACTCGAGTTGTCACCTCATAATCACTCGCCGCCCTCGCGCATCGCCATTGGTTGGTCACCTCATCATCCACTCGACGCCCCGCCGTCGCCATCGGTTGATCACCTCATCACCACTCGGCCCCCCCCGCGCGCGCCATTGTCACCTCATAACCACTACCTCGGCGCCCGCCCCGTTCGCCATCGGTTGGTCACCTCATAACCTCGCCCACCCCGCGCGTCGCCATCGGTTGGCACCTCATCACCACTCGGCCGCCCCGCGCGTCGCCATCGGTTGTCACCTCATCACACTCGGCCCGCCCCGCGCGTCGCCATCGGTTGGTCACCTCATCACCACTCGGCACCCCGCGCGTCGCCATCGGTTTGGTCACCTCATAACCACTACTCGGCCGCCCCGCGCGTCGCCATCGGGGGTCACCTCATCACCCACTCCCTCTGCGCCCGCACGCTCCATCGTTGGTCACCTCATCACCACGCCGGCCTGCCCCGCGCATCACCACTCGGTTGGTCACCTCATAACCACTCGGCCGCCCCGCGCGTCGCCATCGGTTGGTCCCCTCATAACCACTCGGCCGCCCCGCGCGTCGCCATCGGTTGGTCACCTCATCACCACTCGGCCGCTCCGCGCGTCGCCACTCGGTTGGTCGCCTCATCACCACTCGGCCGCTCCGCGCGTCGCCACTCGGTTGGTCGCCTCATCACCAGTCGGCCACTCGCGCGCCTTCAGACAGCTAAGTCATTTTACATTCTGGTATTTCCGTCTTCCCGGGTATCCCATAATTCACACATCATGTTCACTCGGAGGCCACACCACCGAGTGTACCTCTACGCTCGGCTGCTTATTTTCACATACTTGCTTAGTACTGGTTATGTGACTCCCGAGTCCAACTTCCATTTTTTCGCATACATCATTCACGAACACCATGTGTCGTTCTTCATTTTGAGTTTGCATTGGTCCTCCGGGGCTGAAACTCAGTTGAAACACTACACTTCTGTTTTATTTGAGCCAGTATTCCAAGGAGTTCAGTCGGACCCGTCGCTTCGACAAGTTCGAACGGTTCCTTCGCTCTTTCAGACTCTTGCTGGTTAACTAGCAAGCCCCTTGCACTCCCAGCGGGTGTCTATGGGTGTTATTCACACAAATCATTTCAGCACACATCAAATTTCCTCGAGAAATTATTTCGTTGGCTTGTGCCATTTTTTACACAAGTTACGCGATCACTCGACGGCCCTATGCGCCAACTTCATCGCTGCTCGGACTCGGTCACCGTACCGGTCCTAGCGCACCACAACACCGACCTTGTCGCTCTGTTGACTTCAAACACATCCAACCCCTCTGTGGAATCCTCTTCATCGTATCAATGATATAGACCTCGTCAGGCATGAGACAGATAAGTCCCTTTTATAATTAAACTTCACACTTCACTCTTTTGCGAGTTTGCCTCTTTCGAGCATCACTCGGAAGCTTCTCCTCATCTTTACCCGAGTCCGACTCGATGAATTGCAAATCATCCATTCAAAACTATATTTCTCGTATTTCGACATGTCCGTTGTCGAAGCCTGTAATACGCTCGGGGGCTACACCGCACTCGGGGGCTGCATCTCATTTGGAATGACACTCTCCTGAGTAGTCGAGTACTTCATCACCAGTCAGATCCTTCACTTCAACAAGTGCATTCGATCCGTCACTTTGACAAGTTTTATAATCACCCAGACGCTCTGCACGCCATCTTCATTCCTACTCAGACTCAGTTGTCACGCCGGTCTTGTTGTGTCGCAACCACACTACACCGACCTCGTCGCTACATTAGCTTCGAAAGCATCTGGCTAACTCCTTCGAAGACCATTTCAGCCACTTGGCTGGACACGCAATCTGTCACTCGACCACCCCGCGCATCACCACTTGGCTGGACACGTAGGCCTCCACTCGGCCACCTCGCGCATCCTCACTCGGCTGTCCCGCACCGCGCTACTCGGCTGTGAACGTCTTCACCACTCGGCCGCTCCGTACGTCGCCTCTCGGTTGTGCACGTCTTCACCACTCGGCCGCCCCGCGCATTGCCACTCAGTTGTGCACGCCTTCATCATTCGGCCACCTCGCACATCATGACTCGGTCGCCCCGCGCGTCGCCAATCGGTTGGGCACGTCTTCACCACTTGGCCGCTCCGCGCGTCGCTACTCGGTTGTGCACGTCTTCACCACTCGGCCGCCCCGCGCGTCGTCACTCGATTGTACACATCCTCGCCCCTCGGTCGCCCCGCGGATCACCATTGGTTGGACATGTCTTCACCACTACACCCCCAGCACGGGAACGACTAAGTTACTTATATGAACAAACCTCGTACCGCACTCTGTAGCGAGCTTACCTCTTTCGAGCATCACTCGGGGGCTGCGCACAACCGTGGGCCATGCCGCCTTCAGGGGTTATGCCCATTTGATCAACCTGTGGATCACATCGGGAATATTTTTCTGACCATACATGCTCGGTCCGCTGAAGATCTATAAGGGTAGCACTGTCCACTCGGACGATCGCCCGAATCATTACCTGGAGTCATCTTTAGGACTGCAAAAGGGTGAAAACGACGCTCCTCTACGGATACACTTGCCCTTATTCTAGGCTCCAAGGCGTCAGTTTCACAAACTTGGACTCAGAGATGGCATGTGCTAGTGTTCCCCTGGGATAATGAGTGGCCTCTCTCCGGAGAGACAGCCCACACACTAGCATCGTCACTCGGGTTTCATGGCACGTCCATGTCAGACCACTAGTCTACCTCCTCCGGGAGACATACGAGTGCCACCAAGTTTTTCCTTGCAGTCAACATACCCCGATCAGTCGGGAAGCACGTCCACTCGGACAAATACCCCTTTCATGCGAAAGAGTGAAAACGAAGCTCCTCTACGGATACGATGTACTCTTACAAATACCCCTTTCATGCAAAGGCTAACGGTCAATGCAAGAAGTACTACTGGAACGATTACTCCCTGGAGTGTCCAGCCTTTTTCTGTAGTCAGCAGTTTCAGGGCCGAATTCATTCAGTCGGGCCGAGTGCACGAAGATTCGCTTGATTGGTCCAGTTCCAGGTTGAAATTATTTACCATGCCAAGCGCAGGAAGATCCATCAGATTGACTAGCTCCAGATTGCGGTTATTTACCGTGTCCATGAAGATCCATTCCGAATGCATGAAGACCCGCCACAGTTCTAGGCTGAAGTCATTTACCATGCCGAGCGCCCGAGGGTTCACCTGTTTAATTCAGTTTCAGATCAGAAGACAGGCTCTAAGACCCCCGCCGACTGCCCGTAGTCGACGTAGGTCTCGGGGACAACACCCAGTGGGTGCACTCAGCGTGCCCCCACTGGAATGGTATCCACTCAGAACGGTCCGCCCGGTCCGAGTGATGGCCAAACAACAAAAAAAGACAGGCTCTAAGACCCCCGCCGACTGCCCGCAGTCAACGCAGGTCTCGGGGACTACACCCAGTGGGTGCACTCAGCGTGCCCCCACTGGAATGGTTTCCATTCGAAACGGTCCGCCCGGCCAAACAACAAACAAAGACACGTTCCAGGCATGAAGAAATTCGGAGTAATCAGTTACTCGATGCAGGACCAGGTCCAAATCACTCAAAAAAAATTTGCTATAAGGTGAGATTAACGCTCCTCCGTGGACCCGTTTGAGATCATTTCACTCGGAGACCATGTAGTCCAGAATCCGTCAAGGCAACACACGGAGATAAGACCGCCGGGTGACCAGAGGGAGTTCGTGAGTGCCTCCGTAGCACTCGACTCATCTGGGAATTCACCTCGACTCGACCCGCTCAACCTCGACCGATTCGGGGGCTAATGACGAGGACATGTATTGGGGGTAGGGTAATAGGCCTGACCTAAAGACCCTACCCACGGACACTGTACACTTTGTACTGGACCCCTGGGCCAGATTGCCGTCCAGATGTACCGCAACTTGAAAGTCACTCGGACAGCAACAACCACTCGGAGCACGGCACTCCACTCGACGAACTCATTCCACTCGGAGTACCTGATTCCACTCGGACATATCATCGTACCGTCCACTCGGAAGACAGTCGACCACTCGGCCGTATGACTCACTCGGATATGCGAAGACCAGTAGGCAGCGAGGCAGTCAAAGCATCATTCTCATAGTGGAGGCTTCATAGTGGGCTGGAATTTTGGCATTAATGCCTCAAATTGTAACATAGGAGGTGAGGGGGTGGCGCACTCTATATAAGCCACCCCCCACCACTAGACTAGGGGGCCGATGCTTCTCCTCGGGTTCTTTCTTCTACCTCTCTCCCACTCTCTAGTCTCCGGACTTAGCTCAGGCATGGGGATCCGTTCTTCTCTCTCTCATATACATTGTAATCTCTGGATACATACTCAGATAAAACAAAGCCTCTCCGGAGCACGAGACGTAGGGTCGTTATCTCCACCGTGAGAGGCCCGAACTCGCTAAAATCGCTGTGTCACCCATATGCATCTCGATAGATCATGCTCCTTTATCCTACCCCTCTCTTACTGTCGGAATCGTTCCCACGACACCTGCCGCAGTGTCGTTCAAGTCTTCAGCTTCGTCCGTCTCGCACGATGAAGAATATGAACTGGCAACAAGTTGAGGAACTTTGACCTTCTTGAATTTCTTCGAAGGTGGCTGTGACCAGTCAAAGTCCTATTGAAATCCCATCTCCTTGAGATCTTCAGCACTATAGAGATTCGACAGAATAGCCCAAGTGTGATCAAAGACTTCATGCATATAGTAGTGATTCTTTTTCGCTGTATTTTGAGTGACTGTCATGTTCTGAAGAATTGCACCAAACTGACGCTTGACCCACTTGTGATTTCGATCAACTTTCTGATGAAGACTGAGGAGAAGTTCACGATCAGTCATCACTCGCGGAGCTGTGGCTTGAGGATTTTGTTTTGAAGCTTTGGCGGCAGAATCTTGTGTTGCAGAGTCATCATTGGTGGAATAGGATGCAGCTTTGTGAAACTGTCCATCCAATGGACGAGTGCCTTCATAAAAAATAGTGGCCTTGCCCTTCTCTTCAGCTGAGGAAATAGACCGCTTGAGGACTTCAATAGGTGGCAAATAGCTGAGATGATTCTGAAAGTCGGCCTGATAATGAATTGAAGACCTTGATCTGATGAATTTCATGATCCAGGGAGCGTAAGGCTTTAACTCAAAAGGTGACAGAGCAGCATTGGTCAAATCCTCATGAAGAAATCATGGTAGTTAATGGGAATGCCATGTATCATGTTGAACAGTAGGTTCTTCATGATGCCAACAACCTCTTCTTCATCGGAGTTGTGGCCCTTAATTGGACTGAGGGTTTTGGTCAATATGCGATACACAGTCCTTGGTACATAGAGCAATTCTTTCACAAGGAAGGTGGTCCTTGGAGCTTGGCCAGCCTTCAAAGGCTTCATCAGCACTTGCATTAAGTGATTTGAGAGTTCAGGTTCAGCATACATGAGTCTTGCGCCTTCAATCGGAGGACTAACTGGAACGGCGTGAAGCAATTCAGAGGCCGGTGCTTTGTAATGAGTATTTTCGGTCATCCAGTCTAGCACCCATGAATTCACATCTTCAACATTTCCAGTGATATGCAGTGTGGCGTAGAATTAAAGAATGAGTTTGTTCCAATCGCAGATGTCAGTGTAGAAGTTAAGCAGCCTAGCATCATGAAGAACACTGAGGACTGGATGGAAGCAAGGAAGCGACTCCATATCCACATGAGGAATTTGCTCGTGGTCAAATACCTTGTTCTTACCAAACAGAAGGGTAGAGTAATAGTTCATTTGACTTGCTATCCAGAAGCGCTTGCGTCGCAGTCTTGCAGAGTCATAGGGATTGTAATCCGTGAAGAAATGATGCTCAACAAAGAAATTATCAGCGTTGAATTTCTGCTTCTTGGTATGAGGATTTTGTGGCTTGGGCTGAAGATTAACAGTTGAAGCCTTCACAGCCTCTTGGCGCACAACCTCTGGAGCCACAGACTGAGGAATTTCCATAGCAATTTCATCAGCAGCAGTCTTGGTCTCCAGTTCTTCAGCATTAGTAGCTGGAACTTCTTCTGGAATAGATTGAAGTGAAGATTGATGTCCTTCGGAGCCCGTATGAATTTCTTCAGTCTGCACAGGGGACTGAGGAATTTGTTGCAGAGGAGGGGTCAATGGAGAATTTGGATGATGTCTTTCCCAATAATCATCATTGAGAACTGGTGTAGTAGACCCAATGTCCACATCCTCATCTGCTTCATCAATTTCTTCAATGCCTGCCTCTTCAGCTGTGAACCGAGGCACGGGCGATGATACCAGTGGGGTTGAAGGGATATCATCCACTTCAATTTCTTCATCCAACTGCTCTGAATTAGCAGCAGAAGGATTCACGTCATCACTGTCATCTGGAATGACATATTCCTCACCAAAGGGAACAATTTCCTTTGATGGCATGCTTGAGATAGTAACAGCATCAATGGGGTTGGTGTATGAGCTTGTCAAAGTCTTCACTTTCTTGGGAGCTGAAGACTCTGCAGTTTCTGATGCTTTCCTTTTCTTCACAGCTGCCTTTTCTGCAGCTTTGGTCTTCTTCGCTTCTGATGCAGAAGGAAGGTGGATATCTTTCATCTGTGATGACTTTGCTGGAGGAGCAGATGAAAGTGGTACAGTTTCTTCAGGCACAACTGATGCAGTTGCCCTAGCATGTTCAGATTCTTCAGGCGCAGCTTCATTTGCTTCAGCTGACCTGAGTTGTTCTTCAGGCACAACATGGGAGGTTGCCCTAGCATTTTCTTCAGGAGCTGGAATTTCTTCAGCGGCCCTGGAACTTTCAGTTTCTTTAACAGACTGATTTTCATCAGCTGTGCTAGCATTCTCTTCAGTAGGCTGAGCAGATGCATCAGCATGAGGAATTTGTTGCTGTGATGGAGCTGCAACATTTGGGTTGAACCCCTTGGCCATTCTGACAAATCTGACTTTGGCACCTAGCCAATCTGCATGATATGCGTCAAATTCATCGTTGAGAGCTTTGATCTCCTTTTGCAGATTCACAAGTTCGGCGGGAGTCATATTCACAACATGCTTCTTTAGAAAGCACTCCTTCTTGTATTGAGCTTTCTTGACTTGCCTGGCCTTCTCAAATTTCCATTTTTCTTCGGCTATGAAGGCCGTCAACATGTGGCTCTGGCCATGAGTGAGGTTCAATTCAGGCAAAGGAGTATTTGGATCCTTGTTCCATAGATCAATGAAATCAAGGATCCTTTTAGGATCCAGCATGAGTGGCACAGCACTGCCTTTGGCCCTAGCGGCCTTTTCTTGCCTGTCTTTGATGATCTCAGCAAGTTGTTCATCATCAGCATCATCGTCATCAGACGGAACTTGGAAGGCAACTTGCTTCTTGTGAGGACTTGGCCTTGGGCCTCGTCCAGCAGTGGCCTTTTTCTTTAGCAAGATTGGACCAGTTGAAGACTGTGGCGGAGCTGAGGAACTTGCAGTTGCTCCTGAGGCAATAGAGATTCATGTAGTCCGTTGGCACGTGGCAAGATGCACTGGTGTTGAGGACTTGGCAGCAGCAATTGAGGATTTAGTGGCAACTGAGGGAATTGGCACAGCCCTTGAAGAAGTTGCCCGAGGAATTTGCTTAGAGGGCTTTGAGGAACTTGGCCGTGAGGGCATTGCTGTTGAGGAACTCGGCTTCACAGCAGATTTCTTTGGCATGGCCTTTTTAGGCTTACTGGCAGAGGCCTCAGCAGCAGCAGCAGCAGAATCTTCATTGAATTTCTTCACTGCTTCTTTTGCCAATTTAGCCAATTTGGCTTGACGCTTAGCCCATTCTCTGGGAAATTCCTCACCGCGCCTGATGCTTAAGGGATCAGCTTCTTGGCCTGGTGCCAATGGAGATCTTGGACATGGAGGGTTAACGGCGAATTTCTTCATGTACTTAGGAGTGACATAGCGATATTCCCTCCATTCCCTTGTCCATCTCCTCTCAATCCTCTGTATGCGCACTTTGCGCTGATTTTTGTTCTCCTTGCCATGAGTTGCTTCATCAAGAGTACAATATTCATCATAGATGTCTTCAGGGATTTCAAAAGCTGTATTAGTTTCTGGCCTCTTTCCTCCCTTCTATGGTCTCTTCCCATCAGCCATTTTCTTCACTTGAGGATTTTGAACAATGGATGTTTCTGAGGAAGTGTGCAATTTATCTTCGAGGAATGCTGCAAATGAGTTAAGTTGATGAGAACCTAGTGATTCAACAGCAGACATTTTGTACCTGTGAACAGAGTATAGGTGCGAAGAATTTGGAGAGGTCATATGCGTTCCCAGAAATTTTTCAAAAGAAATCAAGTTTGAGGAATTTAACCAGGAGAGTCTTGAGGAATTTCACTAAGTGTTCTTGACTTAGGTTCCAGAGTTGTATAGATTAAAATCCACACAATTGAGGAATCTTGAAGAAAAACATAGCTTAGAGAAACAAATCAAGAACAGATGCAACTTGGTGTTTAAGGATGTGGAACTTGAAGAATAAACACCTTTTTGAAGATTTTGTGAAATCATCATAATCAAAGTAGGGCAGTAAAATCAGATTTTAATTACCCTGGACGAAGAACACGATGAACTGGAAGTGGAAGTGGAGAAGTTCGTCCGTTCAGATCTCCCACGCCCTAACTTGGCGGTGAGAGACAGCTACGGCGGCGGCGGAGTGAAGATTTCCGCGGCCGGTGCGAGTACGACGGTGACGAGGTCGAGGCAGTGAAGCTCTTCCTCACCGGCGACGATGGAGAGTAGCAGCGGCGCTAGGTCAGAGAGCTCGAGCGAGGGGAGTGCGTTCGAGCGGAGTAAATGAGGTCTGAGGAGGGCAAGGGGTATTTATAGCCAAGGTGAAAAATTGTCCGTCTGAAATTTTTGGACGAACATGCCCCTGACCCTTGCCATCCTAGCGACATGTGTCACCCACGTACAGAGAGGTGGAGATCGTGGTAGATCGTGGGTGAATAGATTAATCTTATCGTGGGATGCAGAACGGTTTGAGCGGCAAAAGCCAAAAATTCAGATATGAAAATTTTAAAGTTTCGTTCGCAAATTCTTCAGCTGTCAAGGACACAGTGAAGACTTTGAACGGGTTTAAAATAGAATGCACATGAAGAATTTGTGAATAGACTGGGTTGAGTTTAGCATAGAGGGGGAACGGGTCCGACCACATTCACTTAGAAGAAAAGTCAACTTGAAGAATTAACAATAAGTGAATGTTGTTGAGGACATGAAAACTCAAATATATAGTCAATGAAGAACACCAGTAAAAAAAATTGAAGACTTTGCAAGTTGAAGAATTTGAAAATTTGCAAAATGAAGAAAAACTCAATTTTGAAGATTTTCAACTTTTGTTGGTGGTGTGACCCACCGTATAAGAATGATGATTTCAGACAGCGCGTATAATTGTCGTAGGGCTCTGAGAATCATATTCTTCGTTAATTTCTTCACACTTAGAGGGTTAGTCTTCATTGATTAAAGAAAAACGTTACTTCGTGTGTTGCATATCTAAGTCATCAATTTTGCATAAGTGTTAGGATGTGTGTCCTTTCAAAGAACATTCAAAGATTCTAAGATATTTAGCTCACACCGCAACTTGCTAAATCTCTTCTCATCCAAGGGCTTGGTGAAGATATCCGCTAGCTGTTCTTCAGTCTTCACGTGATCAATAGAGATGTTGCCCTTCAACACATGATCTCGGAGAAAATGATGACGAATCTGGATGTGCTTTGTCTTTGAGTGCTGAACTGGGTTATGAGCAATCTTGATGGCACTCTCATTGTCGCAGTAGAGCGGCACATTCTTCATGTTGATGCCGTAGTCCTTGAGGGTTTGCTTCATCCACAGCAATTGAGCACAACAAGAACCAGTAGCAATATACTCAGCTTCAGCAGTAGAGAGTGATACGCAGTTCTACTTCTTCGAGGACCAACATACTAAAGATCATCCGAGGAAATGGCATGTGCCTGATGTTGACTTGTGATCCACTCGATCACCAGCATAGTCAGAGTCAGAATATCTAATGAGATCGAAAGCCGAGCCCTTGGGATACCATAATCCAAGTGTTGGAGTGTGAGCTAGATATCAAAGAATATGTTTCACAGCCTTATCATGTGATTCCTTCGGTGTAGCTTGAAAACGGGCACACATGCAAACACTAAGCATAATATCTGGCCTAGATGTACATAGGTACAATAAAGAGCCAATCATGGAGCGGTATACCCTTTGATCGCAGTCTATACCATTTTCATCGATGCATAGATGGCCATTTGTGGGCATAGGGATTTTGACGCCTTTGCAATCTTGCATACCGAATTTCCTCAGAACGTCCTTGAGGTATTTCTCTTGAGAAATGAAGATGCCATTGCGTTGTTGATGAATTTGAAGACTAAGAAGAATTTCAATTCTCCCATCATGGACATTTGATATTCCTCACTCATCATATAAGCAAATTCATCACTGTAATGTTGGTTAGTACAGCCAAAGATAATATCATCAACATATATTTGGCACACGAATAATTCATCATCATATGTTTTGGTGAAAAGAGTTGGGTCGAGTGAACCGGGTTTGAAGCCTTTCTTCATGAGGAATTCCTTCAGTGTATCATACCACGCTCGAGGGGCCTGCTTGAGGCCATAGAGGGCCTTATTGAGTCTGTAGACTTGATCAGGATGCTTAGGATCTTCAAAACCTGGGGGTTGAGCAACATATACTTCTACCTCAAGATTACCATTGAGGAATGCACTTTTCACATCCATATGATATAAGATGATATTATGATGGTTAGAATATGCAAGTAATATGCGAATAGCCTCAAGTCTAGCAACAGGTGCAAAAGTTTCATCGAAATCAATTCCTTCAACTTGTGTGTAGCCTTGAGCTACAAGATGTGCCTTGTTCCTCACCACTAGGCCATTTTCATCTTGCTTGTTGCGGTAGATCCATTTGGTGTTGATGATATTGTGCTTGTGTGGGTCTGGTCGCTTGACAAGCTCCCACACATTGTTCAGCTCGAATTGATGTAATTCCTCTTGCATCGCTTGAATCCATTCAGGCTCCAGAAATGCCTCATCAACTTTGGTGGGCTCTGTGATAGAGACGAAAGCAAAATGCCCAAAAAAGTTAGACAAATGTGAAGCTTTTGAGCGAGTGAGAGGACCTGGTGCGTTGATGTCGTTGATGATTCTCTCAATCTATACTTCATTTGCAACGCGAGGATGAGCAGGTTGACGACTTTGATTTGGCTCGGCATTTTCTTCAGAGCCATTTTCTTCAGATGCACCAGCATGATTTTCTTCACGATCTGGAATGACTTCTTCAGCAGATTCTTCAGTAGGTATGACATCCTTAGTAGCCTTTAGCTTGATGGATTCCTCAGGAGTCATTTCATCTAGCACAGGAGGTAGGTGCTCTCTTTGCGAGCCATTAGTTTCATTGAACTGCACATCTACAGTTTCAACAACCTTGTTGTGATAGGTGTTAAAGACTGTAGGTGTGTGAGTCCTTTCCGTAACCAAGCATAAAACCTTCATGTGCTTTCGGTGCAAATTTAGAATTGTGATGGGGATCTCTAATCCAACATTTAGCACCGAAGACTTTGAGATAACTCACATTGGGTTTCTTGTCAGTGAGGAGTTCATATGAAGTCTTCTTGAAGAATTTGTGAAGATATACCCTGTTGATGATGTGGCATGCAGTATCAATTGCCTCAGGCCAGAAGCAACGAGGTGTCTTGTATTCATCAAGCATAGTGCGAGCCATCTCAACAAGAGTCCTGTTCTTGTGCTCCACAACGCCATTCTGCTGAGGAGTGTATGGGGCAGATAACTCATGAGTAATACCAAGTTCATCAAGATAGTCATCAAGACCAGTATTCTTGAACTCGGTCCCATTGTCACTGCGTATATGCTTGATCTTCACACCGAAATTCATCGAAGCCCTAGAAGAAAATCGTCTGAAGACTTCCTGCACTTCAGTTTTGTAAGTAATGACATGCACCCATGTGTAATGAGAATAATCATCAACAATGACAAAGCCATATAGAGATTCTGCATTTGTTAGTGTGGCATAATGAGTAGGGCCAAAGAGATCCATATGAAGCAATTCAAAGGGACATGAGGTTGTCATGATAGTCTTCGAGGGGTGCTTGGCTCTGGTCATCTTTCCAGCCTCACAAGCCCCACAAAGATGATCTTTGAGGAATTTGACACCCTCAATGCCAATGACGTGCTTTTTCTTCACGAGAGTGTGTAAGTTCCTCATGCCAGCATGACCCAGTCATCGATGCCATAGCCAGCCTTCTGAAGCTTTTGCAAGTAGACAAGTGGCAGGTTGTGGTCCTGCAGAGAAATCAACAATATACAAGTCTCCTCTCCTAAAGCCTTCGAAGACTTTGGAATTGTCAGATTCCATGAGCACTAAGCAGCGATATTTGCCAAAGACAACAACCATATCAAGATCACAAAGCATTGAGACAGACATGAGGTTGAATCCGAGGGACTCGACAAGCATGACTTTGTCCATGTGTCTATCCTTTGAGATTACAACCCTACCTAGACCCAATACCTTGCTTTTGCCTTTGTCAGCGTAGGTGATATTCTTCAAATGTGATGGAGATAAAGGAGTGTTCATCAGTAAGCTCTTGTCACCGGTCATGTGATTAGTACATCCACTGTCGAGGACCCACTCAGTAGCTTTGGGTAAATCATCCTGCAGATGAATTAGTGCATCTTACGAACACATGTACTTCAGAGTGAAGAATATGACATCAAATTCATCAGACAGAATTTTATCAATTAATGCAACATATGTATATATATAGCAGTATGAGAATGTGAGAAATGAATGAATCATTTCTTCATGATTAGCTTGCGTCCTTTCAAGCATTTCAGGTCTCCAGAAAATTCTTCAGACGATTCAGTTCGTCTGGAGACCTGATCCTGCATAAGAGGTTAGTTCTTTTTCTTCACCACCCACGTCTGGAGGGGTGGCAAAGAGTTCATCATTCTGCGAGCTCCATAAGAGAAAGGTGGCATTGAAGCCAAAGCGCTTCGTTTCACAGGAGAGGGGTTAGTATAGGCATATGAGTAAGCAGAGAAATTCTTCGAGGACTTATGAACATAATGATTTGAAGAATAATGCACACAATCAGAACTCTTAGATTTTCCCTGCGAAACAGAAGCATTAGCATGATGATGATCATATGAGGACTTGGATCCACGTGAAGAATTTGATCCATAAGAGGACTTGGATCCATATGAAGACTTTGGTCCATATGAAGAATTTGATTTGGGGTTCCTATTCTTCACTGGTGGTGTCATGAGGACATTCACCTGAAGACTTTCAAGGCACCTTTTGGGAACCCAGATTTTCTTCATAGGGGGACCATTCCTGCAGTTAGTTCCAACATATCTAGCAAATACTTCACCATTCTGATTTTTGAACAGTTTATAGTTGGAGTCAAATGACTCATCACATGAATATGAGGATTCACAAGTAAAGCCAGATAAAGTGGATGGATCTACGGGAGGTCCCTTCGCAGCAACCCATGAGGTTTTGGGATACTGCTCAGGTTTCCAGTAGGTTCCATCAGCATTGAGTTTCCTCTCAAAGGCAATACCCTCTTTCCTAGGGTTCCTGTTCAAGATCTGCTTTTTGAGCACATCACAAAGAGTCTGATGCCCTTTGAGGCTTTTGTACATGCCTGTCACATACAATTCCTTCAACCCTGCATTTTCGTCAGTGATACTAGTGGTATCCTCAGATGAGGAATTTGTGACCACAGAGATAGTTGAAGAATTTGCAGCAATAGAAGCATTTGAACTTTCAGGTGAAGAATTAGTAGTTTCACATTCAATGCATTTCAAGCATGGTGGAATAAATTCTTCCTGAGCGGAACTGATCTGTTGAGCAAGTAATGAATCGTTTTCCTTCTGAAGATCTTCATGACTCACCCTTAGCTTCTCAAGATCTTGCTTTCTTTGAAGAAATTCATAAGAAAGCTTCTCATGATCGGCTAAGAGAGTTTCATGACGACTTTGAAGGCTGTCAAACTTAGACTGTAGTTGCTGAAGATTATCAGTCAGTGTTTGAGTTCGATCCATTTCCTCACCTAACAGGTCATCACTTTTGTCTAGCATATTTTGAACCTTTTCCAAAGCATTTTGTTGTTTAACAGCAATATTAGCAAGTTTGGAATAGCTGGGTTTGAGGTTATCATCAGATTCATCCTCACTTGATTCAGAGGAGGGATATTTGAATACCTTGGCACCTTTTGCCATGAAGCAATAGGTGGGAGCATAGTCATTGTTGCCGACATCAGCAGTGTTGGGGAAGCCATTTTCCTCAGTGTTGAAGATGGACTTGCTGACGTAAGCAGTAGCGAGGGCTAGGCTCGCCACACTAGAGTCTGACTCCTCAGATGCCTCCTCTTCCTCATGTTCCTCAGATTCAGCTTCAGAGTCCATTTCCTTGCCAATGAATGCCCGAGCCTTCTTGGAACTGCTCTTCTTGTGATATGAAGACTTTGAAGATTTTGATGATGAGGACTTTGAAGATTTCTTCTTCTTCTTAGAGTCATCTGAACTATCATCCTTGTATTTCTTCTTCTTTGATTCCTTTGCCCACTGAGGACAATCAGTTATGTAGTGACCAGGTTTCTTGCATTTGTGGCAAGTCCTCTTCTTGTAATCACGGGATGAGGAATCAGATCTTGTGTCATCACCTTTTGAAGATTTTACAAAGCGACCACGCCTTGAGAACTTCTGGAATTTCTTCACGAGCATTGCTAGCTCCTGGCTTAGTTCTTCAGGGTCACCAAGGCTGCTATCAGAATCTTCTCCTTCAGATGAGGAAACTGCCTTGGCCTTCAGTGCGCGTGATCTTCCATAGCTTGGCCCGTAGAGATCTCTCTTTTCAGCTTGTTGGAATTCATGAGTGTTTAGCCTCTCAAGGATATCAGCAGGATCTAGTGACTTGTAGTCTCCAAGTTCTTGAATCATCAGTGCCAGTGTATCGAATGAGGAATCGAGTGACCTCAACAATTTCTTCACCACCTCATGGTCGGTGATGTCAGTGGCACCCAGTGCTTGAAGCTCATTTGAAATGTCAGTGAGGCGATCAAAGGTTTGCTGGACATTCTCATTGTCGAGTCTTTTGAAGCGGTTGAAGAGATTGCGAAGAACGTCAACTTGAGAATCACGTTGAGTTGAGATTACTTCGTTGACCTTGGACAGCCTGTCCCAGATAAGCTTTGCAGACTCCAAAGCACTCACTCTGCCATACTGTCCTTTGCTCAGATGGCCACATATGATATTCTTCGCTTGAGAGTCGAGTTGCTTGAATCTCTTCACATCAGCAGCATTCACGGAAGGAGAGACAGGGGGAACGCCATTTTCCACAACGTACCAGAGATCGTTGTCAATTGCCTCAAGATGCATGCGCATCTTATTCTTCCAGTAGGGGTAGTCCCCCCATCAAAGGTAGGACACCCAGCCGAGACCTTGATCATGCCTGCAGTCGACATAACTAAAATTCTAGGTGGTTAAACCAAAATCACATAGAACAAGGGAGTACCTCGCTCTGATACCAATTGAAAGTGCGTTATATCGACTAGAGGGGGGGTGAATAGGCGATTCTTATGAATTCGTCACTGAGGAAATACTACTTGAGGAATTTCCTAAGCAACGAACTACAAGCAGCGGAATAAGTACTCAGGTACATGGATAACATAGCAGTAGCATAGTCATCATGATGAAATGAAACAAAACAGAGCACAGGTAACGTGTAAACAGGATAAGCAGGCTGAAGACAAAGTGACTGAAGAAATAGGGATGAGGAAATTAAGAAAGTCTTCAGTCAAAGTCTTCAAACAGTAACGATCAAGTACACAACAAGTATGCGAAGAAATTAAAGGGTTGAGGAAATAGAACCAGTAGCTTGGTGAAGACAGTGATTTGGTAGACCAGTTCCAACTGCTGTGACAGTTGTACGTCTGGTTGGAGCAGCTAGGTATTTAAACCTGAGGACACACAATCCTCACCGTATTCTCCTTGAGCTAAGTTCACACAGACCTCGCCCAATCACTCATGGTAAGTCTTCACAGGTGACTTCCAAACCTTCACAGACTTGGTCACTCGGTGATCCACAATTCCTCTTGGATGCTCTAGACCATGACGCCTAACCGTCTGGAGGATGCACAGTCCTCAAAGGTAACAAGCGTCGGTTCCACACAGGAACAATCTCTTCAGTGATGCTCAATCACTTTGGGTTTTAGGTGTTGGGTTTGGGTTTTTCCTCACTTGATGATTTTCTCTCAAAGTCCTTGGAGGATGGGATGCTCTAAATGACAAGTGTCAATTTCTCTTGGAGTAGCCAACCAACTAGTGGTTGTAGGGGGCGGCTATTTATAGCCGGGGAGTAGCCCGACATGATAAGACATAAATGCCCTTCAATGATATGACCGTTAGGTGGATAGGATATTTTGGACAGCTGGCGCATAGCACAGCAACGGTCGGAAATTTGAGCTCTCAAATTCCTCAGGGCTATCATGTTCCTCACTTGTAGGCAATCCGCACTGGCGAATTCCTAACTCCTCAGTCAGAACAAATTCCTCAGAGAACAGAAGATCTTCGTCTCTGTCACTGAAGAACTTGACTGAACTGTATGAGATTTCCAATGGCTTCACTCGAAAGGATTGGGTAGGTGTAGGATTTGAGATGAGCATCACTTGGAAACTTTTCCTTAGTTTTACCTCGACCCCCTTTAACAGTACAGTGTTTCCTATGACTCAAGAAAGGAAAAAACAAAACTATGAAAACAAAAGTCTTCACGCTTCATAATCCTTGCATCAATATCAAGTCTTCAAGGTCACACCAATTTCCTCACTTTCAAAGTCTTCAAGAAAACCAAAGTCTTCAACTGAAGACATTCATTTTTAGGGGTCAACTTTCTTCGAAAATAACAAACTCCTCATAGACTTATAGACCTGTGTACACTCATAAACACATTAGTCCTTTAACCTATAAGTCTTCAATACACCAAAATCACTAAGGGGCACTAGATGCACTTACAAATTGAGGTTGAAATAAGAAGGAATACTATTAACTCTTGCATAAAAGTAAATACATCAAAGTAAAAGATAGGCCCTTCGCAGAGGGAAGCAGAGGTTGTCATGCGCTTTTTAATTTTGGATGTGCAAACCCTTAATGCAAAGGAACATCACGTTGTATTGCCCTTTGTGATAGCAACCTTTATTATGCAGTCTGTCGCTTTTATTTCTTTACGATCACAAGTTAGTACAACGCTTATTTTCCCTTACAATAAAAGATCATACATATTTAGGAGCAATTTTTATTGCTTTTTGCACCGATGACAAGTTACTTGAAGGATCTTATTCAATCCATAGGTAGATATGGTGGATGATAACCCACAAGTATAGGGATCGCAACAGTTTTCGAGGGTAGAGTATTCAACCCAAATTTATTGATTCAACACAAGGGGAGCCAAAGAATATTCTCAAGTTTTAGCAGCTGAGTTGTCAATTCAACCAAACCTGAAAGACTTAATATCAACAGCAAAGTATTTAGTAGCAAAGTAGTATGGAAGTAACGGTAATGGTAGCAAAAGTAACAGTAGCAGTTTTGTAGCAATTGTAACAGTGGCAACGGAAAAGTAACTTAGCAAAGATCAATATGTGAAAAGCTCGTAGGCAATGGATCAATGATGGATAATTATGTCGGATGGCATTCATCATGCAACAGTTATAACATAGGGTGACACAGAACTAGCTCCAGTTCATCAATATAATGTAGGCATGTATTCCGTATATAGTTATATGCTTATGGAAAAGAACTTGCATGACATCTTTTGTCCTACCCTCCCGTGGCAGCGGGGTCCTATTGGAAACTAAGGGATATTAAGGCCTCCTTTTAATAGAGTACTGGACCAAAGCATTAGCACTTAGTGAATACATGAACTCCTCAAACTACGGTCATCATCGGGAGTGGTCCTGACTATTGTCACTCCGGGGTTGCCGGATCATAACACGTAGTAGGTGACTATAACTTGCAAGATAGGATCAAGAACACAAATATATTCATGAAAACATAATAGGTTCAGATCTGAAATCATGGCACTTGGGCCCTAGTGACAAGCATTAGGCATAGCAAAGTCATAGCAACATCAATCTTAGAACATATTGGATACTAGGGATCAAACCCTAACAAAACTAACTCGATTACATGATAGATCTCATCCAACCCATCACCGTCCAGCAAGCCTACAATGGAATTACTCATGCACGGTAGTGAGCATAATGAAATTGGTGGTGGAGGATGGCTGATGATGACGACGGCGGCGATTTCCCCTCTCCGAAGCCCTGAACGGACTCCAGATCTGCCCTCCCGAGGAAGAACAGGAGGTGGCGGCGGCTCCGTATCGTAAAACGTGATGAATCCTTCTCTCTGATTTTTTTTTCTCCCCGAACATGAATATATGGAGTTGGTGTTGAGGTCGGTGGAGGCCCAGGGGGCCCACAAGGTCGGAGGGCGCGCCCAGGGGGGTAGGGTGCGCCCCCCACCCTTGTGGCCAGGGTGTGGGCCCCCTTCGGTTGATTCTTTTGCCAATACTTTTTATTAATTCCAAAAATGATCTCCGTAAAGTTTCAGGTCATTCCGAGAACTTTTATTTCTGCACAAAAATAACACCATGGCAATTCTGCTGAAAACAGCGTCAGTCCGGGTTAGTTCTATTCAAATCATGCAAATTAGAGTCCAAAATAAGGGCAAAAGAGTTTGGAAAAGTAGATACGATGGAGACGTATCAACTCCCCCAAGCTTAACCGATTGCTTGTCCTCAAGCAATTCAGTTGATAAACTGAAAGTAATAAAGAAAAACTTTTACAAACTCTGTTTGATCTTGTTGTTGCAAATATGTATAGCCGGCATTCAGGTTTTTAGCAAAGATTATGAACTAACCATATTCACAATAGCATTTAGGTCTCACATTTACTCATATCAATGACATAATCAACTAGCGAGCAATAATAATAAATCTCGGATGACAACACTTTTTCAAAACAATCATGATATGATAGAACAAGATGGTATCTCGCTAGCCCTTTCTGATACCACAAAACATAAATGCAGAGCACCCCTGAAGATCAAGGACTGACTAGACATTGTAATTCATGGTAAAAGAGATCCAGTCACAGTCATACTCAACATCAATTAATAATAATACGTACAAATGACAGTGGTGCTCTCTAACTTGTGCTTTTTATAAAAGGATGATGACTCAACATAAAAGTAAATAGATAGGACCTTCGCAGAGGGAAGCAGGGATTTGCAGAGGTGCCAGAGCTCAAGTTTTTAAAACAGAGGTGAATATAATTTTGAGCGGTATGCTTTCATTGTCAACGCAACAACCAAGAGATCTCAATATCTTCCATGCTACATACATTATAGGCGGTTCCCAAACAGAATGGTAAAGTTTTTACTCCCCCTCCACCAACAATCACACTCCACGGCTGGTCCGAAACAACGGGTACCGTCCAACTAACAACAATCCTGGGGGAGTTTTGTTTGCAATTATTTGAAATTTTGTTTCTGATCTTTTGATCATAGGACTGGGCATCCCAATTACCATCCATTTTCTCGTGAATGATGAGCGGAGTCCACTCATCGTGAGAATAACCAACCTAGCATGGAAGATACTGACAGCCCCCAGTCGCTACATGAGCGATTCGGGCATAAAAAACAGATTATCATTTGAAGATTTAGAGTTTGGCACATGCAAATTTACTTGGAACGGCAGGTAAATACCGCATATAGGAAGGTATGGTGGACTCATATGGAACAACTTTGGGTTTATGGAAGTGGATGTACAAGCAGTATTCCCGCTTAGTACAAGTGAAGGCTAGAAAAAGACTGGGAAGCGACCAACTAGAGAGCGACAACAGTCATAAACATGCATTGTGATTAACCAACATTGAATGCAAGCATGAGTAGGATATAAATCACCATGAACATAAATATCGTGGAGGCTATGTTGATTTTGTTTCAACTACATGCGTGAACATGTGCCAAGTCAAGCCACTCGAATCATTCAAAGGAGGATACCATCCTATCATACTACATCACAACCATTTTAATAGCATGTTGGCACGCATGGTAAACCATTATAAACTCCTAGCTAATTAAGCATGGCATGAATAACTATAATCTCTAATTGTCATTGCAAACATGTTTCATTCATAATATGCTGAATCAAGAACGATGAACTAATCATATTTACAAAAACAAGATAGGTCGAGTTCATACCAGCTTTTCCTCATCTCAATCATATCATCATATATCGTCATTATTGCCTTTCACTTGCACGACTGAACGATGTGAATAATAATAATAGTGCATGTGCATTGGACTAAGCTGGAATCTGCAAACATTTATTCGAAGGAGAAGACAAGGTAATATGGGCTCTTTGTTAGATCAACAATAATGCATATGAGAGCCACTCAACATTTTCATCGTGCTCTTCTCTCTTCGACCTCCAAAGAAAAGAAAAAAAATTCAAAGAAACACACTGAAATGTTTTTGGGGTTTTTGTTTTTCTAAAAAACAAGAACGAGAAAAACTATTTACACGGGAAAGCTCCCGACAAGTAAAAGAAGAACGAGAAATCTTTTTGGGTTTTCTTTTATACTACAACTAAGCATGGAAGGTAAACTAAGCTACAACTAATTTTTTTTTGTTTTTCTTAAGGTTTTTCAAATACTCAAGAAGAAAGCGAGAAAAAGAAAGTAAACTAATATGGATAATACAATGAAAAAGTATGAACACCGACAACTAGAATGAGTGTGTGAACATAAATGTAATGTCGGTGAGAAATACGTACTCCCCCAAGCTTAGGCTTTTGGCCTAAGTTGGTCTAAGCACATGGATCAAAGTGGCCCTCTCCGGTGTACTGAGGAGGATCCTGGGGGTTCCACTGGTTAGTGAGCTCCTTTGGCTCCCACTGATAAATAGACTCATTGTATGGATCAGGTGATGGCTCTGGCTCAGGAGCTGGGGATCGCGTCCCCTCCCAGTATGCATGACTGTCCTCGGGCATAATGAAGCACCTGCCTGAATGCATATCGAACAAAGTAGGTGCAGGCAGGGTAATAATCTAAAAAGTGACCTCGCTAAATAACAGGTTATAAATAAGTCTTTTTTCCTCATCATGGCGAATAAACTTATGTGCTACCATGCTCTCATAATCTAAGTAAATAATAGGTAGCAATTTCTCCTCTTTTTCATAGTGCCTAATAGGTATCTCAAAGTGTTTAACAAGGCGGGAGGCGAAGATACCTCCGAAAATAGGACCCTTTGTGCGGTTTAAACTCAACCGTTTAGCAACCATAGCGCCTAAACTGTAGGTTCTATCTCTTTGTAAGGCATGGCGCAAAATGGCAAGGTCAGGGCCACTAAGGCCTCCACTCTCTCCTCGACCAATTAAACATCTCCCAGCAAATAATGAATAATAACGTAAAACAGGGAAATGTATACTAGCTACTCTCGCTCCTGACACTCCTCTTGTTTCTCCTACGGTAATTTCATCAATAAAACCTTCCACATCTCTAGGACGTGGTTCCTCGACGCTACCCTCATAAGGTAATTTACAAACCTCACAAAAGTCATAAAGCGTCATCTCCTTATACTCATCATATAAGTGAAACTCTACCGTGGGTGGTGATCTCCTAGCATGAAAATGAAAATTTTGCACGAAAGTATTAGTGAGTAGGAGATACTGATCACACTGGTCGTGGAGGAAGTCGGTGATGCCTGCATTCTCAGCCAAATAATAGAAATCCTCATAAATTCCGGCCGCTTCCAAGAATGCATCACATGGCCATTCACACGGCCGAATCTCCGCGACACGAGGAAGATTGTACTTGGGCTTTTCCTTCTCCTGATTTTCTTTTTTCCTTTGAACCCCGGCTCGAAGAGCCTCTCAACAATCTCCTCATCATTTTGTTCCTCTGAAAACTTTCTGAAATTTTTAGTAACTCAAAATAAAAGTGAACCAAACTCAACAAAATTGATAGCAACTACTCCTACAAGTGCCTAGAGGCTATAACATGCATCAAAACTACTTTGGACCATATAAATTTGACATGCAAGCTCAAGAACAGGGTCACCACAGCAGCAAAAATTTGCAATATATAAAGCACTAGAACAAAAACTAATTGGACCATTGGAGGAGTCACATACCAAAGAACAATCCCCCAAAACAGTTTTGCAAATGGAGCTTTACACAAGGAAATCGAAAATGGCAGCAAAATGAGCAAGAACACGAGTTTGAGCTATGGGATGATTTTTTCTGGAGGAAGACGAAGTGGATGGGTGCTGGAATAAGTGGAGGGGGGCCACGTGGGACCCACAAGGTCGGGGGGCGCGCCCAGGGGGTAGGGCGCGCCCTCCACCCTTGTGGACAGGTGGTGGGTCCCCCTGGTGTGTTCTCAGTGCCAGGAATTCTAAAATATTCTATAAAAAATCATACTAAATTTTCACGGTATTTGGAGAACTTTTATTTTTGGGACATTTTTTTATTTCAAGGATAATTCAGAAAACAGACAGAAAATACTATTTTTGCTTTATTCACTCTAAATAACAGAAAGTAAAAAGTAGGTACAGAAAGTTGTTCCTTCTAGATTCATCCATCCCATGCTCATCAAAAGGAATCCGTTAACAAGGTTGATCAAGTCTTATTAACAAACTTCTTCCGAATGACATGAAACCGGAGAATTTTTGAATAACACTAGGTTACCTCAACGGGGATATGCATGTCCCCAACAATAAGAATATCATATTTCTTTTTGATAGTAGGAAGAGGGAATTCAAAACCTCCAATAGTAATAGTTGAAAATTTTCCAATAGAGTTGATACTATGAACTTGAGGTTGTTTCTTCGGAAAGTGAACCGTATGCTTATTACCATTAACATGAAAAGTGACATTACCTTTATTGCAATCAATAACAGCCCCTGAAGTATTCAAAAAGGGTCTACCAAGGATGATCGACATACTGTCGTCCTCGGGAATATCAAGAATAACAAAGTCCGTTAAGATAGTAACGTTTGCAACCACAACAGGCACATCCTCACAAATACCGATGGGTATAGCAGTTGATTTATCAGCCATTTGCAAAGAAATTTCAGTAGGTGTCAACTTATTCAAATCAAGTCTACGATACAAAGAGAAAGGCATAACACTAACACCGGCTCCAAGATCACATAAAGCAGTTTTAACATAGTTTCTTTTAATGGAGCATGGTATAGTTGGTACTCCTGGATCTCCAAGTTTCTTTGGTATTCCACCCTTAAAAGTGTAATTAGCAAGCATGGTGGAAATTTCAGCTTCTGGTATCTTTCTTTTATTTGTAACAATATCTTTCATATACTTAGCATAAGGAGGCATTTTAAGCATATCGGTCAAACGCATACACAAAAAGATAGGTCTAATCATTTCAGCAAAGCGCTCAAAATCCTCATCATCCTTTTTCTTGGATGGCTTAGGAGGGAAGGGCATGGGTTTCTGAACCCATGGTTCTCTTTCTCTACCATGTTTCCTAGCAACAAAGTCTCTCTTATCATAACGTTAATTCTTTGATTATGGGTTATCAAGATCAACAACAGGTTCAATCTCTACATCATTATCATTACTAGGTTGAGAATCAACATGAACATCATTATTAACATTATCACTAGGTTCATGTTCATCACCAAATTGTGTCTCAGCATCATAAATAGAAATATCATTTGGATTCTCAGGTGTGTCTATAACAGGTTCACTAGAAGTATGCAAAGTCCTATCAGTTTTCTTTTTCTTTTTATTACTAGGACTAGATGCATCAGTATTAATTCTCTGAGAATCTTGCTCAACTCTCTTAGGATGGCCCTCAGGATACAAAGGTTCCTGAGTCATTTTACCACCTCTAGTCATAACCCTAACAGCATTATCATTGTTCTTACTATTCAACTCATTAAGCAAATCATCTTGTGCCTTAAGTACTTGTTCTACTTGAGTTGTAACCATGGAAGCATGTTTACTAATAAGCTTAAGATCATTAACAGTTCTACTCATATAATTACTCAAGTGGTCAAGCATGTAAGCATTACGTTTCAATTGTCTACTAACATAAGCATTGAAATTTTCTTGTTTAACGATAAAATTATCGAACTTATCCAAGCATTGACTAGCAGACTTATTATGAGGAATATCACCTTCATCAAATCTACGGAGAGAGTTTACCTCTACTACCTATGTCGGGTTATCAAGACCATGTATTTCTTCAATAGGCGGTAAATTCTTAACATCTTCAGCTTTAATACCTTTTTCTTTCATAGATTTCTTTGCCTCTTGCATATCTTCAGGACTGAGAAATAGAATACCACTTTTCTTCGGAGTTAGCTTAGGAGTTGGTTCAGGAAGTGTCCAATCATTATCATTACTCAATATATTATTCAATAGCAATTCAGCTTGCTCAATAGTTCATTCCCTGAAAATACAACCAGCACAACTATCTAGGTGGTCCCTAGAAGCATCGGTTAGTCCATTATAAAAGATATCAAGTATTTCATTTTTCTTGAGAGGATGATTAGGCAAAGCATTAAGTAACTGGAGAAGCCTCCCCCAAGCTTGTGGGAGACTCTCTTCTTCAATTTGCACAAAGTTAAATATTTCTTTTAGAGCAGCTTGTTTCTTATGAGCAGGGAAATATTTTTGAGAGAAGTAATATATCATATCCTAGGGACTATGCACACAACCAGGAGCAAGAGAATTAAACCATATCTTAGCATCACCCTTTAACGAGAAAGGAAACAACTTAAGAATATAGTAATAGCGAATTTTTTCCTCATGAGCAAATAGGGTGGCTATATCATTCAATTTAGTAAGATGTGCCACAACTGTTTCAGATTCATAACCATAGAAAGGATCAGATTCAACCAAAGTAATTAACTCTGGATCGACAGAGAATTCATAATCCTTATCAGTAACAAAGATAGGTGAAGTAGCAAAAGCGGGATCATACTTCATTCTAGCATTCAAGGATTTTTCTTTCAGCATAGCTAGCAGTTTCTTAAGATCTTCTCTATCATTGCAAGCAAGAAAGTCTCTAGCAGTTTCTTCATCCATAATATAACCCTCAGGTACAACAGGCAATTCATATCTAGGGGGAGAATCATAATCTTCAGTTTCAATAATATCATCAGTTTCAGCAATTTCATTTTCTCTAACCCTAGCAAGTTGTTCATCAAGAAATTCACCTAGTGGCATAGTATTATCAAGCAAGGCAGTAGTATCATCATTAGTATCATGCATAGCAGAAGTGGCATCATCAATTACTTGCGACATATCAGAATTACTAGCAGGTGTAGGTGTCGCAAGCTTACTCGAAACAAAAGGTGAATCAAGTGTAGAGCTAGATGGCAGTTCCTTACCTCCCCTCGTAGTAGAGGAAAAAATCTTGGTTCTAGTATCTTTCAAATTCTTCATAGTGATCAACAGATATAAATCCCAAGTGACTCGGAGAATAGAGCTATGCTCCCCGGCAACGGCTCCAGAAAAAGGTCTTGATAACCCACAAGTATAGGGGATCGCAACAGTTTTCAAGGGTAGAGTATTCAACCCAAATTTATTGATTCGACACAAGGGGAGCCAAAGAATATTCTCAAGTATTAGCAGCTGAGTTGTCAATTCAACCACACCCGAAAGACTTAATAGCTGCAGCAAAGTATTTAGTAGCAAAGTAGTATGGAAGTAACGGTAACGGTAGCAAAAGTAACAGTAGCAGTTTTGTAGCAATTGTAACAGTGGCAACGGAAAAGTAACTTAGCAAAGATCAATATGTGAAAAGCTCGTAGGCAATGGATCAATGATGGATAATTATGTCGGATGGCATTCATCATGCAACAGTTATAACATAGGGTGACACAGAACTAGCTTCAGTTCATCAATATAATGTAGGCATGTATTCCTTATATAGTCATACGTGCTTATGGAAAAGAACTTGCATGACATCTTTTGTCCTACCCTCCCGTGGCAGCGGGGTCCTATTGGAAACTAAGGGATATTAAGGCCTCCTTTTAATAGAGTATCGGACCAAAGCATTAGCACTTAGTGAATACATGAACTCCTCAAACTACAGTCATCACCGGGAGTGGTCCTGACTATTGTCACTCCGGGGTTGCCGGATCATAACACGTAGTAGGTGACTATAACTTGCAAGATAGGATCAAGAACGCAAATATATTCATGAAAACATAATAGGTTTAGATCTGAAATCATGGCACTCGGGCCCTAGTGACAAGCATTAGGCATAGCAAAGTCATAGCAACATCAATCTTAGAACATAATGGATACTAGGGATCAAACCCTAACAAAACTAACTCGATTACATGATAGATCTCATCCAACCCATCACCGTCCAGCAAGCCTACGATGGAATTACTCACGCATGATGGTGAGCATCATGAAATTGGTGATGGAGGATGGTTGATGATGACGACGGTGGCGATTTCCCCTCTCGGAGCCCTAAACGGACTCCAGATCTGCCCTCCCGAGGAAGAACAGGAGGTGGCGGCGGCTCCGTATCGTAAAACGTGATGAATCCTTCTCTCTGATTTTTTTCTCCCCGAACGTGAATATATGGAGTTGGAGTTGAGGTCGGTGGAGGTCCAGGGGGCCCACAAGGTCGGAGGGCGCGCCCAGGGGGGTAAGGCGCCCCCCACTCTTGTGGCCAGGGTGTGGGCCCCCTTCGGTTGATTCTTTCGCCAATATTTTTTATTAATTCCAAAAATGATCTCCGTGAAGTTTCAGGTCATTCCGAGAACTTTTATTTCTGCACAAAAATAACACCATGGCAATTCTGCTGAAAACAGCGTCAGTCCAGGTTAGTTCTATTCAAATCATGCAAATTAGAGTCCAAAACAAGGGCAAAAGAGTTTGGAAAAGTAGATACGATGGAGATGTATCAGTGGACACTCATGGCATGAAACGGGGTTTAAGGGTTTTGGATGCTCAAGTAGTATCTCTACTTAGTACAAAATTTTGTCTAGCAAAAGATCCTAAGCAAGCACCACATGTTGGAGGATCCATAACAATATAACTTCTATACAAATATACCAAACATAACTCATTACGTTGTCTTCCTTGTCCAACGTAAACTAATTTGCTCAAGTTTGAAAATAATTAAAGGGGCTCACAATCATAGAAGATGTCCAAGATAGTATATTTATATGTGAAATCTCTCTTCCTTCAATATTCTTCCATGAATTATTCAAGTGACCAATGTTGTGTTTGCTAACTTTCAATAAATTTTATCATATATACTTCTTATTTGTGAAATCATTACTCCCCATGGGATAAGCATATGAAACATGTATAATTTTAGATTTATGATATTCAATTCATTCAACCATTTACTCATAGGATATAAGTGAAGCACGAGAGTAAATGACAAAACTACTCCAGAAAGATATAAGTGAAGATCAATGAGTAGTCAAATAGTTAAATAGCCATGGGAGGTCTCTCTCTCATTCAAGATTTCAGATCCAATGATTTTATTCAAACAGCAAGTAAAATGAAAATACGCTCCAAGCAAAACACATATCATGTGACGAATAAAAATATAGCTCCGAGTAAGGTATACCGATGGTTTTGAAGACGAAAGAGGGGATGCCTTCCGGGGCATCCCCAAGCTTAGGAGCTTGAGTCTTCCTTGAATATTACCTTGGGGTGCCTTGGTCATCCCCAAGCTTAGGGTCTTTCCACTCCTTATTCTCCTCATATCGATATCTCACCCAAAACTTGAAAACTTCAATCACACAAAACTTAACGGAACTTTGTGAGATGGGTTAGTATGATAAAGCAAATCATTCACTTTGGTACTGTCAAGAAAATATTCAAAAAATTTATCACATGATACCTACTGTACCCTATCATTTCTACAATTTGTATTGAGCAATATAAGCCATAGAAACTAGGAAACAAGCAAATTATGCATCGAAAACAGAATCTGTCAAAAACAGAACAGTCTGTAAAGATCTGAATTAAGCTCATACTTTTGTTACTCAAAAAATTCTTAAAAATTAGGAAAACGTAGAAAATTTGTATGTAAATTAACTGTAAAAATTTCAGAATTTTTCCACGTCCCAGTAAAATATAGGAATTTCTGTACTGGACGCAAAAGTTTCTGTTTTTGCACAGAATCAAGTCAACTATCTTCCACACTATCCCCAAAGGCTTTAGTTGGCACTTTATTGAAACAAAAGCTATAAAACATGATTACTACATTAGCAAAATTATGAGAACACATAAAACCAGTAGGGGTAAATATTGGGTTGTCTCACAACAATCGCTTTTCTTTAATGCCTTTTTAGCTAGGCATGATATTTTAATGATACTCTTCCAAGCCCAATTCCGATGATAATTTTATTCATACTCTAAAAGATATAAGTGAAGTTCATAGAGCATTCTACAATTAATATAGGATGACCAATATCCAAGCTCAAAATATATAAGTGAAGCACACGAAGCATTCTATAAAGTCATACTCAAAAGATTTAAGTGAAGCACAAAGAGCATTCTATAAAGCCATACTCAAAAGATTTAAGTGAAGCACAAAGAGCATTCTATAAAGCCATACTCAAAAGATTTAAGTGAAGCACATGAAGCATTCTATAAATCAATGAAGGACTATCTCATACTAGCATGGTGCATAAAGGAAAAGAAAAACACAAAAGACGCATATCATGTGAACAAAACAAAAACCGAGGAATACCGATAATTGTTGAAGAAGAAAGATGGGATGCCAACCGGGGCATCCCCAAGCTTAGATGCTTGAGTATCCTTGAAATATTTACTTGGGGTGCCTTTGGCATCCCCAAGCTTGAACTCTTGCCTCTCCTTATTCTTCTCATATCGATAACTCCTCGATCTTCGAACACTTCATCCACACAAAACTTAACAAAAAAAGCTTGTGAGATTCGTTAGTATAATAAAGCAAATCACTACTTTTAGGTACTGTTGTAAACTTATTCCAATTTCATACTAGCATTATATCTACTATATTCAAACTTCACCATGGTTCATACCCCCCGATACTACCCATAGATTCATCAAAATAAGTGAACAACACATAGAAAACAGAATCTGTCAAAAACAGGACAGTCTGTAGAAATCTGAATATTTCGTATACTTATGTAACTCCAAAAATTATGAAAAATTAGGAAAAAATAAAAAAAAATGCGTAGAAGAACTGTGTAAAAATTTCAGGATTTTTTCATGTTCCAGTAAAACATTTAAATTCACGCACTACAGAAAAAGTTTCTGTTTTTGCACCGCACATACCAAACAAGCAATCTAATCATCCTAAAGGCAAATCTAGGCACATTATTTTTATAATACAATGGATATATACAAGGGGATAATTATTTTTGAGAAACTTCCATGAAAAATTCTACATTGTTTCCATGAGCATGAACACAAGTGTTCAAGGTCGACCCTCACTTCTCCAATGCATAACCTTCCAATCACTTCTCTTTTTGAAAAAGTGTTTAGGCATAAGAGGCAAGTAATTTTTTTGTATTTTCATTTTTTATTTTTTTGTATGTTTCACCCACAACTAAATAAAACAAAAACAAAAGGTAAAACAAAATCTACTTAGTGAAGAAAGCAAACAAGCATACACGAGAATACCAACCCCACGCTATTGCTCCCCGGCAACGGCGCCAGAAAAGAGCTTGATAATCCCCAAGTGCAAGGAATCATCGTAGCAATTCCCAAAGGTGGAAGTGATAAGTATGGAGTGTCGAACCCACAAGGAGCTAAAGGTAAGATCAATATTCTCTCAAGTCCTATCTGCCACTGATACGACTCTACGTACATCGAACGTTTGCTTCCATCTAGAAACGAGAAATAAACTACGTTGTGGGTATGAAGAGGATAACTTTGCATGATATCGGAGAACTAAAATATAAAAGTAGGTGCTATTAACATGAAGTTAGAATATATTACTATATATTATAAATAGTGAGTGTGGAATAATGATGGGTCAGTGTGTGGAATTATCCTAGGCAATTGTTAACAAGATCGGTAGTCGTCATTGCAATTTTATATGAGGGAGAGGCATAAGCTAACATACTTTCTCTTATTGGACCATATGCACTTATGATTGGAACTCTAGCAAGCATCCGCAACTACTAAATATCATTAAGGTAAAACCCAACCATAGCATTAAAGCATCAAGTCCCCTTTATCCCATACGCAACAACCCCCTTACTCGGGTTGAAGCTTCTGTCACTCTAGCAACCAACTATAAGCGAATCATGAACGTATTGCAACACCCTACAGTGGTAATCCTTCACGTGTGTGCGGCACGGAAGGCACCATAGGACAGCACCAAAATAAAACATACAACTCAAACCAATCTAGATCATCAATCAACCCAAAAGACAAAAGAAACTACTCAAAACATCATAGGATGGCAACACATCATTGGATCATAATATGTGGCATAAAGCACCATGTTCAAGTAGGGGATTACAGCGGGATGCGGGAGAGTGGACCGCCGAAAAGAGATGAGGAACGTGATGAAGATGGTGATGTTGATGAAGACAATCACCGCTGCGATGGTTCCCCCGGTGGCACTCTGGCGCCACCGAGAGAGAAGGGGAGAGGGTCTTCCGCTTGTGCTTCCTCCTCCATGGCCTCCCCCCTAGATGGGGAGAGGTTCTCCCTCTGGTCCTTGGCTTCCATGGTGATGATGGCCCCCTCCAGGATCCTCCTCCATGGCCTCCGATGATGATGGCCCCCTCCGCCAGGGTGCCAGAGAGGGCCTAAATTGGTTTTCCGTGGCTACAGAGGCTTGCGGCGGCAGAACTCCCGATCTAGGTTTATTTCTGGGGGTTTTGGTATTTATAGGAATTTTTTACGTCGGTCTCACGTCAAGGGGGTCCACGAGGCAGCGACAAGGTAGGAGCACCCTCCCGGGTGGTAGGGCGCGCCCCCCTACCTTGTCGTCGCCTCGGGACTCTTCTGGTCCAACTCTTGTGCTTCAGGTTTCTCTTTAGGTCGATAAAAAATCACCGTAAATTTTCAGCCCATTTCGAGAACTTTTATTTCTGCACAAAAAACGACACCACGGTAGTTCTGCTGAAAACAGCGTCAGTCTGGGTTAGTTCTAATCAAATCATACCAAAACCATATAAAATTGTTGTAAACATGGCATGAATACTTCATAAATTATAGATACATCGGAGACGTATCATGATACCACATTATCGCACACGAGAGCTTATAGTAAACCGTGCCCAATGTAAAATACAATCCCACTCGTGAATTTTTCAGGAAACGTGTGTGATCCCAAATGGAAAGTACACGTCACTCATACCGCAATCGTCAGTGATACACAAAAAATAACAAACGATCTGCAACACTTGTATGTGTGTGAAGGGGCTCTTGAACCGTTTGTGATAGCATATTATCACACACGGTAATTGTTAGCAAAACATGCGCGATGGTGTCATGCATGGCATACGAGTGCCGTAGAAAACTCGTGTGCGATGGGGCACATATCACACACAGTTCCTATGTTGGCCCGTGTGCCTTAGATACTGTTTCCCAAACGGTTCAGTATGAAACACCGTTTGGTTTCACTGTGTCAATAGAAATGTTTGATCACCAATCCCACACGTGTGCCAGAATGTGGTATGTGCAATATGTTGTTGCATCGCATACGATTACATTTGGCAACGCGTCTGCATCATGGCTCCCTATCCCCGACGGTTTTTGGGTCATGTGGGAAGGACCCCCCTATCACCCATACTCACTAGGCGACGGTTTAAAATGCCGTCGTGGAAAGGGGTTAAAAACCATTTGTATAGCAGCTCGCTGTACCAGTGAATAAAAAACAGCAAGGTAGCAAGTAACAAAAGTGAACACAAACAGTATTGCAATGCTTGAAAATAAGGCCTAGGGTTCATACTTTCACTAGTGCAATCTCTCAACAATGCTAACATAGTTGAATCATATAATAATCCCTCTACGCGTGGCGAAGAATCACTCCAAATTTCTTATCTAGCGGAGAACATAAGATGAAATTGTTTGTAGGGTACGAAACCACCTTAAAGTTATCTTTTCCGATCGATTTATTGAGCTATTCCTATAAGTGTCACAAACAACCCTAGAGTTCGTACTAAAATAACACAATATGATACACATCAACCAACTCTAATGTCACCTAGATACTCCAATGTCACCACAAGTATCCGTGAGTAAATTATATGATATGCATCAAACAACTTCAGATTCATAATATTCAATCCAACAGAAAGAACTTCAAAGAGTGCCCCAAGATTTCTACCGGAGAAAGTAGGACGACAACGTGCATCAACCCCTATGCATAGATTACCCCAATGTCACCTCGGTAATCTGCGAGTTGAGTGCCAAATCATAAATCACGTGAATCAATATAATACCCCATTGTCACCACGGGTATTCATATGCAAGACACACATCAAGTGTTCTTAAATCCATAAAAGTATTCAATCCGATAATAGTGAAACCTCAAAGGTAAAAACTCAATTCATCACAACAAGATAGAGAGGGAGAAACACCATATGATCCAACTATATTAACAAAGCTCGCGGTACATCAAGATCGTGCCAAATCAAGAACACGAGAGAGAGAGAGAGAGAGAGAGAGAGAGATAGAGATCAAACACATAGCTACTGGTACAAACCCTTAGCCCCGAGGGTGAACTACTCCCTCCTCATCATGGTGGCTACCAGGATGATGAAGATGGCCTTCGGTGATGATTTCCCCCTCGAGAAGGGTGCCGGAATGGGCTCCCTATTGAGTTGTCGTGGATACAAGGGCTTGCGGCGGTGGAACTTCTCATCTAGGATTATTTCTGGGGGTTTCTGTATTTATAGGATTTTTTGGCGTCGGTCTCACATCAAGATGGGCTTCGAGGGTCCCACTACCCACCAGGGCGCGCTAGAGGGGGGTGGCACGCCCTGGTGCCTAGTGGGCAGCAGGCCCCCCCTCCAGTGGGTCTTTGCTCCAATATTTTTCTTTTATCCAAAATAATTCTCCACAAAGTTTCGTCCAATTCTGAGAACTTCTATTTATGCCGAAAAAACAACACCACAGTAGTTCTGCTGAAAACAGCGTCAGTCCGGGTTAGTTCCTCAAATCATACCAAAACCATATAGAATTGTTGTAAACATGGCACGAATACTTCATAAATTATAGATATGTTGGAGACGTATCAGCATCCCCAAGCTTAATTCCTACTTGTCCTCGAGTAGGTAAATGATAAAAGAAATAATTTATGAAGTGTGAATGCTAGCATAGTGCCTAAGTTTGATCAATGATAATTTCAATCACTTTTCCTAGCATCATAACAGCAACTCTTTCTCATAAAACTCATCATGATAAAGTAGCAATCAATTCACATGTTATGGTTCAAACAATGCATTCTCTTGAAACTTAACAACCTATGTTCTGAGTCACCAAGCAATTGCAATTCAACTTATTCAACAAAGTCTAAGTAAGACCTCAACATACTCCATTATCATATAGTCTTCTATGATTGCTAGTACTCAAAGCATATTTTTTGTTGGGTTCTACGGTAGGGTGCGTCGACTGCAAATTTAAAATTTCCTACGCGCAGAACAACCAGGAACATGCTACGGGAATGGATCATGGGTCGTTACCACTAGACGGGCAGTGGCGTGCAGCGGAAGTAGAGTTGGGGCAGCACGTCCGCGTGGATCGTCTCCTCCTTGTCCGATCTCCCTCGAACAGCCAGTCGTCGGATCCCTCGTACAGGTTCGCTGGAGCGGCACAAGTGCACCGCCTCTAATGGTATCCGTGCGTGCAGGAGGAACACCGTGCGGTGGACTGCTAGGTCCGATCACACAGTCGGCGGTGAGTGGAGGTGACTATTTGCAACACATGCAAAGCCCTAGTGACGGTGACGAAGCGATCAACCAAATGAGTGTGTCGCACCTCCACTTTACATATGCATCCGTCGTGGGCTCAACACTTGGGCCTCACACGGATCCTAAAGCCTAAAGTCTGTTTGGCCTAGATCCGAGTCCGAGTAGGATCACATCTGACTCGTGGAGTCGGACCCAGCCTCACAGGTTCCTTCCCTGAAGCGTGCGACCCCTTAGGTTCTCATTCACTTGGTCATGAGTCTGATCACATATGGCTCGGCTAGTCGGTAGTGGCCTCTAGCAAAGCATGCCGACCCCAAGTGTCTGATGAAGCTGGTTAGGCGAACCTGTACATCACACTTCTATTCCCTTTGCCACACGATATATGTTGTCGGGCTCAAGGCGAGTCTGTCATCCTTGTGCTAGCCTGGCCTCTTTCTCATTCTAGTGATGCCGACCATAAACCGAATTATCTCATAATCCTAATCACATGGCCATGCTTATCTTGGTCGGATCACATGAGGGGCCCAGAGTATATCTCTCCTGATCGGAGGGGCAAATCCCATCTTGCTCGACCATGTCTCGCAGCTTGGGTCTGGACAAGCCCGAAACCTACCTTTGTAACTACCCAGTCATGGAGTAGTGTTTGGTCGGCCCAAGGAGGGTCTGTCACCATCCCGAGTACATGCACCAGCTTAGGTCTTAGGACATAGAACGTATGTTGCACTAGAGACTCATAGATGACATATCGCTGCGTATCATGGTTGGGTCTGTCCGACTCGGACCTTATCTCAACTCGGATCTGACTATGTCGAATCCAACCAGATCCTCTCGAGTCCATATTATCCGGTTAGCATCCAATGCTCCATGGCTAGTGAGACCAAGCCATCGACCGTGGCATATGCTAGTCTAGTTGGTTGCGCGTCCACATAGCCCATTTGACTAGGGACCTTTTAGGACAGTCATCATACAGTGCATAGTCTCACAAACAAGTCACGTACTTGCTGATACACATCATTGATAATGTACAAGTACTATGTTTATTAATAAGCACGTAGGAAATATCATCATACATGATTGCCTCTAGGGCATATCTCCAACAATTTTTAGAGCAAACAGCAGCCATATAACACAGAGAAAGATAGGGGCTTAATGTTTCGCCTCCCAACTTATTTATCATAGAGATAATTGTCAACAATAATAATTCATGATCAAATATATCTGACTGGCCATATGTGCCTAGATCTTTCCCCACCACATGATGCTTGCCAACTAGAGAATAATTGAGGTTGAAATGGGAACTAATACTATTGACTCTTGCATAAAAGTAAATACATAAAGTAAAAGATAGGCCCTTCACAGAGCGAAGCAAAGGTTGTCATGCGCTTTTTATTTTTGTATACACAAGCTCTTAATGCAAAGGAACATCACGTTATATTGCCCTTGTGATAGCAACCTTTATTATGCAGTCCATCGCTTTTATTTCTTTACCATCACAAGTTTGTACAACGCTTATTTTCCCTTGCACTAAAAGATCATACATATTTAGGAGCAAATTTTTATTGCTTTTTGCACCGATGACAACTTACTTGAAGGATCTTATTCAATCCATAGGTAGATATGGTGGACACTCATGGCAAGAAACTGGGTTTAAGGGTTTTTGGATGCACAAGTAGTATCTCTACTTAGTACGATTTTTTGGCTAGCAAAAGATCCTAAGCAAGCACCACATGTTGGAGGATCCATAACAATATAACTTCTATGCAAATATACCCAAACATAACTCATTACGTTGTCTTCCTTGTCCAACTTCAACTAATTTTGTCAAGTTTTAAAATAATTAATGGGTATTCCCAATCATAAAATATGTCCAAGATAATATATTTATATGTGAAAGTTCTCTTCCTTATACTAATCATCATGAATTGATTGTATGAACAATATTGTGATTGTCAAACTTCAATAGATTTTGCTTTCTAAACCCAATGTGAAGCTACTACTAGGTATGATACAAGCATATGAAGAACATATAATTGCAAATTTATGATATTCAACTCATTCAACAATTTACTCTTAGGATATAAGTGAAGCACGAGAGTAAATGACAAACTACTCCCAAAAGATATAAGTGAAGATCAAGTGAGTAGTTAAGTAAATAGGTAGGTATGTGAGGACTCTCTCTCATTTAAAATTTTCAGAACTTAATTATTTTATTCAAACAGCAAAGAAAATAAAAATAAAAAGACATTCGAAGAATATCACATATCATGCGAGGAAGCAAAAACTTAGGCTCAACCGATACTAACTGATAATTGTTGATGAAGAAAGGTGGGATGCCTACCGGGGCATCCCCAAGCTTTGTTACTTGAGACTTCTTGGAATATTAACTTGGGATGCCTTGGGCATCCCCAAGCTTTATATCTTGTGTCTTCTTCATTCCTCTCATATCACGGTTTCCCTAATTCATATAAACTTCATCCACACAAAACTCAACAAGAACTCGTGAGATGAGTTAGTAAAAGTCAATGCATAATCTTATTATTACCTACTGTAGAAAATCACTAAAAATATAATTTAACATTGCATACTAAATGCCTCTGCATATTTAATACTCCTATCATCAAATAGAATCATTAAACAAGCAAACATATGCAAACAATGCAATCATAACAGCAATCTATCTAAATAGGATAGTCTGTAAAGGATGAAGCAAGATCCATACTTATTTAACTCCAAAAATTCTAAAACATTTCCACACTGTACAAAATTTATCATAGCTTACTTTGTCAAAATTTCAAGATTTTATCCCATTCTGACTTTTCTGAAGAATTCAATCAATAACAACAAACTTTCTGTTTTGAAACAGCAACTCATATACTTGCAAACTAAGCATGGTGAAGGCTATACTTGACACTTTTATTGAAATAAAATATACAAAACATTATTCTAAATAACAACAAGCAAATCCAACTAAAATAAAATGACACTCCAAGCAAAACACATATCATGTGACGAATAAAAATATAGCCCCAATTGAGCTTACCGATAATATTGGATACGAAAGAGCGGATGCCTTCCGGGGCATCCCCAAGCTTAGTTGCTTGGATATTCCTTGAATATTACCTTGGGGTGCATTGGGCATCCCCAATCTTAGGGTCCTATCACTCCTTATTCTCCTCATATCGATATCTCACCCAAAACTTGAAAACTTCAATCACACAAAACTTAACGGAACTTCGTGAGATGGGTTAGCATACTAAACAAATAATTCACTTGGGTACTGTCAAAGACAAGATTCATAATTTTTTCCAAATAATGCCTACTTTACCCTATAATTTCCACATTTATATTAAGTAATATAAGCCATAGAAACCATAAAACAAGCAAACTATGCATTGCAAACATAATTTGTCAAAAACAGAATAGTCTGTAAAGATATGAATAATGACTATAATTCTGTAACTTCAAAAATTCTGAAAACTTAGGAAAATGTATAAAATTTGTATGTCAATCATCTATAAAAAATTCAGAATTTTTCGACGCTCCAATGAACTATCAAAATTCCTGTACTGGACGCAAAAAGTTTCTATTTTTGCACAGAATCAAGTCAACCATCATCCACACTATCTCAAAGGCCTTACTTGGTAATTTATTGAAACAAAAGCTATAAAACATGATTACTACAGTAGATTAATAATGTGAACACACAAAAATGGTAGGGGTAAATATTGGGTTGTCTCCCAACAAACGCTTTTCTTTAATGCCTTTTTAGCTAGGCATGATGATTTCAATGATGCTCGCATAAAAGTAAAGAATTGAAACATAATGGGAGCATCATGAATCATATGTTCCTCTCTCATAATGATTTTCACTAGCATCATGAATGGATTCATCAATATAGCTATCACATAAAAGCATTCTTTTCATGATCCACAAGCATAATATTTTTGTTACTCTCCACATAAGCAAATTTCTTCTCATTCACAATAGTGGGAGTATCATAGGAAATTCGAATACTATAAATTGTTTCCACATTAAAAGAGTAATGTTCAGTAAAAGTATATTCATAATTATTACAAGTTTTATAAATATAATCATCACTACTTTTTATAACATAAGTATTGTGACGCCCCCGATTCAATCGTACACTAATCATACACGCAAACGTGTACGATCAAGATCAGGGACTCACGGGAAGATATCACAACACAACTCTAAAAGTAAAATAAGTCATACAAGCATCATAATACAAGCTAGGGGCCTCGAGGGCTCGAATACAAGTGCTCGATCATAGACGAGTCAGCGGAAGCAACAATATCTGAGTACAGACATAAGTTAAACAAGTTGCCATAAGATGGCTAGCACAAACTGGGATACATGTCGAAAGAGGCGCAGGCCTCCTGCCTGGGATCCTCCTAAACTACTCCTGGTCGTCGTCGGCAGCCTGCATGTAGTAGTAGGCACCTCCAGAGTAGGGGTCGTCGTCGACGGTGGCGTCTGGCTCCTGAACTCCAGCATCTGGTTGTGACAACCAGAAAGAAAAGAAAGGGGGAAAAGGGGGAAGCAAAGCAACCGTGAGTACTCATCCAAAGTACTCACAAGCAAGGAGCTACACTACATATGCATGGGTATATGTGTAAAGGGCCATATCAGCGGACTGAACTGCAGAAAGCCAGAATAAGAGGGGGGATATCTAATCCTGTCGAAGACTACGCTTCTGGCAGCCTCCATCTTGCAGCATGTAGGAGAGAGTAGATGATAAGTTCACCAAGTAGCATCGTATAGCATAACCTACCCGATGATCCTCTCCTCGTCGCCCTATGAGAGAGCGATCACCGAGTTGTATATGGCACTTGAAAGGGTGTGTTTTATTAAGTATCCGGTTCTAGTTGTCATAAGGTCGAGGTACAACTCCGGGTCGTCCTTTTACCAAGGGACACAGCTATTCGAATAGATAAACTTCCCTGCAGGGGTGCACCACATTACCCAACACGCTCGATCCCTCTGGCCGGGCACACTTTCCTGGGTCATGTCCGGCCTCGGAAGATCAACACGTCGCAGCCCTACCTAGGCCTAACAGAGAGGTCAGCACACCGGTCTAAATCCTATGCGCGCAGGGGTCTGGGCCCATCGCCCATTGCACACCTGCATGTTGCGTGGGCGGTCGGAGAGCAGACCTAGCAACCTCCATTACAAAGGAAGTTGCGTTACGCGGTCCAACCCGGCGCGCGCCGCTCAGTCGCTGACGTCTAGGAGGCTTCGGCTGATACCACGACGTCGAGTGCCCATATCTGTTCCCGCGTAGTTGGTTAGTGAGTATAGGCCAGTGGCCAGACTCAGATCAAATACCAAGATCTCGTTAAGCGTGTTATTATGAAGTAAACGCGAACGCCGACCAGGGCCAGGCCCACCTGTCTCCTAGGTGGTCTCAACCTGCCCTGTCGCTCCGCCACAAAGATCCACACAGAGGGCCGTCAGGACAAAGGTCCTTTCAGCCCCCAATCCGTGAATCACTCGCGGGTACTCTTCGAGCCGACCCGACTTTAGTCACCATCTGTATAGTATGTATATATGTAAAGTATACACCCGTGATCACCTCCCGAGTGATCACGGCCCGATAGTATAGCAAGGCAGACTGACAAGAATGTAGGGCCAATGATGATAAACTAGCATCCTATACTAAGTATTTAGGATTGCAGGTAAGGTATCAACAGATGTAGCAACAATGTCAGGCTATGCATCAGAATAGGATTAACGGAAAGCAGTAACATGCTACACTACTCTAATGCAAGCAGTATAGAGGAGAATAGGCGATATCTGGTGATCAAGGGGGGGGGCTTGCCTGGTTGCTCTGGCAAGAAGGAGGGGTCGTCAACTCCGTAGTCGAACGGGGCAGCAGCAGCGTTGGTCTCGTAGTCTACCGGAGGGAAGAGGGGGAAGAAACAATGAATATAATGCAAACATAAGCATGACGATGCATGACATGACAATGAGCGGTGTTAGGTGTGCCCTAACGCGGTAGTAGGTGATACCGGCGAAGGGGGGAAACATCCGGGAAAGTATTCCCGGTGTTCCGCGTTTTCAGACAGAGGGACCGGAGGGGGACGAAACAATGAATACACGGTAATGATGCAACAGGGATGCATGACATGTCTGAACGCAGTGCTAGGGTGGTATACTGCCTATCTGAGTGCATTAGTTATTTTAAGAATTTATCTGGATTTATTTTATTAAAGTCAGGCACTATTCATTTATCGAAATCGGTCTAAAAGTTCAATGTTCTTATAGTTAGAGGCATCTGACGGGAATACGGAGGGCGTATTCGGGTTCGTATCGAAATTCTGAGCAAGCTTCATGTATAAAGTATTTTCATCGGAGTTACGGATTATTTAATATGATTTTCTAACGTTTTTATTAATTTCTGGAATTTAATTAATTATTTAAATTAACATTATCCGAAACAGTGTTATGATGACGTCAGCATGACGTAGTGCTGACGTCAGCAGTCAACAGTGCATTGACTGGGTCAACCCTGACGTGTGGGGCCCACTGGTCAGCCTCTGTAGCCAATTAACAGAGTTAGTTTAAACTAAGTAGGATTAATTAGGGGTGGGCCCCAGTGGTCAGTGACTAATTAGTCTAATAATTAACTAATTAATTAATTAATGTTTTAATTAATCTTTTATTTATTTTTAAAAACGTTTTAACAGACGGGGCCCACATGTCAGTGGGCCAGGGGCGTCCACGTGGGCAGTTGACCTGGTCAACCGGGCCCACAGGGCCCAGCGGTCAGTGGCACAAGCTGTGGGGCCCGCGGCCACGTCGGACCGCGCCGGAACAACGCCGGCGAGCCCGCACGCGGCGGCGACTCACCGGAAGTTCGCCGGAGTTCACCGAAAAATCGCTACGGGGCACGTTTCGCTGCGGGACTTGGCGCGTTCGGAAGCGGCTGACCTTGCGCGTCCAACGGCGGCGGTCGTGAGGGCGGAGGTGGCCGGAGCTGGCCGGGACGAGCACGGCCGGCGGCGGTGGCATTCGGCCAAGCTCGGGCGCGATGCCGTGGGGCATGGCAGGTCGGTCAGCGAGTGCGGGCGGGTGCGCGGTTGAGCGGGCGCGGCCGGGGCCGTGGTGGAGACGGGGCGCGGCGCGGGGAGGAGCGGGGCCGCGCGAGCGGCGGCGGTCACTGCGGCGAGAAGAAAGGAGAGGAGGGAGGCGCTCACAGCCGTTGACGGGGAGCGGGGGCGGCGAGGCGTGGCGGTGACCCGCGAGGAGGAGGTCGGGGAGGTTCCGACGACGGCGTCGGGGCAGCGAGGCGACGGCGCGGCATCGGTGACGGGTGGCGCGGGGCAGCCGAGGTGCAAGGGAGGCGCTGGTCAACCCTGGCGCGAGGCGGCGGCCTGCCGCGGGGTCGCCCGTGACGGCAGGCGGCGGGGCGCTAGTGCTGGCGAGGGGGCGACGGGGAGGGCGGCGCCGACGTCGGGGCCAACCGCCCCGATCCAGATCTGTTCGGGGGGGGAAGAGCGAGGGGGGGGGGGTGTTGAGGGGACCATCGAGGGGGAGTGGGGATCGGGCCTAGGGTTCCGGTGGGAGTGGGGGTTAAGGGGGGAGCGAGGTGGGCTGGCCGCTGGCCGTCTGCCCAGTTGGCCAGGGGGGGTCCTTTTCTTTTTATTTTTGCTTTCTGTTTTGTTCTTTTCTTTTTTACTTATTTTTCCTTTACAGTTTTCTATATTTCCAATATACTTTAGTTTTAGTAAAATATAAAACTAGTTCCTAAAATAGTGTTACTACATATTCTAATGCCACAAAAACTTGGGCAACTAGATAAAATAGTTTAATATTTTATTAATCGTAAAAGGCATTTAATTAATTGTTTTGCTACTGTTTTAATTATTTAAGTGCATTACTTTACTTTATAAAAATATGGTTTCCACGTGACAAATATCCAGAGATTATTTGTCACACTTTGAACATTTTTGTTTTGTCATTTAAAAACTTTATTTGTTCAACTTTATTTAAAATTTGAATTTGAACGGGATTTGAATCATAGCGAGTTTAACAACAGTAATCGCGGTGACGTGGCATCATTAGCAGAGGTTCACTGTAGCTTAACTATCCGGGTGTCACAATTCTCCTCCACTACAAGAAATCTCGTCCCGAGATTTAAGCGGGGAAGTAAGGGGGAAAGTTCTGGTTACGAAATTTCTAACGGATCTTCCCGTTTTTGGTTGCTCTTCGCGAAGAAGTTGATCCATAGCGTTGATGTCTTCATTCCTATGCATCAATGCATCATGGTGAAGTTGTCGTCCTTCCTCTAGGATCTTCACCGTACTTACGAATAGGTAATGGGCAGCTCGGCAACGACAGAATGCTATAAGGCTAATAAGCTGGGGGTTAACCCATGAATGAGCATATGAGTACCTCTCGAGTTGGAACTCAGGAAATATATCGAGAGAAACAAAAGTAGGCATAAGAATCTTCACACGGGTATGTAAACGTTCGATGCCTGAAATAGAGAATGAGAGGGGCTCAGAGCAACGAGATTAAGTATTGCGGCTAAAACCAGAATATATCCTCTCTAGGAAGGTGGCTCATGATCTACATACGAAGCCAAGCGTGAGGAATAACTTTGGCAACAGGGGCGTACAAGAGAGTCAGGTTTCGATCCTGTGGAATTGTGGGTTATGGGCCCACCATGTCGGTTAAAAGTAGAAGGAGCAGTGACAACTTGTATGGTCACCATAGCAGGGCAGGTCAGAGCATAGCCTGCCAGTTATATTGGCAACAATGTTGGTACCAAGGGCGAGGGACGAAGAGAACCATTTTCCTGCTCGTTGAACGAGGCGGACCAATAGGCAAAGTTCTCGTCCATCGGTGGCTACCGAAATGTCATCAACAATAGGAACAGGGTCTTACTGGCAGAGTTGTACACCGAGGTGTTTGCATAAGCAGGAAAATATTACTGCTTAGATCATATAGATCACAAGAAAGGTTAAACAAAACAATGGAAATGAAAATATGTTTATCAGATTAAACAAAACAATGGAAAGGAAAATATGTTTATCAGATTAAACAAAACAATGGAAAGGAAAATGTGTTTAAACACATATTTCAGGGGTATAACCTTCCCAAGGCTAAGCGGGGCATGATATACGCGTCAGAGATCAAAGGCATGGCCATTTAGTTAATAGGAGTAAGAAGAATCATGATATGCACCCATACAACGGTGTTTGGGTAACTGTTCAAGAAACATTTAGCATTGGGCCACAAATGTTCTTAAGGATGTACGGAGTACCATAGTTATGCTTCGAGATAGCATCGACAGGGTTATCAGATAGAAGGTCAGGCTTTGGATACACAAGGGATCCATCAAGAACAACTCAAGAATAAGTCTTACAATTTCCTCCTGGAAGAATGGCTATTCTTGCAAAAGAAAGAAACTATATTAATAAGTCCTCCAGCCAGGTGTGCTAGGCATGACATCACCTAACCGGGTCATCAAAGGACCAATATTATATCTCCGAGAATTATGTTCCACCCATTATATCTGACCGAGATCCAGTTCTGCTTGGTGTCAGGATACCTCAGAATCAGGATGCCCGGGAAGAAAAGGTGCAACACAAATTGTCGAGATGACATTGTAAGATTCTCGGGAAATGAACTATGGAAGCGAGCTCCGAAACAAGAGTTCATCATTAAACCAAGGAGAGGATGGGGAGGTGGCTGATGGACTCAGCTATAAATCATCGAGATGAATCAAAAGATGGATTTCCACAATTATGTGAACAAGAAGATAACATTTGACAATTCAAATGGTATAATGTTGTATGCCCGAGGAAAACATACACTATTAATCATTAGTTGAAAGGTGTGACCGAAATACGACCTTGGGCAGCAAGATCAATATTAGAGTGACGATTCAATAATCAACAGTCTAAGAACGAACTGTCGATCGTTAACATTCAAAGCAATAGGGTTGCCAGAAGTACAGAATCCAAGCAGCACCACTTGTTAGATGGTATCCCGGTTAGAATCAACACGGGGACCAAGAAAGAAGGGTGACGGTGAGAAGTATCACTATGCCAAGAATTTTCAAAGAGGTGAAGCAATCCTCACAACATACTCGGCATAAAGGACAGTAATACTTCAAGGTAGAATATAATGCAAACAGGATAGCAAGTTGCATCCATAACACAGACAAGCTCGCGATGAAAAGAAGTTCAGGGTGTTGTCGATGATAACAAAAAGCATCGAGGGCAAGGAGGGTATTTCTCAACATGAACACAGTTGACATCTCGAAAGAAGTCAAAGTGTTGAAGGTGATCCGACACATTTGCCGGGAGGTTTCAAGAGGACGCAATCAAACAGCGACGGTGTCAAGCAGGGAATGACGACGTGAAAGTCATAGGAACAACAAGTAAGATGCAAGCTCAGAATCAAAGTTGCCTTTCAGAACAAGAAACATGATGTTGAAAGCTCGACGTAAGTCGTGCTCGCACTCTGAAGAATTTGTGCACCGAAGAAGGTCGAGGTAGCACAATCAAAGATAGCAAGATAAGGGTGTAGCCGATGGTCTAGGACGACATGACTGAGTTTAAATTTCCCAGTAACAATTACTAGGGGTATTTGAATTTTAGAGCGGATTTGATTTACTAAACGGTGTCCTCGGTTGACGGCAACCTAGAACCCGTAGAGTGAGTACGACCAGGAAAGTTATTACTTCAACAAGTTAGTAAGATGCCGTGCAAAGGCATGATATCCTCGAGATACCACGGGGTAAAACTCGAAGGTAGAACATGATAGAAGTTGAACTGGGTCGTTGACCTGCGATAGCAGATACTATAACCTTGTCAAAAATAGACGAGGCACTGGAATGGTTTCCTTCCAGATATAATGAATAAGGTTAGTATGGTCGGGACCATAACTGCAAGGGACCCAATTCAATGACACTGAAAGAATTATTCAAATGATTAAATATTCTTGCAAGAAGCTTTCATGATAAGCTCCACATCGAGTCCATGGGCAAGAACACAAAGGTTCGGGGTCGACTCCCACTTCTTCAATGCATAACATTTCATTCGCGTCTCGTCTTCGAAGAAGTCGTAGAATTGAAAAGTATCTGGTAAAACACCGGAAGAGAATGTCTTGTGTAAACTTTCGGGTTCACACGGTTTAGGGAAGGTATATGTTCATCCCATAGGGCATCTTAGGAACATATAACGCTTCAGGAGTAAATTATACAAGCTCGAAAGCAGAGTATGGTTGGGAATGCAGAGGATACAATTTACCAAATGCATCATGTATCAGGGGAAGAACTCACAAGGTGATTGAATATGAAAGACACTGTCGGATAGCAATCCAACAATGGATCGGGCGATCCACAACGGAGCTGATGTGAGTAACGGTACTCAATCAGAGGAAGAAGAAGTATGCAGAGGCATCAGATTATAGAAACAACTGACTAACTCAAAGTTCAATGCAAGGGAATTTATGATTTCCAAATCAAGAGATCAGGAGCAAGGGCTCTGATTAAGGATGGGTAAGTCGAGTAGGCTTAGGGGCACAATCGATGACAATTTGATTGGTCGAGAACCAGCTCATGTTCAAAAGGACGTCTGAGCCGGAAGATAATTAGAAAGGATCAACTGATGAATGCATGCATTCGCACTCATGTTGAATCAATAAGATGAAAATGACGGTGTCGAAGGATACTAATGAATATTGCCAGTCGTATGGAAAGCATCCATAATGAAAGCAGACAAGTATTTGCAAAGCAATAAGCTGTTAAGGATTTTCGAAAGATCGAATAGTATTTGTATGCATCTTGTGAATCATATGAACAAAGGGGGAGGAACGGATACTCGGTAAGTGCGAGGAATTATCCGTAGGGGGTATTCATGAGGCAAGAACTGCAAGGCAGTAAGCTCAAAGGATTGTCGGAACAACGAAAAGTTGTTCGGGGCATCTTGTAATAACAAGATCCCCTGGATTGAATGTATGAATGGCAAGTGTATGTAATTATACATAAGGATATATCGGTGGTAAGGAATTTGCAAAGGCAGTGGACATAGGTGTCTCGGGAAATCATCGAATAGCATCTTCGGAACCTACTGGTGAAGCAGGCGATCATCTGTAATAAGGGGCTCTCCGGGTGGATGTAATCACGAGATCCTAATGTTTGAGTTAGTAAATTCATTTAAACCCGAATAGAAGAGAGATCAGAGTCCCAGAGTATAGACGAGGAATAAAAGATCCTAATACCACCCAATGGCGACGTGGGCCCGTAAGACACACAGCCAAGTTAGTAAAATAGTTTTCGGTTTCTAGACTCAACTTCGGCCAAGGAGTTGGAAAGGGGGATCCTACAGGCAGTCGGCTCTGATACCAACTTGTGACGCCCCCGATTCAATCGTACACTAATCATACATGCAAACGTGTATGATCAAGATCAGGGACTCACGGGAAGATATCACAACACAACTCTAAAAGTAAAATAAGTCATACAAGCATCATAATACAAGCCAGGGGCCTCGAGGGCTCGAATACAAGTGCTCGATCATAGACGAGTCAGCGGAAGCAACAATATCTGAGTACAGACATAAGTTAAACAAGTTGCCATAAGATGGCTAGCACAAACTGGGATACATGTCGAAAGAGGCGCAGGCCTCCTGCCTGGGATCCTCCTAAACTACTCCTGGTCGTCGTCGGCAGCCTGCACGTAGTAGTAGGCACCTCCAGAGTAGGGGTCGTCGTCGACGGTGGCGTCTGGCTCCTGAACTCCAGCATCTGGTTGTGACAACCAGAAAGAAAAGAAAGGGGGAAAAGGGGGAAGCAAAGCAACCGTGAGTACTCATCCAAAGTACTCACAAGCAAGGAGCTACACTACATATGCATGGGTATATGTGTAAAGGGCCATATCAGCGGACTGAACTGCAGAAAGCCAGAATAAGAGGGGGGATATCTAATCCTGTCGAAGACTACGCTTCTGGCAGCCTCCATCTTGCAGCATGTAGGAGAGAGTAGATGATAAGTTCACCAAGTAGCATCGTATAGCATAACCTACCCGATGATCCTCTCCTCGTCGCCCTGTGAGAGAGCGATCACCGGGTTGTATCTGGCACTTGAAATGGTGTGTTTTATTAAGTATCCGGTTCTAGTTGTCATAAGGTCGAGGTACAACTTCGGGTCGTCCTTTTACCGAGAAACACGGCTATTCGAATAGATAAACTTCCCTGCAGGGGTGCACCACATTACCCAACACGCTCGATCCCTCTGGCCGGGCACACTTTCTTGGGTCATGTCCGGCCTCGGAAGATCAACACGTCGCAGCCCTACCTAGGCCTAACAGAGAGGTCAGCACGCCGGTCTAAATCCTATGCCCGCAGGGGTCTGGGCCCATCGCCCATTGCACACCTGCACGTTGCGTGGGCGGCCGGAGAGCAGACCTAGCAACCTCCATTACAAAGGAAGTTGCGTTACGCGGTCCAACCCGGCGGGCGCCGCTCAGTCGCTGACGTCTAGGAGGCTTCGGCTGATACCACGACGTCGAGTGCCCATATCTGTTCCCGCGTAGTTGGTTAGTGCGTATAGGCCAGTGGCCAGACTCAGATCAAATACCAAGATCTCGTTAAGCGTGTTATTATGAAGTAAACGCAAACACCGACCAGGGCCAGGCCCACCTGTCTCCTAGGTGGTCTCAACTTGCCCTGTCGCTCCGCCACAAAGATCCACACAGAGGGCCGTCAGGACAAAGGTCCTTTCAGCCCCCAATCCATGAATCACTCGCGGGTACTCTTCGAGCCGACCCGACTTTAGTCACCATCTGTATAGTATGTATATATGTATAGTATACACCCGTGATCACCTCCCGAGTGATCACGGCCCGATAGTATAGCAAGGCAGACTGACAAGAATGTAGGGCCAATGATGATAAACTAGCATCCTATACTAAGTATTTAGGATTGCAGGTAAGGTATCAACAGATGTAGCAACAATGTCAAGCTATGCATCAGAATAGGATTAACGGAAAGCAGTAACATGCTACACTACTCTAATGCAAGCAGTATAGAGGAGAATAGGCGATATCTGGTGATCAAGGGGGGGGCTTGCCTGGTTGCTCTGGCAAGAAGGAGGGGTCGTCAACTCCGTAGTCGAACGGGGCAGCAGCAGCGTCGGTCTCGTAGTCTACCGGAGGGAAGAGGGGGAAGAAACAATGAATACAATGCAAACATAAGCATGACGATGCATGACATGACAATGAGCAGTGTTAGGTGTGCCCTAACGCGGTAGTAGGTGATACCGGCGAAGGGGGGAAACATCCGGGAAAGTATTCCCGGTGTTCCGCGTTTTCAGACAGAGGGACCGGAGGGGGACGAAACAATGAATACACGGTAATGATGCAACAGGGATGCATGACATGTCTGAACGCAGTGCTAGGGTGGTATACTGCCTGTGCATTAGTTATTTTAAGAATTTATCTGGATTTATTTTATTAAAGTCAGGCACTATTCATTTATCGAAATCGGTCTAAAAGTTCAATGTTCTTATAGTTAGAGGCATCTGACGGGAATACGGAGGGCGTATTCGGGTTCGTATCGAAATTCTGAGCAAGTTTCATGTATAAAGTATTTTCATCGGAGTTACGGATTATTTAATATGATTTTCTAACGTTTTTATTAATTTCTGGAATTTAATTAATTATTTAAATTAACATTATCCGAAACAGTGTTATGATGACGTCAGCATGACGTAGTGCTGACGTCAGCAGTCAACAGTGCATTGACTGGGTCAACCCTGACGTGTGGGGCCCACTGGTCAGCCTCTGTAGCCAATTAACAGAGTTAGTTTAAACTAAGTAGGATTAATTAGGGGTGGGCCCCAGTGGTCAGTGACTAATTAGTCTAATAATTAACTAATTAATTAATTAATCTTTTAATTAATCTTTTATTTATTTTTAAAAACCTTTTAACAGACGGGGCCCACATGTCAGTGGGCCAGGGGCGTCCACGTGGGCAGTTGACCTGGTCAACCGGGCCCACAGGGCCCAGCGGTCAGTGGCACAAGCTGTGGGGCCCGCGGCCACGTCGGACCGTGCCGGAACAACGCCGGCGAGCCCGCACGCGGCGCCGACTCGCCGGAAGTTCGCCGGAGTTCACCGAAAAATCGCTACGGGGCACGTTTCGCTGCGGGACTTGGCGCGTTCAGAAGCGGCTGACCTTGCGCGTCCAACGGCGGCGGTCGTGAGGGCGGAGGTGGCCGGAGCTGGCCGGGACGAGCACGGCCGGCGGCGGTGGCATTCGGCCAAGCTCGGGCGCGATGTCGTGGGGCATGGCAGGTCGGTCAGCGAGTGCGGGCGGGTGCGCGGTCGAGCGGGCGCGGCCGGGGCCGTGGTGGAGACGGGGCGCGGCGCGGGGAGGAGCGGGGCCGCGCGAGCGGCGGCGGTCACTGCGGCGAGGAGAAAGGAGAGGAGGGAGGCGCTCACAGCCGTTGACGGGGAGCGGGGGCGGCGAGGCGTGGCGGTGACCCGCGAGGAGGAGGTCGGGGAGGTTCCGACGACGGCGTGTGTTCCTCCTATTGCGCAGGTGCATCTATTGGGGACTTGTGTGTTCCTCCTACTGGATTGATACCTTGGTTCCTAACTGAGGGAAATACTCATCTCTACTTTGCTGCATCACCGTTTTCTCTTCAAGGGAAAAACCAATGCAAGCTCAAGAAGTAGCAGACAATAGGAGGGAAAGTAGAAATCTTTACCCTTTCATTAGTAGTCCTTTTTATATTTTGTTGGTTTTCTCGTCTTTCTATAGTTGGCAATATAAGCATTTTCGTTGCAATTTACTATGCAAAACATATTGATTTCTTTCAAATTAGTTTCAGCATGGTCTGTGAATAAGAATGCTTCAAACCAACCATTTTTATGTGACAATTATTCACACCCCAAAAAATAAACAAAGTTCATTATAAAGTTCAAGGGTGATCAAGTTATTGCAATATTTGGACACGATTCGATCACGAAAAAGCATGCATTGGAAATTAAGGTGACCAACTTTATTGCAAAGTTCACAAGTAATAGGATAAAGAGAACATAATTTTGTATCAAATTTATCTATCACTTTGAGCAAAAATTTGGTTCTATCATGTTTATGCTTCTTACAAAATCTATCATCCCTATAAGGCGTGTCTTCACAAAGTCTTTCCACTCCACAAAAATTGACATGCTTATAAGAAACATTTTTGTCATGACTAGTGCAATCATCATTAGCATTTTGGATATTCAAAGAATTCATACTAAAAACATTGCAACCATGCTCATTATTCAAAGATTTTATGCCAAACATTTTATGGAATTCTTCTTCTATCAATTGAGCATAATTTTTTGATCAATCATTTTCAAGAAAGACATGATAAAGACGAATAATATGAGGCAACCTCAATTCCATTTTTTTGTAGTTTTCTTTTTATAAACCAAACTAGTGATAAAACAAGAAACTAAAAGATTCAATTGCGAGATCTAAAGATATACCTTCAAGTACTCACCTCCCCGGCAACGGTGCCAGAAAAGAGCTTGATGTATACTACACAACTTGTTCTTATAGACTCGTGTTGGGCCTCCAAGCGCAGAGTTTTGTAGTAGCAAATTTCCCTCAAGTGGATGACCTAAGGTTTATCAATCTATGGGAGGCATAGCACGAAGATGGACTCTCTCAAACAACCCTGCAACCAAATAACAAAGAGTCTCTTGTGTCCCCAACACACCAAATACAATGGTAAATTGTATAGGTGCACTAGTTCGGCGAAGAGATAATGATACAAGCGTAATGTGGATAGTAGATCTAGGTTTTTGTAATAGGAACAATAAAAAACAGCAAGGTAGCAAGTAACAAAAGTGAGCACAAACGACATTGCAATGCTTGAAAATAAGGCCTAGGGTTCATACTTTCACTAGTACAATCTCTCAACAATGCTAACATAGTTGAATCATATACTAATCCCTCAACGTGCGACGAAGAATCACTCCAAAGTTCTTATCTAGCGGAGAACATAAGATGAAATTGTTTGTAGGGTACGAAACCACCTTAAAGTTATCTTTTCCGATCGATCTATTGAGCTATTCCTATAAGTGTCACAAATATCCCTAGAGTTTGTACTAAAATAACACCATATGATACACATCAACCAATTCTAATGTCACCTAGATACTCCAATGTCACCACAAGTATCCGTGAGTTGATTATACGATATGCATCAAACAACTTCAGATTCATAATATTCAATCCAACACAAAGAACTTCAAAGAGTGCCCCAAGATTTCTACCGGAGAAAGTAGGACAAAAACGTGCATCAACCACTATGCATAGATTACCACAATGTCACCTCGGGATTCCGCGGGTTGAGTGCCAAAACATACATCGAGTGAATCAGTATAATACCCCATTGTCGCCACGGGTATTCATATGCAAGACATACATCAAGTGTTCTCAAATCCATAAAAGTATTCAATCCGATAATAGTGAAACCTCAAAGGTAAAAACTCAATTCATCACAACAAGATAGACAGGAAGAAACACCATATGATCCAACTATATTAACAAAGCTCGCGGTACATCAAGATCGTGCCAAATCAAGAACACGTGAGAGAGAGAGAGAGAGTCAAACACATAGCTACTGGTACAGACCCTCAGCCCCGAGGGTGAACTACTCCCTCCTCATCATGGTGGCCGCCGGGATGATGAAGATGGCCTCTGGTGATGATTTCCCCCTCCGGCAGGGTGCCGGAATGGGCTATCGATTGAGTTTTCATGGATACAGGGGCTTGCGGCGGCGGTGGAACTTCTCATCTAGGGTTATTTCTGAGGGTTTCTGTATTTGTATGATTTTTTGGCGTCGGTCTCACGTCAAGATGGGCTTCGAGGGGCCCACTACCCACCAGGGCGCGCCAGAGGGGGTGGCGCACCCTGGTGCCTAGTGGGCAGAAGGGCCCCCCTCCAGTGGGTCTTTGCTCTAGTATTTTTCTTTTATTCCAAAATAATTCTCCAAAAAGTTTCATCCAATTCCGAGAACTTTTATTTCTGCACAAAAAAAAACATCACGGTAGTTCTGCTGAAAACAGCGTCAGTCCGGGTTAGTTCCATTGAAATCATACCAAAACCATATAGAATTGTTGTAAACATGGTATGAATACTTCATAAATTATAGATACGTTGGAGACGTATCAGATATTTGTAAGGAACCTATTATTGCTAACATTGAAATAAAAGTTTATATTGTTAATCATGTTCTGCCTATTGCTTATATTTAAAAGCCTCCTTTTCCCGTTAGAATTAAGGAATGCTCTATGGCAACAATTGTGGTTAATAAAAGTCACAATAAGGCACCTAAAAATTCTAAACAAATTAAAGATGTACCTCATATAGCTATGGTCAAAGATCTTGTGATTGAAAATTTTGATGGGCATGTATTAATTTCTGTGAGCAAGCTTCTAATATTTCTAAAAAGAAAAAGATAAAAAATATAATGATGTTAGAGTTGTTGGCACGCCTGTTGTTTCAGTAAAGATTGGTGATCATCTTTATCATGGTTTATGCGATATGGGTGCTAGTGTAAGTTCCATTCCCTTTTCTCTCTATAAAGAAGTAATGCATGATATGGCACCTCTTGAGATAGAAGAGATCATGATACTATTAAGCTTGCAAATAGGGAATCCATTTTACCTCTTGGGATCGTTAGAGATGGTGTGGTTCTTTGTGGTAAGATTAAAGATCCTACTGATTTCTTAGTACTTGGATCTCAACAAGATAACTTTCGTCCCATAATTTTTAGTCGACCCTTCTTGAATACTATTGGTGTTGTGATAGATTGCAATAAGCAAAAAGTTAAAGTTAAGTTTGGTGATGAATCTAATGAATTTAATTTTTCTAAATTTACCAAACAACGTCATGTTAAAGATTTAACTCATGAAGATTTAATTTTTAGTATTGCTTCTATTGATGTACCCCACACTGATCCTTTGGAGCAATACTTACTAGAACATGAGAATGAAATGAATATGCATGAAAGAAAATAAATGATAAAATATTCTTGAGGCAGAAATCTATTATGAAGCATAATTTTCCTCTTGAAACTTTGGGAGATTCTCCACCACCTAAGGGTGATCATGTGTTTGAACTAAAGAAACTCCCTAATACGTTGAAATATGCTTATCTTGATGAAAAGAAAATATATGATGTTATTATCAATTCTAACCTCTTAGTGCACGAATAGAAGAGACTTTTTAATACTTTAAGAAAACATCATGCTGTAATTGTGTATACTCTGTATGATCTCGGGCATTAGCGCCACTATGTTTGAGCACAAAATTAATGTGGATTCAGATGCTAAGCCAGTTGTTCGATCATCAGCATCACTTGAAGCCTAAGATGAAGGATGTGGTAAGAAATGAAATATTAAAGCTTCTGAAAATAGGTATGCTTTCCAATAGAAGATGAAGAAGATAAAGAATAAAAGTATGAAACTAAAATAAGCATCTATCTGCTTCAAAAAGTCACGAGAGCCCCTCGTGAATTGGCCAGCTAAAACAGAGATAAACTATTACAAAGAGTTTTCATGACTCCGCTAATGAATCGATCACTAAAGGTGTGGAAGCCTTCATAATTCTCTCTTCGGTGACGATACGATAGAGCTCGACGCGATAATGTTTCTTAAGTGATCGGTTTATTTAATGCAATGGACTCATTCATTCGCGTTTATTGATGCTTCATGAACTAAGATGACCTTGTTTTTTCATGTTGTGGTATGTGCTCGAGGACGAGAAAAACTCTCAGATCCGGGGAATTGATGAGTCCAAGAATGCATCATGTTTTCCTTCAAGTTTTGGGTCATGGTTGTAGGATTTATCAGAATTTTATCGTGCTCATGCATATTTTTGTTGGTTCACTAGGATCCTTAACATGGAAGAGTTGTTGAGGCCAAGGAAATAAATCATGAGAATGTGGTGTGAATATCATGTTGATTTGCGTGATAAGATATACTTCGCTAGACTCAAGAACCCTAGCCTACAGAAGGAAACTGGAGGGGCAATCAATAGAATGGATTCGTGACATCATCGTCTCGATCAAGGGGACTACAACATCAACTATCTGCACCATCATCATCCTCGTTCCATATTTTTGTAATACAAAAACCCTGGTGGATCCATTATTGTATTACGTTGATCATTCATCTATGTTAATCATGATTTACCCTTTGATTTTATCGTCCGCATGTCGGAGTAGACCCCCTAGTTCTCGGGGATAATGAGGAACCCTAGTATCTTTAGGTACTAAATACTGATAGGATGTTAAATCCCCTTTGTATATTTTTGTTAACAATCTTCTCGATGTTGGGTTAAGTCGAGCACTCGACATTTGCCTTCATGGATTAAAGGTTATTATTATCGGTGCGATGCTGGGTTTGTGGAGGTACTACAGTGACAGAAGCTACTTCCCTCCTTCCCTAGCCAATTGATAGGGGATTAAAGGAGAGCACCTTTAGCTGCGTCCATGGGATGACCCTTAATCACAGCTACCCAAACCTAGATATGGGGAGAAATGGTGGTGGTGTATGTGATATTTGGCTGCTGCATGTATGCATGTATTTGTACTTGGCTCCACCCACTTGTGGTAGCATACAAACTGGATTAGATATCTGAATCTAGAACTATGTGGTAGCCTAGTTACGTTAGATACATACTAGTGGGGAATCCAAACTCACTAGGAACACCTTTGCCCTATTAACTCCAAAAACCATCATTACTCTCTATTGCACATATTTTATTCTTGTACTTTTATTTATCTATTGTCCCAATTCACCTGCAATATTTCAACCTCCATATTCGCTTCGCTTCGAACCTTTGTTCATTTGCAGGCGCATATAATAGTCCACTACAAGAAATATAGGCCATATCTTGTGCTCCATGTTGAATCGATACTCTTACTTCAAAAAGGCTACAACTAAACCATGTGGACTTGCGGGCTATCACCCGACGACACTAGTAAGACATGTGAGGTCCGACTATTGGGTACCGCTCACTAGTGACGCATGTGCTATTATGCACACCACTAGTGATGCCTTGTCAGTTGCGTCCATGAAAGTACGCGCTCCGCTGGTATTTTTTCAAATTACCAATGGCATTTCTAACTGGGTCGGCGACACTAATGTTTTACACATGTAAGGATTTTCCTACCAGTGTTTTAATCCTTGATACTGATGATCACACGTCGACAACTGATACGTCTCTGTCGTATCTATAATTTTTGATTGTTCCATGCCAATATTATACAAGTTTCACATACTTTTGGCAACAATTTGTATGATTTTTTGGGACTAACATATTGATCCAGTGCCCAGTGCTAGTTCCTATTTGTTTCATGTTTTTTGTTTTGCAGAATATCCATATCAAACAAAGTCCAAATGCAATAACATTTTATGGAGAATTATTTTGGAATACATGTGATTTTTGGGAGGTGGAATCAACGCAAATGGAGGCCCACGACCTCCACAAGACACCAGGGCGCAGCCTCCCCCCTGGCGCGCGGTGGTGCCTTGTGGGCACCCCATAAGTCGGTTGGGGATCTACTTCGGGCGCAAGTAAGCTTATATCCGGAAAAAAATTGTGTCAAAATTTCAGCGCAATCGGAGTTACAGATCTCCGGATATTTAAGAAACGGTGAAAGGCCAGAGAACAGGAACGTGAAACAGAAGATAACTGAGAGGGAGATCCAATCTCAGAGGGGCTCTCGCCCCTCCACCGCCATGGAGGCCATGGACCAGAGGGGGAACTCTCCTCCCATCTAGGGGGGAGGCAAAGGAAGAAAAAGAAGGAGGGGGGCTCTCTCCCCCTCCCTCCCGGTGGCGCTGGAGTGCCGCCGGGGCAAGGATCGTGACGGTGATCTACATCAACAATCTTGCTACCGTCAACACCAACTTTCTCCCCCTCTATTCAGCGGTGGAACACCTCTTTTCCCCGCTGTAATCTCTACTTAAACATGGTGCTCAACGCTATATATTATTTCCCAATGATATGTGGCTATCCTATGATGTTTGAGTAGATCCGTTTTGTCCTATGGGTTGATTGATGATCATGATTGGTTTGAGTTGTATATTTTATTTTGGTGCTGTCCTATGGTGCCCCCCGTGTCATGAAGCGTGAGGGATCCACGTTGTAGGGTGTTGCAATACGTTCATGATTCGCTTATGGTGGGTGGCTAGAGTGACAAAAGCTTACGCCTGAGTAAGGGGTTATTGCGTATGGGATAAAGATGACTTGATACTTAATGCTATGGTTGGGTTTTACCTTAATGATCTTTGGTAGTTGCGGATGCTTGCTAGAGTTCCAATCATAAGTGCATATGATCCAAGTACGGAAAGTATGTTAGATCATGTCTTTCCCTCATATAAAATTGCAACAATGATTACCGGTTTAGTTGTCAATTGCCTAGGGACAAATAACTTTCTTGTGTGACAAAACCTTTATACTAAACAATTAAATTTATTATCTTGCAATTTATTCGTAGTTTTATTCTTGCAAAGTACTTCTATTTTTATTCTTGTTCTAGGTAAAGCAAACATAAAGTGTGCGTAGAGTTGTATCGGTGGTCGATAGAACTTGAGGGAATATATGTTCTACCTTTAGCTCCTCGTTGGGTTCGACACTCTTATTTATCGAAAAAGGCTACAAACGATCCCCTATACTTGTGGGTTATCCACAACCTTGCCTAGGCACCTAAAATTGTAGGTGCCTAGGTGGGACTCTTCGTCCCACCTTGCACCCCCACGTGTTAGCTTTTATCCCAAGCGTCCATCTAAGCCAAGAAGAAGAACTTTACCCTTTGTATTTTTCTTCCCTTCAGAAAAGTGATTTTCTGCACAAACATTAATTTCTTCATGGAGAAACTTTCTAGCAATACCTCCAGAACTTATATGTAATTCAAGATTAACTTGAAGTAAAGACTATGGAATGGTGATCATGTATGCATGGTAGTAGAGTATTTACCTTTAAAAGTGGTGAATAAAATTCATGTATCACACCCAACTCTCAATAATTGACCTTATTATATCCAGTTATTGAAAGCCTAGAAATGGTCCCTCATTATTTGTTGCAACTCTATTTATGTTGAAGATCATAGTGTACTCATATTTATCATTCCCATCCTCCAACGCCCATCTATGCCCACGCGGGATTGGTGTGTTGTCATGCTGGCTTTTGTTATCTACTAATGCAATAGAGTATATTATATTATATGTGTATTGAATTCTGGATTGGTATATATCCTGAAATTTGTTTCATCGTATTAGTTGGTCATTCACAACCAATATATATCCTCGAATTTAATATATCTGTTGCATTCTTATAATTAATTAAACTCCCCTTTCATGGCACTAGGCATGTGTTATAGGATGTATTTTATAGGATACACATGCTTTGAAAGAGGTTAAGTGACTGACTATGTTGTGTACTAAAATTATGCTGCTAACTGTTCCCACTATAAGTTTTCTAAAATTACATAGCGTATTATGTTTTGCAATCGAGAACATGGTGAAGTCATAAAAGACTTCCCATTAATGCATTTCCAATAATGATTATGGCAGAAAATGATTTTGATAAGTATGAAATCTTTTGACAATTTTCAAGCGATCAATTTACATTAAAGAAATTTTTAGTTATGTTTCTGGCTAATCCATATTTTATCTAGTTTTCCACAAATTATAAATGCCACTAATTATTTGGGTATTTAACGTTTTCCTTTCTATATAAAAGGTGTTTTTCCTATTGTTCCTTCTCAACCACCAACCGCCATCAAACCATCTCTCAATGCTTCCCAATAATATAATATATCTCTACTAATAGTTCAAAATGCATGCTTAGTATTTGTTTCTTTAATTATTTTATTTAAGATGAATATCTAGTTTGTATGCATTTATTTCTGCTCACCGTCCAACCTGCATGCGACCCCTCTTTAAATACATGTCTATAATTGCACCCTCGTCATTTTCTCAGTTCGGCTATTAATATTGAAGATTATATTATATTAAATTATCTTATATCTCAACCTTCAATGACGTGTAACCCCTCTCTCACCACTTCACCCTATTTAAGCGAGACAATTCTAGACATCATTGTTCAATTCTGGTCTTCAAAATGGAAATGACCTCTACAAAAATTGCATTGTGTTGTGTTCTAATTCTTTCTGGAGCCACCATAAGAGGACGTTTTTGCTACAAGGAAGAGGTAGCATGTTTCAGATGATAATTATATATTCTAGATCAGTTTCAATATTGTGATATAGTAAAAAAAATACTAAGTCATGCTTCACTTTCCTGATTGATTCATTTTTTTCTCAAGAAGAATATCAAGGGGAAAACTCAGTCAATTCCATGGCCATTACAAATTCCTCCAATCAATAGAGATGAAGCCTCTACTCAAGCTTCTGAGGACCAAATAGATCATGTGAGTCTTATGCATGTATCTAGTGTATTATAACTGTGTATATTATCTTTTATGCCAAAATATGTATTTCTCTACAATGTGACTAAGAAAATTAGTGTTTTGGCAGTTCTCAGTTCACTTATGGAACAAAAGGCTAGATGGTAATAATTATTATGGATTAGAAGCTACGATGGATGCCTATGGATTTCATTTAGGACATGAAGAACAAAGTGTGGCGGCAATTTGGATCTATAGTAGAGGGGAGGATGGAAAATTTCCCATTACTGGATTTGCACTTGGATGGCATGTAAGTTACCTTTTAACTGTAAATTTGTATCATGGTAGTTAGATAGTCCACTTTTGTTGTTTAAATCTGTATATTTTTAGAGTTAAATTTCTTTCCTTTTCCTCTTGTCCTCCCTCTCTCTCCTCCCTCTCTTAAGGCATGTTTGGTTTCTTTTATCAACATTGTGTGTATCACTCTCATAAATAGTTGTGGTGTAGGGCCAGTTCCTTTAGGGATTTCTAGCTATAAGAAAATGTCCTAATGGGAGAATAAGGTTGCCATAGGACTGATGCTAGTTTTGCTCTACTTCATAGTGTTATTGCTGCAGGCAATGTTGATTTTTTTAGTGAAGTAGTAGAAATTTTCGGTGGATGAAAGGATGGTGTTTAAGTTGGTCATGCATCTCCATGATAGGATAAAAACAAGGATATGCATTATGTTTTTATTGTGCCTAATATAGTCTTAAAGCACATACATATATGGGAGATGGATCCACTACACAGGGAACATAAAACATATAGAAACATCATGACATCATAATTGTTTACCATCCTCAGGGTGCATCCTCATATTTGTTTCCAGTAAACCGCTTTCGATGGTTTCCCATATATTTGGCTCAGTCATAGCCCCTTGCATAGGACAAGGAAGAAGCAGCAAGAAACAGTAATCCGTACCAATGATGACCACTAGATCGGGAGCAACAATGCTTGGACTCTACCAAATCAGGCTAAGCTTATATAGGGCTCATTGAACATCAAATATCAAAGTGTTACCTAACTAGTATATATATTTTAGTTGGTACTAATTACTAAACTGGTTAGGAATTTAAATAATGATTTTTGAAATGGAAACATTATCATTGTCGCATCTTATGTTTTTGTGTGTTAGGTTCCATCATTCTGAATATGCTACTATTCATATCGTTTATAGTGTATGTATTCACACATTAATTAATGGCGGCCATATGACATATGGCCCATAGATATTATTCATAGATAAACTACATTAGTCTGTGGGGCTTATAAGAAATTAAATAGTGCATGTCACATTTATGAACCCGCTAACCCAAAGGAGGCGCATCATCCTTATTTCGTGCCAATATATGCTTTATGTAAAAGGTATACCAAGGAAGAGAGTGTATTTCTATCATGTTTCTGAACCTGCTAATCCAAGGACGATTTTTTACATTAAAGCAACCTTTCACGTGAAAAACAACAATGGATTGACTTTACTAAGAATATAATTAGAAATCAGGGAAAAATACCAGGATTTGTTTTCATTTTTAAGAAAAACAAATAATATCCCACTTACTTATTACTATTGTTTTTAGGCAATTTTTTATACACTCTACTAGATGATTTCATAAGGTGTCATGTAGCTTGTGATACATTTAATATACTTTTCATTTATTTTATATGTAGTATGTGGTGATGAATCATGCAATTACTTTCTTATTATTGAGGACTTTCAAGAAGCCCTTAATAAAAACTCCTTTCTCTAATTGTCCTAAGGAAATTGCCATGGCCTCTAATATAGTGCTTCTTCGTATATTTCTTTAATAATCACTTTTAAAGTGGTACATTCTATGGAAGAAAAATATATTTCTTCTTGATAGGAAGTTCTAAGAAGAATTTTATAAATAATAATCTTTTGAATATTTATTTCTCCAATTAGTATTAATGATTTCGTGTCATAAGAGAATTTATAAGTGACATTGCTTTGGTTTTACACAGATTCATCCTGCACTTTACAAGGATACAAATACACATTTTCTTACAACATGGACTGTAAGTTTACTTTTGAACAACAAAAGTTAATTTAATGTTAATGCATACTTGCATCAATAGAATAAATATAAGTAAAAAGTGGACTCACGTAACTGATTATTTTACGAGTATGAAAGTAAAGTTTATTTGCATGAATGAACGTATCTTACCATAAGACTCTAAAATATTTTATTCAACTCTTATGCTCTCACCGTGTGACAAATTACCTTGGGATATAAAGAAATATCACATGATATGCATAACCAACCTTCTGTGTGCTAAAAATTAGTTTCTTTTATTTCGCCTCCCATATTAAGTAATTTATGTCATACAAGAAATTGAATATTTATTTTGATTCTACTATCAGTATGAAACAAAATGTTTGTGATATAATATCATATAAACATCCGCGTAGAAGAAAAACTCTATAAACAAACAAATTACTTGGCCTAGCCACGATTTCTTTTTGATCATGGATGATTCTTGTTTGACTAATATAGATGTCAGTAAACTTGCTCCAGATTAAAAATGAAATAGATGATAATATATCCTTACTACATGACTTATTTTGCAATGCCCTCACAGGGCAATGGATCACCTCCAGATGGATGCTATAACATTCGATGTCCTGGTTACATGAGAACAAGTTCTAGTACAACTCCTGGGGACGTTATTACTCCTGTGTCTAGCATCAGGGATAAAAAGCAGTGCATAACAATCAAGGCTTACAAGGTAAGGATACTCTCGTTGAATCGCTTCTAAATTTTAACATAATCAATGATTCGACATCCACTTATGTTCCCCTAGTACTAATTACTGAAGTTTCATACCCCCACCACCCGTAATATAATAAGCATCAGGTTATTAAGACACAATATCGACAAACTTTTACCATGTTTATGGAGAACATTATTTATATTTACAAACTATATTATGAGTTCGAGGGAGTATCACAATATATATTCCAAGGTATATAGTATATAAAAGTGAATTCTATACAAGTCACTCCTACGGAATTAAATTATATCTATGCCACCCGTAAATAGGTTATGCCATAAAAGTAGTTCATAAGGTCTACTTTTATATCAAACATTTTTATATGGCTTTTATATCAAACTGATATGGTGTTTTAGGCCCCCATTTTTTGCCTTAGATATATTTTACCAATTATGTTATACCGAAAGTAATGTTAAAATTAATCTATAATGATAAAGCAATTAATACACAAGGAAATTTGTAGTAATTGAAAGGAAAATTGAGTTTCTCTAAAGGGTTAACAACGGAGTTGTGTTTTTAGTACATACTAAGTCACTCCAAATTGCTTTCCCATGAGGTAACTTTAACGTGTAAAATCTTTAACTTCAATTTTTAGAGTATAATTTCAGCTTTCCACATCCATTCGACATTGGCTCTACTAGTTGTCCTCTCTCAAAAACATTTGATCATAGTTTGAAATATGTAATATATTTTATTCTACATAATAATAGGGAGGAATGTAGAAGAATTACCATCAAGCACACTTTTGCTTATGGACAACTTAGACTTATTTTTCTCCCACATACTTACAAAACCACTGCTATCTCACCACCACATGCCACCATGTCAAAGCGATGTACAAAATAAGTGCTGAAATATTTCACTATGCGATGTTTGAAAAATGGCGGTAGTTTCCTATAGTTGTTTCTTCATAGTTTCTCGCATATGCCATATATACATTGTCTCATAAGAGTATACTTCCAGACATTATTACAAAAAGTTTATCCATTGGTGCAAATTTTTGTAACACAATATCCTAGTAAATGTTAATTATATATGATGACATGCTTCAATTTTAGGCCAGCTATTTAATATACAAAGTTATAATCTCTGTTTAATATTCCCCGCGTCCGGAATTACTTGTTGCAGAAATGGATGTATCTAGACATATTTTAGTTCTAGATACATCCATTTCAACGACAAGTAATTCGGTACAGAGGGAGTAGTTATTTATGAACAATGACATACTAGAAGGTAAAAGGTATCGTCCCTATGTAGACTTCTTGAATAAAAAATATGACCTGGAATAGTTTATGTGGTGTTCGAACAATTAATTAGACTTTAATAAATTTTCACGCTATTATATCCATATCATGGCAATATATGGTTTTGTTATATGACGGAAGAAATAAGTACCACTATTATTCAAGATAAAAAAAACCTATTAACTCTATTTATTCTCTAGCATAACACATTCCCTGTTGTCCTTGTAGGATAAGAAATCTGGTGATTGGCAAGTCCACTATGGATTCAACAGTCCTGCAAAATTAATTGGTTACTTTCCAAAATCATTATTCTCGGACATGAAAAAGAAACAATTAATTATTGCTTTTGGTGGCTTCACAAGCCACCCGCATGCACAACCAAGTCCTCCTATGGGGAGCGGGTTATTTCCAGGGAGAAATGCTGCCTCCTTCAAGAATCTAAAATTTGTTGATGCGGAAGGCTCTACCCATGACATCAACAAAGATTTACCATTTAATGTAACTTCTCATAGTTGTTATCGTCTTTCTACTATCGTATCTGGTCACTTCTTCTATGGGGGCCCTGGCCATTGTGTTGTTTGAAATCCCAAGGAACGACAGGGATCCATGTAGCTCCCTTGTAATGTCTCGTACTTATGAATAAAATACCCCATGAAAATAATTTTCGAAACAATGTTTGATGGAGCCAATCCCTTGCCCTAGCTCACCACCAGCTCACCCTCTCGTCTCGCCCTCTCTCTAGCACATACACAGAAAGAAAGAGGAAGAACACGGTGGACACGATGGGTTTCCCGGCGCACGAACGCCCGCTGCACGAATGGCAATTCCTTGAGCACGAACTCAACCCCCACAGTTACAATGATCAGCTCGAGGCGTTATATAGCTAGGCCTGCGCTGGGCACCACTCACGCGCTCCCTACCCAGCCGGCACCCCGATCGGCCCGCTTCGCTCGCGGCCACCACGCGCACATACGTGTACGCTCGCGATGAGCCCGCAGCGATCACGCCCGCCTCGCGATCCCTCAACTGCCTGGACCTAGTCCTACTCCCGCCCGTTGGATGCGCACGCACACACACAATACACAGGTCGGACACACCCCAGACTATGCCTATACCCTAGTCGGATCATGCCCAAGTCAGACTATGCCCGTACACAAGTCAGACACTAGCCAGACTATACCTAGACACGAGCTCGACGCGGCCACGGACCGGACCTGGCGCGCCCAACGCCAGTCACCACGGCGGGGGCATGGCTTATTGTGCCAACAATAACCCCCTAAGCCTTGACATCGCCTGGCTCGTCGTCGTCGTCTCCGCTGCGCCTCCGGCACGAGCCGCCGCCCACTGCCGCTGCAGCAGCCCGCAGTCCCATGCACCGCCACGCCGCGTTTTCGTGCCCCCACGGTCGTCGCGCCGAGCCGCCGCGACCTCTGCGCCACCACGCAAGTCCTCCGCGACCTCCTCGTCTCCGCGACCGCCGTGCTCTTCGCGCGCACGACATGACACCGCAACACCGCGGACTCGTACACAAGTCAGACACTAGCCAGACTATACCTAGACACGAGCTCGACGCGGCCACGGACCAGACCTGGCGCGCCCAACGCCAGTCACCACGGCGGGGGCATGGCTTATTGTGCCAATAATGTTAAGCTTTATATTTTTTTATCAGGATGTGTGTTGTTGTGGGATCCCAGTCTAGCTTAGTCACTGATTGTGCATGTCGCACGATCAATGTGTCGCTTAATTATGTACTGAACACAGATACAGCAGTTGATAATTTATTGGTATAAGCTACTAATTACTAGACGAATTAATGTTTGTAGATGCAGGAACCTTGCCGAACTTGGAGAATATACAAAACGCGAACGTTCCTAAATTCCTATATCACAAAGGCACACAAAACAACATATCTAGGGGAGCAATAGGAGCTACATGTGCCCTGGCCGAAGTGCTTCGAAAGAGTGTCTAGTGTCCACATGAGTCTTGTAGGGTTCTTGATATGGTGCAACCGTAGGGGTGGCTCAATTTTCAATAGTTGAACATGAATTGAGAAGGAAAACAAGGGGAAAACAAGAAATTGAGGGGAAAGACATGCAAACACAAGCGTAACAAGGAGAACCTCACAAGATGGACAAGATTCACAAGATGGACATGAACATGTGAGGGTTTCTTTTATATGCATCGAGGTGGCCGAAGTTTGTTGATATAAATGATTGCCAAACATCTTTGTTATTGGTTTAGACTCATCAGAAAGTGTTTGCATCAGCTGGTTAAGTTTATGATAGGTGACAAACTACAAAAAATTTCTATGCTTGACCACGAGAATGGATGAAGCTAGGGGATGCTCATACGTTTGCCACGTACCTATAGTTTTTGTATGTTTTATGTTAATATCTATGATTATATAATATCTTAAATGATTTTTGAGGGACTAGAGTATTAATTTGACAACGTTATGTGTTTGTAAGCTTTGATTTGAGCAAACAAATGCTTTTTCCTATAATCTTTGCACATGTTCTTTTGGATGTTCACTTCTGTCCTTGCTAGGCGTGGAGGACGACACAGAGGTGTTATTTATGGAGGCTCATAATCTGCAGCTTCTACTCCATGAGGAGCGTGCAAGGAATGAAATCCTACCGAGATCGTTTGATTGTTCCTAGGGTGACAACGCTATTTTCTTTTTATTCTTGTTGTCTCTACCTGTGCTCCAGAAATGCTCGCCCTTGTGCGCGCTTGCTGTAGCGGCCGAAGCGCAAATTTTTATTTTTACCTAATAATAAAGAACAGATTATTTCTGCTCGTTCACCGTCATTAATCTTTAACTAATAATAATGCACGGATCGCTTCTGCCCGTTCATCGTCATTAATTACCCTCAAAACTTCGCTAAAAATTACCCACCATGCCATCCATTAGTTAAAAAATAATTTGTTAAAAACAGAAACCTTACAAAAACGACATGGCTGCATTGGGCCTATTTTGGCCTGCTATCCCATACTGAAAAGCCCACTCGCCGTTACCCAACCCTTCCTCTTTCATATCGATCCAATCGTCCTCTCCACTCGACGTCGCCGCCGCCCTGTCCCGCGTGCTTGCTTGCACCGACGTCGGCCGCTCCGCTCGCCGCCTGCTACCCTCGCCACTGCGCCACTGCGTCACCGCGCCACCGCGGTGCCCACGTACCTCGGCCATGTCAACCTCGACTCCCGATCGCCCCTCCTCTTCCCAAATCTAGGAGACATAAGCATGACGACATCCATGGCAAGGTGGTCGGCGGCTGCCAGAGGTCAGGCTGAGCGGCTGGGATTTGGTGAGCGAGCGGCGAGGCCCCGGAGGCGGACGTCCCTGGCCTCAGGAGTGCGGAGGCGAGTTCAGGTGGCGGCTCGGCGAGCTATAGCAAGGGGCGTCAAGGTGCAGGCCTGGCCGGAGAAGGTCGGTCCAGAGCTGGGGCCGTGGAGGGCGGCCATTGACGGGCAGCCAGCGGTGGGATTCAGTGGTGGAGGCGGCATTAGCCATGGCCGGGCAGGATGGTGCTGGCATCGCGTCCCAAGACCGGCCACAGCACGTCACGGCCGTACGTGGAGATGGATTCGTCGCGACCTGCCTTGGCACGGTCGTACGAGCTGGGGGGGACGACCATCGCCGCTTCCAATTTCATCACATTACTAATCACTTGTACTGCAATACTAACTGTATGTGCATCAATTGATTGCAAATTCCAAAACTTCACTAGAAATTACCCACCATGTCATCCATTAGTTAAAAAACAATTTGTTAAAAACAGAAACCTTACAAAAACGTCATGGCTGCAATGGGCCTATTATGGCCTGCTATCCCGTACTGAACAACCCACTCGCCGCTACCCAGCCATTCCTCTTTCATATCTATCCAATCGTCCTCTTCACTCGCCGTCGCCACCGCCCTGTCCCGCGTGCTTGCTTGCACCGACGTCGGCCGCTCCGCTCACCGTCTGCTACCCTCACCACTGCGTCGTAGCCCTCGCTGCCCGCACGCACCGCCGAGCAGCCACCGCGGTGCCCACGTGCCTCGGCCATGTCAACCTCGACTCCCGATCGCCCCTCCTCTTCCCAAATCTAGGAGACATAAGCATGATGACATCCATGGCAAGGTGGCCGGTGGCTACCAGAGGCCAGGCTGAGCGGCTGGGATTTGGTGAGCGACCGGCGAGGCCCCGGAGGCGGACGTACCCGGCCTCAGGAGTGCGGAGGCGAGTTCAAGTGACGGCTCGGTGAGTTATAGCAAGGGGCGTTAAGGTGCAGGCCTGGCCGGAGGAGGTCGGTCCAGAGCTGGGGCCGTGGCCGGTGACCGTTTGACGGGCGGCCAGCGGTGGGATTCAGTGGTGGAGGAGGGATTAGCCATGGCCGGGCAGGATGGTGGTGGAGTCGCGTCCCAACATCAGCCACAGCACGTCATGGCCATACGTGGAGATGGATTCGTCGCGACCTGCCTTGGCACGGCCGTACAAGCTGTGGGGGACGACCATCGTCGCTTCCAATTTCATCAGATTACTAATCACTTGTACAGCTGTGGGGGACGACCATCGTCGCTTCCAATTTCATCAGATTACTAATCACTTGTACTGCAATACTAACTGTATGTGCATCAATTGATTGCAAATTCCAAAACTTCGCTAAAAATTACCTACCATGCCATCCATTAGTTAAAAAAAATTGTTAAAAATAGAAACCTTACAAAAACGTCATGGCTGCATTGGGCCTATTTTTGCCTGCTATCCCGTACTGAACAGCCCACCCGCCGCTACCCAGCCCTTCCTCTTTCATATCGATCCAATCGTCCTCTCCACTCGCCGTCGCCGGCACCCTGTCCTGCGTGCTTGCTTGCACCTACGTCGGTCGCTCCGCTCGCCGCCTGCTACCCTCGCCACTGCGTCGTAGCCCTTGCTGCCCGCACGCACCGCCGAGCAGCCACCGCGGTGCCCACGTGCCTCGGCCATGTCAACCTCGACTCCCGATCGCCCCTCCTCTCCCCAAATCTAGGAGATATAAGCATGACGACATCCATGGCAAGGTGGCCGGCGGCTGCCAGAGGTCAGGCTGAGCGGCTGGGATTTGGTGAGTGACCGGCGAGGCCCCGGAGGCGGACGTCCCTGGCCTCAGGAGTGCGGAGGCGAGTTCAGGTGGCGGCTCGGCGAGCTATAGCAAGGGGCGTCAAGGTACAGGCCTTGCCGGAGGAGGTCGGTCCAGAGCTGGGGCCGTGGAGGGCGGCCGTTGACGGGCGGCCAGCGGTGGGATTCAGTGGTGGAGGAGGCATTAGCCATGGCCGGGTAGGATGGTGGTGGCGTCGCGTCCCAAGATCGGCCACAGCACATCACGGCCGTACGTGGAGATGGATTCGTCGCGACCTGCCTTGGCACGGTCGTACAAGCTATGGGGGACGACCATCGTTAATTCCAATTTCATCATATTACTAATCAGTTGTACTGCAATACTAACTGTATGTGCATCAATTGATTGCAAATTCAGACATCGTATGTGGGGGATGACCATGATGAGATCAACTTTGAGTTCCTCTCTCGAAGTTCATTGACGTGTGCGTGTTCACCGACGTGTTTTTCAGCAACCGAGGTGCACTTGGAATGAACACACGCGGATGAGAGATAGCTTTTCTGTCAGTATTTCTCTGTTATTTTTTCAGACTTACAAAACAGGAAACAGGGCTTCGTGGCCCCTGACTTCGCGTCGTCGTGATCCACAACACTCTGCCAACCTACTAGAACACCGATGAGGTGCGAGACTCGCTCCAGGCAGTTAGACCAGCGAGCTAAATTAGCTAACAGAAAGAAAATGTTCGAGCCTAACCTGACGAAAAACCAAAGTGCTAACTGATCTAACTGAAAACGCGACAAGGGCTTGGGATTTATTCAACAGTGTTCGCCGACATCTTGGGCAAGAAGAAGATGCAGTTCGTGCCCTGTGTGTGTGCCTGCATGAGCTGCACCCCTTCATCGCGTTAGCGAAGCCGGGACGTAGGACTGCGACAAATTTGATGATGGCATACGGCGGCCATGGCCAGGGAAGAGAGATGCATGCGCCGTGTAGGCGGTGTTCTGGACCAATTCATCGCTCAGGCAGGAAGATGGCGATGCGGTGGTTCACTCGGGGGTTGCCGGTGGCCGCGACGACGGGGAAAGACAGCCACGGTGACTGTGTTTTGTCGATCCTGCTACGCGGTGACGGCAGCCGCGGCTAGCCGTGGACGAGCGCCTCGCCCCCTTCACAAAATATGGATGCACAGGATTCTGCTACTAACATTGTGGAGCGTGTGCTGTTGCGGTGCTATGATATCTACACTCTATGGAAGAAGCTCCCGGTTTGATTTACAGGTGATGCTACAGATTTTTCTGGGATTTATTTTTGACGGGTAAATCTGGTTTGTTGGCTGCTGGGTAGGCTACAGTGCGCCACGGAGAGTTACAGAGGTTCCCCACAGCTACATGTATGTACCATAATGTTTCATCTTTCGATTTTGAACTTCAATATTGACTCCTTGATCTCGTTTCTTAGGGTTCATGGTTGACAATTGATCTTGGGCTATGGAACTAAAATGTCTACTCTGCAACTGAATGCTCATGGATGTCTTAAAAGGAGAATAATTCAGACCATAGATGTACAGTATATTTGATGGATCGGTCTAATCTATACTTGAAATTACAGTGTATAATTTCTTTGGACACTATATATTTGATGGAGCCTTCTAAGTTGGACTGTTGGACTTGAAATTACTGTGTACAATTTCCTTCCAACTTACTAATTGAAATTTATTTATTTTAAACTCGATAATAATAATTCTAAACAACATAATAATCTAGAAAATATTTTCCAAAGGATGTTTCTTTACAGCTTATATCATTATAATGTGAGATGGGTTGTAAATACAAGTCTCTAAATAATTTTAGCAGAGTTGTTGTTTAACATCCGTAAGCCATCATTGGCAAGGGTGAGATGGAGGATAAACGGTGTCAATGTGGTATTCCATTTTGAAATTGAGGGTGTGGACCGGTGGAGAGGGTCCTTGAGCCATGCTTATTAGGGTAAGGGTCTTCGATACTTTTTTTTAGAAAAGATACAGTGCAAGCGACCGTCGTGGTGTGCAACCACACCAATGACATCTGATCTCCTCGAGGAGTGGAGATGTACAACCCATTGCTTATGTGATGATGACATCATGGATAAGACGCCAATGTTTATGCCCGTTGGGACATATGTCTGTCATGTCATAGTGTTGCTTTTTTTTTCTCCCGTTACAACACACGGACATTTGTGCTAGTTTAACTATAACACATGGTTGGTGCAAACCCACCATGTCCCATCGCTGGACACCTCACACACTACATCAATTCTCCCCATGGCCACTCAACCAAGTCCATCTGGGACCATTAGAAAAAGAGTAAAATGCACTCTGGGTCACTAAACTTGTTCCTCATGGTCACTTTGATCATTGTATTCAAAGATTGCCTCATTACGGTAATTGCACTTGATTGAACGGGCTCATTTGGTCACTAGCGACATTTCCACTTGTATTTCATACGTATTTTTCCCTCGTGGCCCTTTTTGACCGGTCCACTTGTCCACGTAGGAGGTAGGTGTTAGTTTGGCATCTACATGAGGATTTTTTTGCAAAACTGCCACATTACATCACCCCCTCTTCTCTCCGCCTCGTGCCCCAATTCCCCAATCTCCGTTGCAACGAACCCTAGCTGTCTCACTCTCTCATTCTCCACTCTCCGCCCTTCGCAGTGCCCTCCGCCGCGCCGCCGCCGTTGGATGACGTTTCTTTTGCGCCATGTCTTTGAGTTGTTCCCGTCATGCTCAGTGCCACTGCGCCCCTTGATCCCCCAGATTGGTTGTCCGAACTATGGGCGAACGGTGAAGCGCTACATCTTTGGCACCGATGACCACGATGGTTGGGTGTTACTACAGATGCATCAACCATGCTGTAAGTGCTCTTTTCCCTTACATCTATGCAAAGATGGCCGCCCAGATGCATTTCTTCCCATACCTTTATTTCACATTTGATAGCTTGGTTGCAAATTTTGGCATTGGGAGCGAGTACGTGGCTTATCTTGTGGATCATAACTTTCTGAGAGGAAACACTGCCGTCGATGCTATTGGTTGGAGCGAGGACAGGAGGGAGGAGCTGGAGCGTGGACATGAAGGTGCTGCTATAGAACAATGGGCAAGAGGATTAATTACAGAGTTTGGGATGTGCAATAACAATGCAAGAATGTTAGAGCTTGGAGCACAATTACTGCTGTTTCTGAAGATTGTAGCTGTTGTAGGAGCTGTTCGTTGTGGGCTCCTTGTTGTGCTAATTCTGAAATGATGTAGTGAGGTTAAGCTGATGAAGTGATGCAAGGCATCTTCTTTTGTGTGATGGTTATGTAGTTGGAACATGGTTATGTACCTAGATCATGCTTATGTACCTGGATAATGTGCTATGCTTATGTACTTGGATCATGGTTATGTACTTGGAACATGCTTATGTACTTGGATCAATTATTTCTATCAATGTGCACCTGATGACTTGTTCTCCATGTTCTTGACTTAATGTGAAGTATATTGGACATAAAAGATTGCATATTTTTTACATTATCATTGCCATAATGAACTTGAAGCACTGGAAACATCATAATCTTGTAGCACTGGAAGGTTGTACATAAAAAATAATCTTGAAGCATTGGAAGCATCATAATCTTGAAGCACTGGAAGCATCATAATTTTGTAGCACTGGAAGCATCATTACATTATCATAGATAATCATGGCATTCATTGGCATAACTTGAACAACACAAAAAATAGAGTGTAAGCATAAGATTGTGAACATCAGGTTTTGCATAAGGTTCTACATACTCCATCACAGCCAGGACAAACATTAAGTATATATGGTTTTGTAAGAAAAATTGACATCATGTTGTTATCACAGATCAGACCACCTCCAGCACACATGTACCACATTAGCAGGCACAATCACCTGAAAACATCAAACATGGAGCTTCTCTGTGTTTTCTTAGCTGCTTGCACTGCCATTGTTGTCTCACTTTGTGCTGCTTTCCTCTTCACACCTATAGTATCACTGACCACAACTCCTGAGCTGGATGCACTTGTTGGTTCAGCAGCTTGTTGAGCTCTCTTTGCCGCAGCAATTGAAAGTGCAATCTTGCCCTTAAGTATATTTTGATGTTGATGACAAACTGCATATAGGGGACTGATTATGTCTGCTGAGTATATTCACAGGTCATTAGTTCCCTTGGCATAACTATGTGGATCATGGACACATCAAATGAGATATTGCTCAAGCAGATGACCAACAAGAAAAGAAGTGTTCGTTTCTTTTATGCATCTCTTGAGTAATGTGGATTCCGCACTATTAAGAGGGGATCCGAGGGGCATGTTCAAGTTTTGCTCAAGTATCATCATTTGGTCACTATCTCCTGGCACACCGGTTATTTCACGAGATGTTTCATAAAGGCCAAATATCCCTAGGAAAACTACTTAGCCAAAACCTACACCTCATACTCTCCACATTTGGGTTTCTAGCCGGATCGTCCGGGCTAAGCCCGAATTGTCCAGACCTAGTCCCGGATCATTCGGCTAGGTGCTCCCATGACACCAGCAACCCTCTGGCTAAACCCGGATCGTCCGGACTGGGTTTCGGATCATCCGGGCGGAGCCCCGATTGTCCAGACCTTGTTCCGGATGGTCCGGGCCGAGTCTGGATCGTCCGGACCTTGTCCCGAATCATCCGGGTAATTGGTCACTTGGCCACAGCAGCCCTCTGGTGGAGCCGGATCATCCGGACGGACATCCGGATCATCCGGGCTTTGCCTAGAAAATGATTAAAACTTTAGAAATTCATATAAAATAAACCGTAGCTCCGATCGAAAAACTTTCTACACGAAAGTTGATCAGAACGACGACACGAATCCGAATACGCCCTTTGTATTGCTGTCAGATGCCCCTAACTACCTGAACATGAAACTTTTAGACTGATTTCGATAAATGAATAGTGCTTAACTTTAATAAAATAAATCCAAACAAATTCCTAAATTAACTAAATCATTTAGTTAGGCAGTAGAACACCTCTGCATATCATTTAGACATGTCATGCATATTGTTTGCATTTTTGCCGTGAATTTATTGTTTCTTCCCCCCTCCTTGTCTCTCGATAGATGCCGAGACCGACGCCGACGCAGCAGAGTACGACTACGCTCCAGACGAGCAGCCTTCTGACGACCAGCCCCTCTCAGCAGAGCTTCCAGGCAAGCCCCCCCCCCCCCCCCCTTGAACATCCGATATCGCCCATTCTATACTCTCATGCTTGCATTAGATTTTGCTACTGTAAATGATTGCTCCTATTCTGATGCATAGCCTGCTTTTGTAACCTGCTTATTGCTACCTTACCTGCCTATTTCAAACTGCTTAGTATAGGTTGGTTAGTGAACCATCAGTGACCCCCACTTTGTCCTTGTTGCCTCTGCTTCATCATCGATGACTCGATCAACGTGATCAATGACCAGAGACCGACACCTCACTTCACCTCCTTTGTTGTATGACTCTGCATAGTTACTATCGAGTGCCGAGGGTGATACCTCGTAACACACTCCTGATGATAACTCTGTAGTGTAGCTGTTCGGTCGTGGTCATCGAGGGTGATTCCTCCTTAACCACTCCCGATACGACTATGTCGTGCAACCCCTCAAGTGTGAACCTCGAGGGTGATGCCTCCTATGTTCACCTTGATGATTTCATCGAGTGGAATCCACCGAGGGTGATTCCTCGGGGTTTCCCCCTTGGTGTTATGACCACACGGTTACTTTGACCTTTGTCACAGTCGGGTCGACCCTGATGGGTACCCGTGGGGAAATTCTGCAGTCAGGTTTGCCAGGATGGCACCCGAGAGAGATATTGTGGTGGAGCATCAGAAACTCTGATCGTCTCCGCGAGTTATTAAATACGCCTAACGGATTTGGGTAATTGATCTGAGTTGGCCAATGGCCTATACGCACTACCACCACGTGGGATAATGGTTTATGGGGCCCTCTACGTCGTACGTTTCTCCCAAAAGCTCATCAGATGTCACAGTTCACCGTGCGGGCTGATTGTTGGGGTTGGGCTGGATACTTCACTAAGGAGTTCAGTGTCGCGCCTGCTCCCGGGCCAGTCTCGCAACGCGCAGGAGTGCCCGGGGCGATGGCCCAAGACCCCTGGATGCATAGGTTAGTCCGGCGTGTTGACCTCTCTGCTGAGCCTAGGTAGGGCGCTGCTTCGTGTCGATCTCCCAAGGCCGGGCATTACCCAGCAAGTGTGTACGGCCAGAGGTGATCGAGCGTGTTGGGTAACAGTAGTGCACCCCTGCAGGGAAGTGATCTATTCGAACAGTCGTGTCCATGATAACAGGACGCTCAGTTCGGTATCCCGATCTATTACTTGAACTGGATACTTGTTTAATTAATTGAAGCTCCGGGATCGCTTCCTCGCAGGGAGTCGAGGAAGGATCTCTAGGCTTTGCCTCAACATGCTTGCTTAATAAAATGATTTTCTGTACTCTTCTAATTGCTGCAAGATGGTGGCTTCGTGAAGATGCTAGTATTTGATAGACTAGGCCTTCTCTCTATTCTGCCATTTCTGCAGCCCAGTCCACATATACAGCCTCTCTTTGATAATGTTGCATATGTAGTGTAGATCCTTGCTTGCTGAGTACTTCGGATGAGTACTCACGGTTGCTTTGCTACTTCTTTTTCCCCATTCCCCTTTTGATGTTACCTCAGACGATGGAGCTCCGGAGCCAGATGTCCCTGCAGGAGCTTACTACCAGGAGGGTCCAGATGGCACGTACTACTGGTTCGAGCCAGCTGGCAGGAGTAGGATCGGAGGGTCCCAGGCAGGAGGCCTTCGCCTTTCGATCTAGAGTCATTGTTTGTGCTAGCCTTCTTAAGGCATCCTTGACTAACTATGTCTGTACCCAGATATTATTTGTATGACTGACTTATGTTTTCGGATCCTCGTGATCCCTGGTCTGTAATATTCGTGGATCTCCGTTTATTTGTGTTAGAGTTGTGTTGTGATATCTTCCCGTGAGTCCCTCTGCTTGATCATGCATGTTTGCGTGTATGATTAGTGCACGATTGAGTCGGGGGCGTCACAAGTTGGTATCAGAGCCGACTGCCTGTAGGAAGCCCCCTTCCAATTCCTTGGTCGAAGTTGAGTCTAGACATCCAAAAACTAATTTACTAACTTGGCTGTGCGGCTTACGGGCCCACGTCGCCAACTGGGTGCTATTAGTATCTTTTATTCCTCGTCTATACTCTGGGACTCTGATCTCTCTTCTATTCAGGTTAAATGAATTTACTAACGCCGACACTTAGGATCTCGTAAATCTCGTCTACCCGAAGAGCTGGATATCTATGCTTAATTCCTTACCATTGATCTGATTAGTCTGATAATCATTTTCCTTTCCATTGTTTTGTTTAACCTTTCTCTCCGAGTTGTATTATACTTCTCATTATCATTTGACAATCCTGAATTTCCTTTGTTTCAGATGGATCGTTTGTTTCCACCACACCCTACGACGCAGCTTGTGCTTCGCACTTGGGCTCGTGATGCCCCTGGTTTTCCAACTGTCCTGATCGCCCTCCTGACCAGACTGGGCTACCGCTGGTACCCCGAGTACATGGTCTGCGAGGATTACCGCGAGTTCAACCAGGAGCAGTACCATGCTGATGTTCGTATCTATGATCAGCAAGATAACTCAGACACTGAGCTGCACCTTTTCCACGGTATCGGCGTGACGATTGAGATGGCAGTCCATGATGCCGCCTACTCTGCTGTCGCACGTCTCCGAGGAGAGTCCAGCGTTAGCTTGGATGCCTCTGAGTTCCGATACATTCCGTATGCCCCTGCTGGAGATGCTACTGGATACTACACAGCTATCTGTGCCCCGTACGAGCGTCGTCGATACGACCCGCATGTTCTGGTTCAGTGCACTCAAGCTCTGGATCGCATTGTTCGGGCTCTTGCCGTCGAGTTGTTTGCCACTCGAGCACGTCTCTACAATGCTATGACACAGTTGCTATGAGCTGTTCATGCAGCGATACATCCGGAGTACATCCTTTATCCGCGTAGGACTCAGATGTATGCTGGTATTGATTGGCCTGCTGTTGGAGGTCACACACCTCCACGTGGACCTCTTCTTCCAGCTCGAGACCGAATTCTGCATCAGAGTGCACATGGAGTGCAGGATTTTCCTGCGATGGCTATTCGTCGTCCGCACTTGCAGTTACCCTGTTACAGTGGTTTTCCCTGACGTTGATGTAGCCTTTGCTATGTCTCGTTGTGTACTTCCTTACCGCGTGCCTGCGCGCCGCCTAGCATGTCTAGCTTTTAAATTTGCGCTGTTATGCTGTCCACATGTACCCGACTCTGTGTATGGATCTGTATGTCTTAATTGACTATTGTTAAGTATCTGTTACACTGCTTGATTATCGTCGAGTTACATCATGCTTGTCGCTAAACACTTGCAATTACTTTTACTAAACTACCCCTGTTGAAACTTAGCAGGATGGTTAGACCAGGTGGTCGTGGTCGTGGTCGTGGTCGTGGTCGTGGTCGTGCCCCTGAACACCCACCACCGCCAGACTATATGGCAGCTATGATGCAACAATTCAAGCTCAACCGTCAGTTTATGACTGGGATTATGGCTCAGTTTCCGCATCAGAACAACCAGAACCCTGCTGCAATAACTCTGTCGGAATTTGTGCGTCTTAACCCCACTCAGTTCCGCAATTCTGATAAGCCACTGGATGCTGATGACTGGATTCGCGACATCACTCACGAGATGGAGTCTGCAAATGTCTCCCCTGCCAACTTTGTCACATTCGCATCCTTTTTCTTAAAGGGTCCCGTTGTTCAATGGTGGGACACCCACAAGCGTACACTGCCTGCTGGAACAGTCATCACTTGGCCTGAGTTCCAGGCTGCTTTTTGTTCTCGTTATATTCCTCAAGGAATCATGGACCGGATGAAAACCCAGTTCCGCAACCTCACTTGGGGCAGCAAGACTGTCGAAGCCTATCAGTGGGAATTCCTTGACCTGTCCCGCTATGCTGAAGAAGACATCGCCACGGATGCCCGTAGACAAGAGAAGTTTCGTAATGGACTCCACCCAGACATTGAGCTTGCACTTGCTGCTCAAGACTTCAACGACTTTGCTACTCTTGTGAACAAGGCTATTCTGGTTGAGACCACCCAGATGAAGCATAAGGACTCGCAGAAGTGCTATCGTGATGTTGGCTCATCTTCGGGCTCAGCACAGAAGCGTCGAGTCTGGATTCCCAACAACGTGTTCCGTCCAGCTGCCCCTGCGCCAAGGAACAACAATGCTACCCCACGTCTGCCTCCTCCACCACCGAGGCAGCCAAGAGCTCAAGCTGTTCCACACAATGCTCCTCTTCGTCCTGAAGATGGTATGTGCTTCAAGTGTCGCAAACCAGGTCACCTTGCTAAGGACTGCCGCCAGACTCAGAATCAGTTGGCTTTTCCTCGTACTAGTCGTGGCAATGGTCGTGGCAACAATCAGGCCCGCAACTATAATACTGGGTCTGCTGCTCATGGTCGTGGATACGCTTACAACATTGATATTGAAGAAGTCCAGGATCAGCTTGCTACCGTGATGGGTACCCTTCTCGTTAACTCAGTACCTGCTTCTGTTTTATTTGATTCAGGAGCATCACATTCATTCATCTCTGGAAAATTTGCATTCATGCATGGCATTCATTATGAGAAGATGCATACTCCGTTAGTCGTTAAAACTCCCGGAGGTCATTGTCATGCTGACGTGATGGCACCTAACATTACCGTCGAAATTAAAGGATTGGAATTCCTTGCCTCACCCATCGTCTTAAAATCTTCTACCATAGACCTCATTCTCGGAATGGATTGGTTGAAAGCTCACATTGCTTCGATCAATTGTGCCACAAAAGTTGTACAACTTCTTCACCCCTCCGATGAGATAGTGAACTACACCGCCCGAATTACTCAGAATGCTGAAGCTCAGATATATGCTCTGAATGCTTTGAACGCCTCACCTCTGGAGGGAATCGAGAACGTTCCTGTCATTCGAGATTTTCCGGACATCTTTCCGGAAGAACTTCCAGGAATACCCCCGGTTAGAGCTGTCGAGTTTGTCATTGACTTGAAGCCTGGCACTACCCCTATTGCGAATCGTCCTTAATAAGATGCCTCCGCACCACCTTCTCGAGCTTAAGGAAGAAATCGACAAGTCACTTAAGAAAGGTTTCATCCGCCCCAGTTCCTCTGCTTGGGGAGCACCTTCACTCTTCATTAAGAAGAAGGATGGAACTAACCGATTGGTTCAGGATTACCGGCCCATTAACCAAGCCACAATCCAGAATAAATACCCACTGCCCCGGATCAATGATCTTTATGATCAGCTTGTTGGATCCTTTGTGTTCTCAAAACTCGACTTGAGGTTGGGTTATCATCAGATCCGAGTTCGTAAGGAGGATATTCCGAAGACCACTTTCGTGACTCGCTATGGCTCATACGAGTACACCGTTATGTCTTTCGGATTAACCAATGCTCCAGCAACCTTCTCCCGGTTGATGAACTATATCTTCATGGATTACCTCAACAAATTCGTCGTGGTTTATTTGGATGATATCCTTATATATTCCAAGAATGAAGAGGAACACCCTGAACATCTTCGACTTGTATTGGAGAAGCTTCGGGAACACCAGCTTTACGCCAAGTACTCTAAGTGTGAATTCTGGTTATCTGAAGTGACCTACCTTGGTCATGTGATTTCCAAGGATGGCATTGTTGTTAACCCGGAACGAGTTCAAGCCATTCTTAACTGGACACCCCCGAAGAATGTTAAACAAGTCAGGAGTTTTCTCGGACTCGCTAGTTATTGCCGTCAGTTCGTTGAGAACTTTTCCAAGATTGCAAAGCCACTGACTGACCTGCTCCACAAAGGTGTTAAGTTTGAGAGGACAGAAAAATGTCAAGAAATCTTTCAGATGCTAAAAGATAAGTTGACATCTGCCCTAGTGCTAGCACCCCTGGATACTCGCAAGGATTTCGTGATATACTGTGATGCATCTCGTCAAGGATTAGGCTGTGTCCTAATGCAAGAGCGCAAAGTGATTGCTTATGGCTCTCGACAATTGCGTCCCCACGAAGAAAATTATCCAGTGCATGATCTCGAACTTTCTGCGGTTATTTATGCTCTGAAACTATGGCGACATTACCTTCTCGGTAACCGTTGCGAGATATACACGGATCATCAGAGTTTGAAGTATCTATATACTCAACCAGATCTGAACCTTCACCAACAAAGATGGCTCGAGACGATTGCCGATTATGATATGAATATCTCATACACCCCTGGCAAGGCTAATTTAATCACCGATGCTTTGAGTCGCAAGGCTTATTGCAACAATCTTATGGTTCAGGAAGCACAGCCTGTTCTTTATGAAGAGCTTCGCAAATTGAACCTCCATATTGTTCCACAGGGTTATCTTAATACCCTGGTTGTTGAACCGGATCTTGAGCACAGCATTAAGATTATGCAGAGGTATGACTCTGAAGTAGAAAGGATTAAGCGATACCTCGAAAAAGGAAAGCCGTCGGAATTTCATCTTGATAATGATGGGATCCTATTCTTCCAACACCGTCTCTTCGTACCCAAATTCAAGGATGAGAGATAACACGTTATGAAAGAAGCTCACGACACTCCTCTGTCAATTCATCCTGGTAGCACAAAGATGTACCGTGACATTTGTCAGAGATACTGGTGGCCTAATATGAAGCGAGAAATTGCTCGTTATGTTTCTGAGTGTGACGTTTGCCGCCGCATTAAAGCAGAACATCAAAGGCCTGCTGGAACTCTGCAACCCCTTGCAATTCCTGAATGGAAATGGGACAAAGTCCAAATGGATTTCATTACTGGTTTTCCCAGATCTCAGAAGGGTCATGATGTTATTTTTGTCGTCATCGACCGGTTCTCAAAGGTTGCTCACTTTCTGCCAGTTAAGGAGACAATCACTGCTAGTCAGTTAGCAGACTTGTATGTTTCCCGAATTGTGTCACTCCACGGTGTACCGTTGGAGATCAGTTCTGATCGTGGCAGCCTCTTCACCTCCAGATTCTGGAATAGTTTCCAAGAAGCTATGGGAACTCATCTGTCTTTCAGCACCGCTTTTCACCCTCAGTCACAGGGTCAAGTTGAACGAGTTAATCAAGTGCTCGAAGATATGCTTCGAGCTTGCGTCATCTCTTTCGGTAAGAAATGGGAGGAATCTCTCCCGTATGCCGAATTCTCTTACAACAATAGCTACCAAGCTAGTTTGAAGATGGCACCGTTTGAAGTTCTATACGGTCGTAAGTGTCGAACCCCTCTGAATTGGTCAGAAACTGGGGAACGCTCACTCGTCGGACCAGACATTGTTCAGCAAGCTAAAGAACAAGTCCGCATTGTCCGTGAACATCTGAAAACTGCTCAGTCTCGTCAGAAGAGCAACTATGACCAAAAGCACAAGGAAATGGTCTATCAACTTGGCAAGCAAGCTTACCTGCGCGTCACTCCATTGAAAGGCACTCATCGGTTCGGAATCAAGGGCGAGTTAGCTCCTCGCTACATTGGCCCATTCCGTATTCTTGCCCATCGAGGAGAAGTGGCATATCAGTTGCAATTGCCGCCAAATCTTTCTCAAGTGCATGATGTCTTTCACGTATCCCAACTTCGTCGCTGCTTCAAGGAACCTATTCGAGCTGTGGATCATGAAATGCTTGAATTGCGGGAAGATCTGTCTTATCCAGAATATCCCATCCGTATTCTTGATCAAGCTGAACGTCGAACTCGTCAGAAGGCAATTAAATTCCTTAAAGTTCAGTGGTCGAATCATTCTGAAGATGAAGCCACTTGGGAACGCGAGGATCGTCTTCGTGAAGAATACCCCGCTTTCTTTCAGTCTTCCTCTTAATTCTCGGGACGAGAATTCTTGTTAGATGAGGAGAATTGTAACACCCCATGTAATCAAGCACAGTGATCACCCTTAGTTAATGCCATGTCAGCAAGTTTAACAGTGCCTAGTCATCATTTGCATCATATTGCATTTCAAACTCCTAATTCAAACTTCAAATTAATTTACAGTGAAAATAAAAGTTGTTCCAAAACTGGAAACTAAAATGTTCATTAAATAGCAAATAATTCTGAGGCAATTATAAAATTGTAACCAACATCAATGGGCTTGGTTAAGTGACCCTAACATCCCCAAACAGTGGCTAACAGCAACATTTAATAACCTTTTATTTAATCTAAGTTAAATGTGAAATTATATTTTACCCAAACTAGTTTTTGGTGATAGGTGCTAATGCACTACAATTTATGAGCTAAGTTCCACATTTTGTAAAAGTCATCTAGTGGCCAAACTATTTGCAAAACAGAAAAGGAAAATAGAAAACGAAACAGAAAATAGAAAAAGGAAAGAAAAGGGGCCTTGCTACTGTGCACTTTAGCCTAGTGCTACAGCGCCGGCCCAGCCCACCCCGCACCTCCTTCCACCTCACACTGCTCAGCCCCCCCCCCCCTGGCTCGCTGTCAAACACATCGCGCGCGCGCACCCGCAGCCAGGCCCCCCCTCTCCCTCGCTCGACAGCGCACTCCCGCGCCCGCCTGGTGGATAAGGACCCCCTCCCCGACCCCGTGGGCGAACCCTAGCCGCCCCGTTCGCCCCTCTCCCTCGTTCCCCCACTTCGCCCGACGCCGCCATGGCCTCGCCGCCGTAGCCTCGCGGCCACTGTAGCCCCTGCGCCTCGCCGCCGTGCCAGATCGCTCCGCCACCGTCCGCTACATCTCCCCGCACTGCTGGACGGAGCTGGGAGCCCCTGCTTCGCCCGCGTCGACCTTCTCCTTCCTCTACGACCACCGCGACCTCGCCGTCGATTCCGGCCACCTCGAGCCTCCCTCGCGCCCGCTAAGCTCACCTACAGGATCCCGGTGAGCCACAGTTTCTTCCCCCTCTTCGCTCAACGCCATTTGCTGCTCGTAGACGCCGTCCCCAACATGGTCGTACCTGTCGCCGCTCGAGCTCGTCGTCGGCGTCGTTCCGGCGACCAAATGGTCTCGCGCTGCTGCCCATAGTGCTCGCCGCGCTGCGTAGGCTCCCCCTAGCCCTTTGCCTTGCTCATTAGCGCCCCGTAGCAACCAAACCGAGCACCGCCCGAAACGGCCGCCGCTCCACCTCGTCGTCGGCGTCGTTTCCGACCATCTCAGCCGACCTAACCTACGCCATTCGACGCGGCTCGTTCTCCACGTTCGAACGAGTCCTTCCCCGCACCAATTGGTGGCCGGGAGATGATTTCCGGCCAACTCCGGGGAAGTTCCACCGCGAATTCGGTCGCCGGCGCGCCACCGCCCGTGCTGACGTGGCCGGCCCGGGGCCACCGCCTGGGCCACTGACTGATGGGCCCGGGGCCCCCTGTTGACCAGTTGACCTAGTCAACTGCTGACTGGGCTGCCTAGTGAGACCGACGTATGGGCCCCACTAGTTTAAAACATTTTAAAAATAAATAAATCTGCTAATTAAAATATGTTCATTAATTAGTAATTAGTTAGCCACTTGGGAACGCGAGGATCGTCTTCGTGAAGAATACCCCGCTTTCTTTCAGTCTTCCTCTTAATTCTCGGGACGAGAATTCTTGATAGATGAGGAGAATTGTAACACCCCATGTCGTTAGTCACAGTAATCACTTTTGATAATGACAAGTCAGCAAGTTTAACAGTGCATGGTCATCATTAGCATCATATTGCATTTCAACTCCTAAGTCAAATTTCAAACTTAAATGAAAGTGGAAAATAAAAGTTGTCCAACATAGAAACTAAAATGTTCATTAAATAACAAATATTGCAGAGGCTATTCTAAAATTGTAACCAACAATTAATAAGTTAATTAGGTGGCTCTAACTTTACCAAAACAGCAAGGTTTAGTACATTTTATTTGTTATAAAATTTGTGTGAACTCCAATTGTCTCCAAACCAATTTTTGCCACTAGTAGATAATGCCTAGTAATTAATGGAACAAGTGCCATGTTTTACAAAAGTCATTTTGAGGCCTGGCTATTTACGAAACAGAAACTAAGAATAAATAAAAAGAAAAAGGCAGAGAAAATAAACAAAAATGAAAAGAAAACAACCCCCCCCCCCCGGCCCAACTGGGCCACGGCCACCAGGGCCCCCAGCTCCCCCCGCCCCCACCTGGCCTATATGGCCCCCCAGCACCTAACCCTAACCCACCCGCTCCCCCATTCCCCCCCCCCCCCCTCACCCGATCCAGGTCGGGGCTTGCCCCCCCCCCCCCGATGTCCGTGTCGCCCGCCGCTCGCCGCCGGACCGCGTCCTCGTCTCCTCCCCGCCGGCCGACCCCGAGCCTCGCCGCCCCCTTCTCACGACGCGAGTGAGGACCCCCCCCCCTCCGTCTCCTCTCTGCTCGCCGTGCCGCTCGCGCGCACGCGCCCGCTCGCACCTCCGCCCCTATCGCGCTCACCGCGCCCGGGCCGCGCCCCGCTACCGCCGCCCGCGCGCGCTCACTGGCCGTGCTCCGCCCCTGCCGGCGCACCGGCCACCTCAAGCGCGCCGCCGCTCGCGCGCTGCCCCGCCTCGCCCCGCCGTGCCCGCTGCGCCGCGCCGCCTCTCGCTGCCACTCCGGCCACCCCACGCCGCTGCGTGGCCGCGGCCCCGCGCCCGCGCTTCCTTTGGACACCAGACATGTCCGGCGCCCAGACGTGCACGCCGTGGACATGTCCGCCCAGCCCACTGACATAGGGGCCCACGGCCCAGGAACGTTTTAAAAAAAAGTAAAAGAAAATAAAAAACAAAATTAATAAAATTAATAATTAGTTAATTAATTAATTAATTAGTGAATTAATTAAGTTAATTAACTCTGATTAGGTTAATCTAATTAATTAGTTAGTCTAACTAAACAGTAATTAGATTGACTAAACCCTAATTAAACTAACCAGACACTGACAGGTGGGACCCACGTGTCAGGTTGACTGCTGACATCATGATGACATCAGCATACACTGTTTCGGATAATGTTGAATTTAAATAAATAATTAAATTCCAGAAATTAATAAAAACTTTAGAAAATCATATTAAATAAATCGTAACTCCGATGAAAATAATTTATACATGAAACTTGCTCAGAATTTCGATACGAACCCGAATACGCCCTCCGTATTCTTGGCAGATGCCCCTAGCTATATGAACATTGAACTTTTAGACCGATTTCGATAAATGAATAGTGCCCAACGTTGATTAAATAAATCCGAATAAATTCCTAAATTTAACTAAATCATTTAGTTAGGCAGTAGAACACCCTGGCATATCATTTAGGCATGTCATACATATTGTTTGCATTATTTTCGTGAATTTATTGTTTCTCTCCCCCTCCTTCTCTCTCGATAGACGCCGAGACCGACGACGCTGCACCTGGGTACGACTACACTACCGACGAGCAGCCCGTTGACGACCCCTCTCTCTTGCCAGAGCAACCAGGCAAGCCCCCCCCCCCTCTTTGAGCATCCAGATATCGCCCATTCCATTTCTCCTGCTTGCATTAGATTTTGCTGCTGTTAATGTATGCTCCTATTCTGATGCATAGCCTGCTTTTGCAACCTGTTCATTGTTACCTTACCTGCCTATGATAAACTGTTTAGTATAGGTTGGTAGTGAACATCATTGGACCCCCCCCCCACCACCTTACCTTTGTTGCCCCTGCTTGATCATCGACGACTCGATCAACGTGATCGTCGACCAGAGACCGACACATCACTTCACCCCCCCTTAGTTGTACGACTCTGCATAGTAACTATCGAGTGCCGAGGGTGATACCTCGTAACGCACTCCTGATGAATACTCTGCAGTGTAGCTGTTCGGTCGTGGTCATCGAGGGTGATTCCTCCTTCTCCACTTTCGATACGACTCTGTCGTGCAACCCCTCAGTGTGAGCATCAGCCTCATACGTTCACCCTGATGATTTCATCGAGTGGAATCCACCGAGGGTGATTCCTCGTGGTTTCCCCCCTTGATGTTATGACCACACGGTTACTTGACCTTTGTTACAGGCGGGTCCACCCTGGTGGGTACCCGCTGGGGATCTGTGATGTCGAGTGTGCCGGAAGGGCACTCGAGTGTGATATTGTGACGGAGCTTCAGAGACTCTGATTGTCTCCGCGTGATACTAAATGAGCCTATTGGATTTGGATTTGTGATCTGAGTGGGTCGACGTGCCCTATACGCACTACCACCACGCGGGATAATGGTTATGGGGCCCTCTGCGATATACGTTTCTCCCGAAAGCTCGTCAGACATCACGATTCACCGTGTGGGCTGATTGTCGGGATTGGGCTGGATACTTCACTGACGAGTTCAGTGTCGCGCCTGCACCCCGGCCAGTCTCGCAACGCGCAGGGTGCCCAGGGCGATGGCCCAAGACCTCTGGGTGCATAGGTTAGTCCGGCGTGCTAACCTCTCTGCTGAGCCTAGGTAGGGCGCTGCTTCGTGTTGATCTTCCGAGGACAGGCATTACCCAGCAAGTGTGTCCGGCCAGAGTTGATCGAGCGTGTTGGGTAACAGTAGTGCACCCCTGCAGGGATGAATGATCTATCGATAGCCAGTCCTACGGTAAAGGACGCTCAGTTTGTGTATCCCGATCTACTACTTGAACTGGATACTTGATTACTTAATTGAAGCTTCGGGATCTCTTTCTCGCTTGGGAGTCGAGGAAGGATCTCTAGGCTTTGCTTCAACATGTTTGCTAAATAAAATGCTATTCTACACTCTTCTACTGCTGCAAGATGATGGCTTCGTGAAGATGTTTGAAGATGCTAGTCTTCGATATGACTAGGCCTTCTCTCTATTCTGGCTTTTCTGCAGCCCAGTCCACATATACAGTCTTTCTCCATTGATAATGTTGCATATGTAGTATAGATCCTTGCTTGCTGAGTACTTCGGATGAGTATTCACGGTTGCTTTACTTTCTCTTTTCCCCATGCCCCACCTTGATGATACATCAGACGATGGAGCCCCGGAGCCAGATGCCACCTCAGGAGCTTACTACCAGGAGGGTCCAGAGGGCACGTACTACTGGATCGAGCCAGCATACCAGGAGTAGGATCGGAGGCTCCCAGGCAGGAGGCCAACGCCTTTCGATCTAGTGTCGTTGTTTGTGCTAGCCTTCTTAAGGCAAAACTTGTCTAACTATGTCTGTACTCAGATAATATTTGTATGACTGACTTATGTATTCGGATCTTCGTGATCCCTAGTCTGTAATATTGTGGATCTCCATTTATTTGTGTTTAGAGTTGTGTTGTGATATCTTCCCGTGAGTCCATGTGCTTGATCGTACACGTTTGCGTGTATGATTAGTGTACGATTGAGTTGGGGGCGCCACAAAGTATCTGGCCTCTATATCTTGTCTTGATGTGGCAACCATCCAGGAAGATTATTGGCCTGCATCCTTCCAAGAATCCCCTCTTGCAAGCATCAAGACAGAAATAACATTTCTCAAACCTAGAGTTCTCATCAAGGGTCACAAAGAAAGTGCTTCCAGGGTTGCTTCTTCTAATTTCATTGCCATAGTCCCATAAAAGTCTATACTGAGCTTCTTCATCCCCATGTATTTTCTTCATAGCTAACCTTCTAGCTCTCTGCAATTTTGTCCTGGTAGGGGTCATGTTCCACTCTTTCTAAATAATCCTTGAAAATTTTCTAAGATTCATGCCCTTATCAGCCCTGAAATGCTCTAAGAACTTCTCTGACAGAAACTTTGCAGTGAATGCCTTAATCTTCTATTTTTTGGTACAAGAGTGCTCTGCAGTAAACTTCTTGACCATAAAAGCCTTAGTTCTTGAATCATGAGATGCCCACAAGTACCAACTACAACCTGAATCACATTTAGTACACAACCTCTGCTTATCATTGATTGGAATCCTAATTTCCACCCTGTTTTGATAGCTATACTCTCTAATTGCCTTCGTGAGCATCTCTATAGTCTCAAAAGACTTGACCTACATGAAACTTGGGACAATGCAAGTCTTCCTTCTTGAAAGTCTTGAATCTGAATTTTTCTGCTTCCTCATCTGAGTCTGGTGCCCATATATCACCCCTTCAGACTCATCATCAGTTCCAGCTTTTACCTCCTCTTTCTCACTTAGTTTTTCCTTTCCTTTGCCCTTGTTAGATGGCTGAGCTTCATGGCTTATCTGGCCATTTTCTTCATAGTCCACATTTTCAGCAAACAAGTCACCATCATCATCAGATATATCATAATCAGAATCAACTATCTCTTCAGGGTTAAAGTCTTCATCCTCAGAGTCTGTATTCTCAGCATCATTATGCACTCCTCCATTCATTCTCCTTTGCTGCCCCAACCTATGCCTTTGGACTTCAGCTTGCACTGCCTCTGCATTTCTGGCCCTTATCTCTGCCTCCACTTCTCTGGCTGCAATTTCCTCTGCATCTGCATTACCTGCTGCTTCATCAATACTCTGCATCTGTAGTAGCTGCTGTACCAATTTCTGCATTTGTAGTACCTCCATCAGGCTCACAATGGTTATCATCATTGTTTTGCAATCTTGTTATCTCCTTATCTGGAAAGACTATCTTGATTGGCACTGGCTCATTCTCTCTGACATTTGCAGCACTTGACCTACACTTTGTTCGACTCAGAACAGGTGGCAACTGAGCTACTGGGAAATGCAATACATCATCCTTGTTTTCTGAGTTAAGGCTATCATCATGGTCAAGGAAGATTTGTAAGGAATGATAACCAATTCCTACAAAATCACACATTTTGTCTGTGTCATCATCATCTCTTATCTGCCTCAGCCCATTTCTTGTAATATCAAGTAGTGGCACCAGATAATAAGCCTTGATCCTCCCTGCCATTTCATATCCAATCTCTTCAACCAAATGTTCCACAACAAGATGTGACCAGGTGTCAACATGTAGATCATCATACCAAATTGACTTCCCACTAACATTTCCCTCCAGTACCAAGAAAATAGCCACCTACATTGAATTCCACAGAAAAATTCAAGCTGCGGGGACCTACATTATGCAGGGAAACGTCCATCAAAATTTAATTACCGATATTAATTACCCTAAATAAATCCCCAACAGAAACGCTAACAAACCCCTCCCAAAACCCTAAGCAGAATTCGACCATCAAAACATGTTTCGATCGACAATGCAGGCTCATATTGACAGCATCATGTGTGAAATCATCAAAATCGACAACAAATGGGCGCCTTTTCATCGGAAATAGAGGAAAAGAAGAGAGGCACAGACTTACCGTACACGGGCGGCTCGGCGCCCTCATGGCGACGAAGGGCGGCCATGTCATCTCCATCAACACCGGCGCCCAAGGCCGCCGCACCTCACCCGCACCTCCGCCTCCGGTCCTTCACCGCGCCCGCACCAAATCCCTGCCTCGACGACGACGCCACTCACGGCCCTTCCTCTCCCTTTACCAAGCGATGTGATCAAGGCATCTTCGAACTAAAAAATGATGGACATAAGGGCTTAACTACAAAAAAAAAGCGGGCCACGGCTTATTACTCCAGCTCAGCGCATGGACCAGTCAAAAAGGGCCACGAGGGCAAAATACGTACGAAATACGAGTGGAAACGTCGCCAGTGACCAAATGAGCCCGTTCAATCAAGTACAATTACCGTAATGAGGCAATCTTTGAATACAATAATCAACGTGACCATGAGGAACAAGTTTAGTGACCCATAGTGCATTTTACTCTTAGAAAAAAGCTACTACTATCCTAATATAAGTAAGTGTCGGAAAGCAAACAATCATTAAAATCCATAATTTGAATGTACATTTTACATCATAAATAAAATCTATGTCAGCTAAACTATAATGTGGCTCCTGTCAAAACAAACATGTACTCAAAATAAGTGTCTTAACTTTGTACTAACTTTAGTACAAAGTTGTACTAAGCTTAAGACACTTATTTTAGGACCGAACTAGTATAAGGGAGGAAGGAAACTACATCTTGCTTATACTCTGTCGAGCTGCCACAGCCCTCAACCCACTCCTTGATAATGCATGTGAGGCCTCTCTTCCTCTCCCCATCAGCGATGTCATGTTCAAACTCCAATGCCTATGGTCCACATCCTTCGACACCGAGACACCATATTTGGAGCTCCTAGATGAGAAAGATGTTTCTTTGGCCACCTTAGGTTCATCCTCACCTCCTTTGCCCAGAGCAAACATATGGAGCGCACCGCCGAAAGGAAAAAACATTCACAAGATAACACTTATTGGTAATATCAAATTCAGAATTCAATCACATTTCAATTCCTATGATATCATAGAGAGACAAACAAGATATGAGGTGACACTTGAGAATATATGTAGCAATAAATGCACCAACTGCACTTCTTTGATAAAAAAAACACGATCCTGGTAAATAAAAACTTTCCTCATAGCCTTGAGTAATTCAAATAAAGATTAACATATATGCTTTGGACAGAAGAGAATGGTACTTAGTATGTAGGTTGAATTCTACTGAACATCCACTGAATAATGCAACTCTGTCAATGCATGGCTCATACAATGCCTGAGACATATGCAAATATAATGCAATGAATCATGACTCATGACTCATGAGTCACAGTTCCTAGGTCATGTGATGTATAAAGACGCAAAACTTTATGGAGCATTGGCATCGAACCAAAAATCATAACCAAAACATTATTGGCTTCTCTTTTGCTTGGGCAGTGGTGCATCGTCGATCATACTTTTAGGCCAATGTTAACCACAAAAGGTAACCAGATCGCAAGCTCTTCCATGTATCCCAATAAAACATGCAACATACTGAACTGAAACTGGATGATGAAGTTGGTAACTGCATAAATCACCACGACCCGGTAAAATAATAGTTGAAAAAAGCCCTTCTTGAAATGAAAGAACAATTGGACCCTTTGCAAACTAACCTCAAAGTAAATGCAATGAGCAGCCTGGGAAAAGGATCTCGTCGGAGCCAGTGATATATTGTATCTGCCTATGGATCGAACATATATGAGATTTTAGCAGCACGGGCACACCATCTTAGTCGGTGCTATCACCGCGACAACCTATGATAAGAAGGCCACCGTAAATAGGATCAATACCAGATACAAAGCGATCGAATAATATTCGTAGCCCTTCCATAACAAGTACCACGCTCATCACTCTCATCGAACAAATTGTTGGAGACCAATACCCAGTAGATGTCATATCAGAATGCACAACTAAGAAGAACTGAACCGACCTGGTCATGGGCTCATGTCCATGAAGTAAGCAGAATATATGCCAGAGAAGTTGTAAAGGAAGCCCGTACCAGATCTGAACTCCATGTTACAATCAAATCTTAAAACTGAAGAGCTGATATATTGTCTTGAGGTTAGGTACTCGACAATTTCTCGAACACTATAACTATTAATGCAATACCCTGAAAGCTTATTATCAGATATCACTTGATATGGCAGTCACAAGGAAAGCCATTGTATACTACCGATAGCTGCACCGATAAGAATATCTTGCCCAAAGCAAGGATAGGGAAACTGGTGGTAAACAGCCCAAAGAAAAAGCAAACACAATACAAAATGGGGATACTGCTCGTATGGTAACATCTAGTATAACTATAAATGCAATTTAGCCCTGTGGCTTTATTTACAAAGGGGGCAAAAGCCTATTTGGCAAAACTGCTCCAAAGAATGACACTTTGACAAAGATTCCATATCAGGTCTAAACCATCTGAAACATTCCATTCTTTTCAATTAGTTAGTCTTATAGACAGGTACAAACCAAAATATTATTTGTCTTGTCGAAGAACGCGACAATGCAAGACATAATCTCAAGCAACTATAGTGTGCCTTGATAATAGAACCACCAAGCATGTTAGCAGACCCTGCATAAACAAAATGTGTTAGTTCAAGAAAGGAAAAAGCAACAGGTGATAAGCTAAAACAACTGTTAACTGTAGCAGTGATACATTATCACAAGGGCCCAGTTTATACTTTATAGTACATGTACTATGAATAAAGAAGGTACCCAACATCTGCCATTATTTACTTTTCAGTAGCATCAAATCTTTTGAACGGCTGTAAACAGTAAAAGTGTAGGTCGGACAAAATCTTACCTTTACACATTACCACCATGAGCCAGGTGGGCACCAGCTTTCAAAGCACTATTCCCAAGCAAGATGCCACCACAACAAACATCATGTCAATTCAAGAACACCAATCAAGGCAAAATCGTTTGGACGCTGCTAGAGAATGCGCGCTTGCTATGCAGCACGATCCAGCGGCCGCCACATTATAGGAAACTGCCCCACGTGCGGTGCCCCTCCCCACTAAAAAAGGAAGTTTCACCCTCCCTCACATTACCACGTCCCGCCAAGCCAAAAATAACACAGCGACGCTCCCGGCGCGTGATCTCCTCCCGTATTTCAGGGAGCACAGATCCCTGCAACTCTCCCTCTCACGCATGCCACGGCTAGGGGTCAGAGAGCTCCTGCGCAGCAAAACACAAAAAAATCAGGCAAGAGAAAATCACGGAGAACAACACGAATTTGCCTGCAACTCTCTGTGGATCAGGCAAACCTCTCAAAAATTGTCCGCAAAACTTCGTCACGCATCAGGCAATTCTCCCCATAAACACACCAGACCAGGTAAGGACCCTAGTTTAGCAAAAAGAAAAGAGCATATCCTGTTTCACAGTCAATTTGGAGTTTTGAAACTCTCCCTCTGTACCTCCCATGTGATATAAAGTACGTAGTTTTGCAAAAACTCTCCTTTACACCCACGTGTTTGCATCTGGATTTTGGATCTTTGCAAAATTTCTGCCTATTCTTGCCCCCCTGTTGAACCTGGCTGCTAGACAAGATTCAGAGCTCTTGTTTTGTGTTGTTTATTGTCTTGCACGTGGCCTCTGCAAGGAAAAAAGCATAGTAGTTGGTTACAAAAAACCTAAGAAAAGTGATGTAGTTGCTCAGGGAAATAGAACTTGCAGGTTGGACTGGGAAGAGTTGTTCGGAAAAAAATGCCCCTGTTTTCATGTTATGAAAAACTTGCCTACATCCCTGGTAAAAGGTGAAGAATTGAAAAAGAAGAGTTGCTCAGCAAACAACTCCTGTAAATAACTGAAAAAGCCTCGCCCTCCTGTTTGCTAATCCACCCCCCCCCCCCAGTTGGTTGGGGAGCGCAAGCATGTATTGGGGTTTAGACGAACCCATCACGGGATTAGGTGTGGGCGACTTTGTGTGTTGAATTGGTCGAGTTGTTGCTTGGGTCCAGCGACTATATGCTGGACGGTGGGCTGCATCCGATGGCCGTAGGTGACTTAGTTCGTCCCTTGTTAGTTGGCTTGCGAAGCGGCGGGGCAACTATGAATTGGGGTTTAGGCGACTTCGCGTGTTGGATTGGTCGAGTTGTTACGTCGGTCCGAGGCAGTGGGCTGCATCCAATGGCCATAGGCGAGTTAGTTCGTCCCTCGTTAGTTGGTTTGCGGAGCGGCAGGGCAACTATGTATCGAGGTTTAGGCAACTCCGTCACAAGATTAGGTGTGGGTGACTATGTGTGTTGGATTACTCGAGTCGGATTACTCGAGTAAGCAAGCAGTTTGTAGCTCTTATAAATCCCCGGGGGGACTTGTTAAGAAGAGGAGAAGAGAGTTTATCAAACAGACCAACTGTCTAGCAAAAAATGGCAGTCAAGCTAGCACACCGAGACGAGCGAGTTAATTGACGGGTTAGGCGACGTAGCACACCGGGATGGGCGATTTGGTTGGGCGGAACCAACGATTTGGGGGTATGTAGTGTTTTTAGGCAACTAAATCGACGGGTTAGACGAGCTAGCACACCGAGATGGGCGAGTCGGTTGGGCGAAACCGGCGATTTTGGGGGCATGTAGTGTTTTTAGGCGACTTGATCGACGGATTAGGCGAGCTAGCAGACCGAGATGGGCGAGTAGGTTGGGCGGAACCGGCGACTTTGGAAGTGAATAGTATTTTTAGGCGGCTTGATAGACCGGTGAGGCCACCTACACATCGGGATGCGAGATGGGTGAGTAGGTTGGGCGGAACCGGCGACTTTGGAAGTGAATAGTATTTTTAGGCGACTTGATCGACAGGTGAGGCAACCTAGCACACCGGGATGCGAGATGGGTGAGTAGGTTGGGTGGAACTGACGATTTTGAAAGTAAATAGTGTTTTTAGGCGACTTGATCGACCGGTGAGGCGACCTAGCACACTGGGATGCGAGATGGGAGAGTAGGTTGGGCTGAACCAGCGATTTTGAAAGTGAATAGTGTTTTTAGGCGACTTGATCGACCGGTGAGGCGACCTAGCACACCGGGATGGGCGAGTTTGTTGGGCTGCTCTGGCGATTTGGGGGCATGTACTGTTTTTAGGCGACTTGATCAACGGGTTAGGCGAGCTAACACATCGAGATAGGCGAGTTGGTTGGGCGGGCCCAGCGATTTTGAGGGCATGTAGTGTTTGTAGGCGACTTGATCGACGGGTTAGGCAAGCTAGCACACCAAGTTGGGCGAATTGGTTGGGTGGAACCAATGATTTTGGAACTGAGTAGTGTTTTTAGGCGACTTGATCGATGGGTTAGGCGAGCTAGCACACAAGGATGCGAGTTGGTTGGGCGAAACCGGTGATTTTGGGGGCATGTAGTGTTTTTAGGCGACTTGATCAACGCGTTAGGACGGGGACGGGAAGGCACTAAGTAAACCACACCTACACATATGCAAACTAAGAAGTTAATTTGAGCTCAAATTGCATATAAATCAAATAAACTCCCACATAATTACTCCCAAACTAAAACTCACAAATCACTATACTTATAGAGCATTGCACGAGCTAATCTAGCAATGAGAGATGAAAGGACAAAGTTGCTAACCTTTGTGAACACTTGGAGAGATGGGGTGCCTCAAATCTTGACAAATCTTGGCAAAAAATGGAGGATGAGCTCGAGCTAAGGGGAAGAACAGAGAGGGGAAAGGAGAAAACATAGAAATGGGCTCGGGCTGGACGAAGGGTTTATATAGGGACATCTTTACTCCCGGTTGGTTATACAAACCGGGACTACATGTCCACCTCTAGTCCCGGTTTGTGATACGAACCGGGACTAAAGGGGCTCGTGGGGGCCCCAGCCTGACGCCAGCCTGCCACCACCCCTTTAGTCCCGGTTTGTACCACAAACAGGGACTATAGGTCAAAGATGAACCGGGACTAATGCTTAGCCGTTGGAACCGGGACTAGTGGTACCATTAGTCCGGGGCCAAAACCAGGCCGGGACTAATGGACCGGACGAAAGGCCTGTTTTCTACTAGTGACGGGTTAGGCGACCTAGCACACCGGGAAGGGCGAGTTGGTTGGGCGGAACCGACGATTTTCGGGGCATGTAGTGTTTTTAGGAGACTTGATCAACGGGTTAGGCGAGCTAGCACACCGGGATGGGCGAGTTGGTTGGGCAGAACCGGCGATTTTGGGGGCATGTAGTGTTTTTAGGCGACTTGATCAATGGGTTAGGCGACCTAGCACACCAGGATGGGCGAGTTGGTTGGGCGGAACCGGCGATTTTGGGGGCATGTAGTGTTTTTAGGTGACTTGATCGACAGGTTAGGCGAGCTAGCACACCGAGATGGGCGAGTTGGTTGGGCTGATCCGATGGCCATAGGCAACTTAGTTGCCCCCCCCCCCAATTAGTTGATTTGCGGATCGGCGGGCCCACTACGTATTGGAATTTAGGCGACTCCGTTGCGAGATTAGGCTAGGCTTGTGGCGGCTTAGTGTGTTGGATTAGTCAAGCTTTTGCTTGGCCCTGGCTACTATATGCGGGGCGGTGGCAACTCCATGCATCGGCGTGACCTAATTTGCCCCCTGTTAATTGGTGTGGGGGCAGCGGGCGCAACTATATATTGGGGTTCAGGTGACTCTTGCGGAATTGGGCTTGGGGGCGGCTTAGTATCCAATACAACAAAAGCATATATTGCTTGCCTGCTGAACACAGCTTCCAATAAAGTATTGCCTGCTGGGAAAACATATATCGCCTACTGAAGCAACAGATGCTGAAAAATAACTAAATATGAACACATATTATTACAGTGTTGCTTGCTGGGACACATATATTATGTGCCCCCGTACCCCTAATTATGTTGCCTACTGAAGAAAAACAGATGCTAACTTAGTATATGGGGTTTACGCAACGAGCTCTCACAGCCACATCGCTAAAGATCAGCCACACTATTCCAAAACAAGAGATCAAACTTCAGAACCAACAACATTGTCTGCTTCAGCAGGGTATGGTATGCTAGAAGAACTTTCAGAACGAGTATTGCTAGCTGATACCTGATTTGCTGGCCGATAATCGCCGCATATTAGCTCAGGATCTTCCTCAGTGTCTCGAACGCGAACCACTACTCGGCACGGAATGCTTCTATCAACATGGACAGAGGGAAAAATGGCTGCAAACAAAAACACCCAGGAATCATCTCCCTTGCTAGGTACATTGCAATGTAAAAAATAAAAATTGTTTTGCATACATTTGCACAGAAGGATGTGGCCAAATAAATTGTCTAATGATTTTGCATATAATTGCCTACTAATGCTTGTAAAAATGTCATCCAAAATCAATAAAATTGTCTATCCCCGTATGATGAATAATATTGTCTGAAGCAATTTCAGTCGTAACAGGCCAGCTGCTTGATGTCGCAGAATTCAGAAAAAAGGCATCAGACTGTCCTACGCATCAGCTGCTTCTCATTCATCACCTGTCCAAATGTTTACGTTTGCTGCTACATGTCTTCAGTCTAAACTGCACAGCTGCAGGAACCAGACACGATTGGACCATGAATCCACATCAACGAAACAACACCAATTGATTGGACGATTTCAATAAGAAATCGACGGCAAACTACTAAAGAGGGTGGGTCGAGAGAAGGTGGTGAGATGATGGGATCATACCTTGTGTTGCATTGACGATGTGCCCAGGCAGCGCCACCTCCATCCTCGCACAGTGGTCGCGCGCAAAGCACCGCACCTCGCCGCGCGCGGGGCTTCACACCGGTAATGTGATTTGATCGCATGTTGTGCTAGCGGTTCAGCAGCAAAAACTGTCCCCCGCACTGCAAAAACATGTTCAGCAACAGTTATGTGATTGATGGTTCGGCACTAAACCATAAACTCTTATACATACTCAAGATATTATTGAAGTACGGTAAACCATAAACTCTTATACAAACTCTTATTGAAGTAATTTAGTGATGTTGCTGCTAAAAACATATAAATTCCGACAGGGGAGAGTAAAAAAGTAGACAAGTTAATCAAAACTGTACTAGTTCTCTATGAACAGGAGAAAAAGAAACTTGTTGGTTCCCTGTTGCCAGTTCAAAAAAGTGGGCAAGTTTTAAAAAAAAGCTACTGGATTACAGAAGAACTGCTGTTTGGTTTCAAAAAATTATTCTGATTCAGAAAAAAGAGAAAAAAAAGGTGATGTACACATATGTTGCCTCCCCCGTTCATAAGATTGTGCCTGGATCCTGCTTATCTCTATCTATGTTTTGCCTGCTTCACACTTCTCAACTGAACTGAATTGTATGCATATGGTGATTATTTGCAACTCAACTGAATTTAACTAACGGAACTTGTCTGAACTGAGCTTATGGAGTGTACATGCACTGTGACTGCACGGGAGGTGAGCATTCCTGTACAAAGGGTAAATGAGTGAAGTTTTGGGCTCATCATCCCCAAGCAGAACGGCCATGTCGACAAGAAAGAGCACTCCGTCGCTGGCTGACTCATCCCCGGCGTCGCTAGTCGGTAATGGATGTCCCCAACAGTGACCAGATTATAGTATTGCCTAGTGTACACAGATATTGCCAGCCCCATCTCGAAAAAATTGTGCCTATATCCTGCTTATCTCTATCTGTATTTTGCCAGGATCCTGCTGTGTTGCTCTGCCCTACTTCTCTCTCAAAGTGTTGCCTACATCATGCTACCTATAAAAATTACTCCTCTATTGGTATATCCTCTTATATTGCCTAATTTACATCCGCTGTTATTTGCCTGAAAAAGGTGTAGATGTACAGTATTGCCAGCCCCTCCCCACCCGCTGAAAATCATACTACATTGTTGCATACTCGCAGACATTCTTGTTTGAAAAAAATTGCCTACATCCCTGGAAGTGTTTTGCATCAGCATGAACCAAAAACTTGCCTACATAATCTACTAGGCGAGTATAAAAATGCCTACATCCCTGGGAAGTATTGCATCTACATCCACGCATACTTGCCCACAACAGGGGGTGTTGCAGGCTACCTGAATTTGCCCCCTTGCTCGTTAAAAAGCAGTGCTGCCTGTGCCTCGGAAAAGCTATCGTTAAGACCCAATTAAATGTTGCTGGCCGCTCTCCCACACCTCCCCTACTTTGCAAAACATCATGCAAAAAGTCAGATCGTCTTACGTGCTGATACGCCAAACCTTTGTCAGAAATTTTTAAGCACGCATGAGGATTTCTCGCGTGAGAAATTTCGTGCACGGGCGTGGATTGAGCGCAGGAGGACGCATCTATGACCTCTCGCTGTGCATTCCCTCTGCGATTCCGGTGGCCCGCCGTCTCTACCTCCCCGCTCCTAACCCTATCGTCGCCGTGGGCGACGGCCGCCGCGCCGGCAAAATCCCCTATCCCCGTCGCGTGACGAAAATTCAGAGAGGCTGGAGCACACGAGACTGACCTTCCCTGTCGTAGATCTAGCAGATCGCCGCGTTGTCGTCCTGCCGCCGCCCCACGTCGCCGGTAGCCCCCATCCCTTCTCCTCTTCCTCGCGCGCGAGGCTCTTGGGTCGATTCTGGTGCTTCGTTTGCCGTACGCCCGATGTGGTGTTTCCTTGTCGTCGATTCGCGCCCCTCCTCGACCCTTGTCACGGTCGTTGGACGGCCGCCGGTCACGCTCGCCGGTGAACCTAGACATTCTCTCACCGTCGCCGAGCGGAGTGGAGTGGGGAGGGGAACGGCGAGAAGTGAAATGTATGTGGGGGCGCATTCCAACAAAAATATCAAAACAGAAGGCGACAAGCTCCACCTCTCTCCCTTCACTCGTCGGTCGGTCTCGGCTGGCCATACCTATCCAGGTGTCACGCGCCTGCGAGGGATGGACGGCTGAGCTTTGGCCGCTCGCAATAGCCGGATCGCGCGCGTGCGCCGCCCAGCATTTGGGAAATCGTTTTCAGGCTCTGAAAGGAAAATACCAAGTGCAATAAAAAGCTTAATTACCTGGGCATATGGAATGAGCTATGGTCGGACTGGATGCCAAGCACGAGTCCCTCCCTCCCTCCCTCCCTATGCCCAAAGCAGCCTGTCGTGCTTCTTTCCAGGGCAAAATTTCGTGTTTTGACCATTTTTACTAACAAATTCAGGATCTGACCCCCGTTTGAAAATATTTCGGGATCTGACTCTTTTGCCTACCGCCAGGGGTGCTGGCGGTAGGTTTGCATGTCCTACCGCCATTAGCTCTGGCGGTAGGCTCTTTGACGGCGACTGACGGCCGTCGGCCCGTGCTGACGTGGAAAAGGGCCTACCGCCATGAGCTCTGGCGGTAGGTTACTGAAGCCTACCGCCACCACCTCTGGCGGTAGGGTCCTGGGTGATGGATAAGGTGGGGAGGGGCTGGATATTTCCTCCCCCTCTCCTCAACCACTCATTCAGGCCACACACTACTCACCTCTCCACCGAGCTCAAGTCTCCCTCCTCTCTCTTTGAAGCACAAGAGCCTCCCAAATCTCTCTGATTTGTTTGAGATTTCTCCGGTGGATTCTTACCATTTTCATCACCCAAGGTAGCTCTCTCATTTCCCCTCATTTTGATTGGTTGATACCTTTGTTTAGTTTGCATTTGCTCATTTGGTTGCAAACCCTAGCTCATGTGGTCAAATCAATTCATATGATCCATTTAGGTTTATGCTTGTGATTTCCTTACGTATGATGTGCTTAGAATTGCTTGTAGAATAGTTTGTGTACCTAGATCTAGTGCTAGTCTTAGTGTACATAATTGGGGTTGGGTTAGGCTTAAGAAAGCAATTAAACCTAAGTTACTTTAATAGCAACTTCTCGAAATGTAGGATGGCACCGTTCGTTTTCTTTGAAGCTTCTGCTGAGGCGGCGGCGAACCGTGAACGCGAATTGATTGAGGAAAAGATGAACTTGTGGATGGAAGCCATTGATGCGTTGAATGCGGAGTGTAGGGCCTTTTCACATTATTATTTCAATAATGAACGTTCCGAAAATTTTATCAAAAAAAAGCAGAGGCAGATGAACAAGCTCAAGACGGCGGAACAAAATTGTAGGCGTGATCTTGCAATGCAAATTGCATTGTGTGCGACAAGGGGAGAATATGCTGAGATAGACATGGGAAATCATGGCCAGGTCATTGATTGGTTAGTTCGCCAACCATTCTCGTCGGACGAGAAGCGAGCTTCTCGTTGGGCATGGGTCAAAGAAAGAAATGATGTTATTTGTTGCAACCCGGGACCGTACGCCACATAGAATTGCATGAGGCTATGTAATCTTTGTCATTTGGACTGTAATGACATGTACCCTTTGCTTGGTGGTCATTTGAACTACTATGACTTGTACCCTTAACATTTGAACTCATTAAGAACTTGGTGGTGTATGTCATATCAAGTAACCAAGTGTTGTACTCTACTGAATTTATTTTATGTTTTGGTCTATGTCATCTTAAACCCGTATATTCATGTAGGATGGACATTCGATCCATGACTATGAACATAGCGTGTGAGAAGGTCATGTCGGAGCGACACCATTGCTTGAAGAGGGAATGTGAAGCATGGTTGAAAAGTTGTGATGAGGCAAATGCGGCCATGAAGGATTTCAGCAAGTATTACGTTATCGAGGAACCTTCTGATGCTAAGGAGAAAAAAGCTTTCCGAAAGCTTGTGAACGAGAAAGAGAGGATGCTTGATGAGCTGCAGGACCGGGAATATGCTTACAGACACGCTTTGGCAATTGAGATTGCGTTCACTGCAAGCAAAGAAGAATTCCGTGAGATGGACTTAAGGAAACCCGGCCAGGTCATAGGATGGGCAATCAAACAAGGCGTGTCAGAGAATCCGGCCCGCCGTGCTGCATGGGCCTGGTTCCGTGAAACGAATGGTGTGTTGGGTCATTGGGCAGGATCCACCGACTTTCAACTGAAGCGTAATCAAGCGCGTGACGAACAAATTGAACGTCTGATAAGTATGAGAAATATGTTACCTGTTTAGAAAATGTGTCGTTGAGCTTGAGCTATTAGTTTCAACCGATGTCATCCGAACCGGGTCATGTTTTAATTAGTTTGAACATGTGTTATTCGTGGATGTAACGAACTATGTTGAGTTGAGTTATGTATGTGCTTGCGAGATGATCATTCTAATACTTGGATAGAAGTGGGTGTATCATTCTAACATTGGACAGAAGGGTAGCACCCTACCGCCACAGGCCCTGGCGGTAGGTTGCAGGAACCTACCGCCAGAGTCCATGGCGGTAGGGGGGCAAACTTGCTGTGACGAGAAAAACCACCACTTGGCGGTAGGGTCAACCCTACCGCTGGTGGCGGTAGGCTTAAAACCAGAGGAATCCTCTGTTATATCAATCTTCTCAGCACAACAGTTTTTCTATCCATGACAAATCACACAGTATGCTGACAAACTAAAGTTCTCACGACACCGTGCAAACATCTCCACACCAAATTCAATACAAATGGCAAATTCATTCACGACAAGTTCATGACACATGGCTTCTTGCCTTAGTACTACATAGTTCATGATAAATTTGGCATGGCTTCATCCGGTTACATGACGAGTCCACCGAAGGGAAGGCTTTACTGAGTCATACGGGGCCATTTCCCCTTCTTGTCACGTGCCTCATCCTCTTCTTGTGCCTTGCGAGCTTTTGCAAGCTTTCTTGCCCTCTCCTCCTCACGAGCAAGCTTCGCTTGGCGTGCCCTCTCCTTCTCGCGTTGCTTTCGCTCCATCCTCTCTTTCTGACGACGCTCTTCCTCCAAGCCTCTTTGAAACCTTTCTTCGAACAGCCGCTGGTGCCTAAGACAATCTTCATATTGGTCCTTTTGGACATCTTTTGGCACTTCATGATCTATCCAGGTGAAGTACTTGCATAGAGGAGGCGGTGACTGCATATAAAATGGATATTAGTGTTGACACACATTTTTGGAGTAACATGTTACTTCTCTAGCATACCGGTGGAAGGTCATAGGCGTTAGTTGGAAGCGCACGATCATAAGCATAGTTGGTCAAACAAAATATCTTCTTCCTTCCGTCCATGACTTCTTTCGGTCGGTGGACTCCTTCACCTTGCAAACATCTCCACACCAACATGGCGGAATCTTCACATCTTTCTCCTTCACCTTGTCCAAAGATGCGTCCTTCCACTTGTGCGGCATGTCTTCTTGGTTAGCACACGGTGGCCTCGTCATGGAACCGGATGAAGCCATGCCTACAACAATTAAAGATGTTAAGTCAAAATATGAACACATTGACATGTAAAGAGGCAAATATATCAACACATGAACATATTAAAAAGTAGTACCATTCACATTATTTCAACCATCCAGATTGAGCAACACGTCGATAGGCCTTCCCCTATCAACCCGACGTGTCCTAGAACCACCGGATCCACGACCACGGCCCCCTCCAAGGCTAGTCCTTCCTCCACGGCCACGGCCCCCTCCAAGGCTAGTCTTCCGTCCACGTGTTTGACTAGTGCCCGTGTTGGTTCTAGGTTTGTTGCATGTCCTAACGTTGTGTCCTGTGTCGTTGCATTCTCCACAATTGTTGTTCTCCGGTGCCTCCATGAAATGACCACTACCAAATTGCTTCATTCCGGTGTATCCACCTAGATCATCCATGTCACTCCGGAATCTCTTCTTTCTTCTTCTTCCCCTCATAGGCACCATGAGTGCGGGATCTGGCATAATGTCTGGCCCAACATACTCAGGCCACTGTGAGGCATCAAGGAAAGGATTAAACCGAGGCGCCCACGTCAACCTTGTTCGTTCCAATGTGAACTCGTGCAACCGCACCGTTGTGCCATCGGATACGGGCAAGTTTCTCGCCCGTGTTGCGGTCATCAAATGCGAGCAAGGCCAATGATACTTGTGTGGCCTCTCACACTGGCACCAACGGTTTTTGAGGTGCACCTCGTAAGCAACTCCACCATAAGACCTACCATCCCTTGTTGTCCCACCCGGCTCATCGATTTGATAGATCATTTCTTTTTCATTATATTTGATCACTTGTTGTTTGGAAGACTTGCGCGCTTGATGCAACAACCAATCCTGAACCTTGAATGGATAGTCCATCTTTTCGCCAATCCACTTGGCCGTGCTTTCAGAATGCTTTAGGAAGTACTCGTTGAGCTTGATGAAAGTGTACTTGAGTATTGCGGTCACCGGCAAGGAACGGACACCCTTCAACACATTGTTGAAGCATTCCACCATGTTGCTTGTCATGTCCCCATATCGCATACCTCCTTCATCGTAAGCGCGTGACCACTTTTCTTTATCCGGCTCGTGCCTAAGCAAGAATTCTTTCCCCCCTTTGTTCTTCTCCAAAGCCTTGAGAAGTTTATCATATCGGCTTTTGAATGTGTCGGTGTTGAATGCAACGCAAACAAGGGTAAGGTCTTTGCAAAACTCCTTGCTCTTGCATGCCCGGTAAAAGTTTGCAACAAAGTGTCTCATGCACCAACGGTGTTGAAGCTTTGGAAGACCGGGAATATCAACGTCTATTGCTTTGAGAATCCCATGATGGCGATCCGATATAATGCATACCTCTCGCTTGCCTATAACCTTGGTTCTCACATGCCCCATGAACCACTCCCAATTATCATCGTGCTCCGAAGGCACCAAGGCAAATGCCACCGGCAACACGTTATCATTTGAAGAGTGGGCCATCGCCACCATCAATGTGCCCTTGTATTTGCCGGTCAAGAATGTACCATCTATAGACAAGACCGGGCGACAATACGTGAATGCCTCAATGCATTGTCCAAAGCTCCAGAAGGCACGACGAAACACTCCGTCAATTGACTCCACCCGATGGCGCATTCCCGGGTTTCGATGAGCAATGGCTGCCAACATCTTGGGCAGAATGTTATATGCGGCCTCATAATCACCATGCAACATCCTAATAGCGTTTGCCTTCGCCATCCATGCCTTCCCATACTTGACCGGGTATCCGAATAGTTCCTCGATCGAAGTCATGAGAAACTTGACCTTCACGGTTGGATCATGTGCTATTTGATTCAACAATTTGTATCCTAGATACTCAGACGTGAGTTGACAGTGTCCTTTGCTTCGGTCGGCCTTGTCCAGGGGTACGCACGTGTGAGTGCCAACATGACTCTTCAACACCCATTGCCCAGTTTCTTTGATTTTTCTACCGCGGACCATCCATTTGCAACCTTCTTGGTCACATTTGACTGTGTACCGAACTTTTTGATTTGAATGACCAACAACAAACGGCCTATGGTTCCTAATGGCATAGTCACACAACCATATCTTGAACTCTACCAAAGAACCAAACTTGATGCCTTTCTTCAAATGAGCATTCTCATCCTCATTTTCTGGCCGAGGATCACTGAATTTGGGGCACGGTGTTGGCTCAGACAACCCGAATCTCAGCCCACCGTCAACAACGGCATTGTTCGCAAGACTCACATCCCTAAACAACGGCGGCCCTCTCTCCTTGCCGGTCACCTTCTTGTAGATTTCATTTTCTTGCGCAGTCAACCCATCCTCATCCAATTCTTCCTCCGGACCCTCGTCATCCGAGTTATACCCACACATACGGTTATAAGGGAGGGTACGGTCCATGTCTTGTTGCCGCACAATGACATCCAAGTTACCAATTGGATTGTAATGGATCTCTTCATTCTCCGCGTAAGCATCCTCTTGAGCAACAATAGCATCATCATCAACATGACCACTAGCATCTTCTTGAACAAGAGGAATAGCATCAACTCGGAGTATTATGGCGCTAGCATTGATATGATCTTCATTGGGTTGGCTACTTGGTGGTTGGCTAGAACAATTGGGGACATACACCTCGGCACTATCATCATGTATTGGGGAGGATGCATTGCGGTTGAGATCAATTTGCAAGGGAGGAGGAGGATCAACCTTTGTGGCAAAGATCACAAGAGACTTGTCTTGTGATGCGTCTACTTTGTCCTTGTACACATTCCAATGCAATTGGGAGGTGATGGGCATACTCTTTAATCGGGACTTTACTCCCAATCCAACGTCATACCTCCCAATAAGCTTAACCTCGGCATTTGGGTCATTCCAATGTAAGACGCTTCTCACTTTAACTACAAGATCATCAAAGCTTGGACTTGTGTCAAAAACCATAGCCTCTTCCCCTTCATCGTCATTTGCAAGCATAAATGTCGTCTTGTCCAAATAATGAACATTTACGAGCTTATGCATCTAAGAAATTGGAAACAATATAATCAATCCATATATGTCATCCAACCAACTCAAATGGCAAATAAACTATATTTTGCACAAATTGAACAAATAACTACTATTCATAGTCAAGTTAACCTAACCATTAACCCTAACCCTAACCATAACCCCCAACATAACCACTATAACCCTAACCCCCAACATAACCACTATAACCCTAACCCCTAACACTAACCCCTAACATAACCATAACCCTAGCCATAAATGCATCACAAATGCATCATAAATGTGTCATAAATGCACACAACAAGATCAACACCTAGGGTTTGCAATAAATTGACCAAATCAACACAAAACAAAGATCTCAACCAATCAAAAGGAGGAGAAATGGGGGAGATACCTTGGGTGATGAAAATGCTCCGGATCCACCGGTGAAATCTCAAGCAAATGGAGGGGATCTAGGGGGGGGTTTGTGAGGGGGAGAGAGAGGGGAGAGGGGCTGACCACGGGGAAGAAGGTGAGTGGGGAAGAAGAGTGGTGGTGGGGCCCACAAACCAGCCCCTCCCCACCTTATCCACCACCCAGGACCCTACCGCCAGAGGTGGTGGCGGTAGGCTTCAGTACCCTACCGCCAGAGCCCATGGCGGTAGGCCCTTTTCCACGTCAGCACGGGCCGACGGCCGTCAGTCGCCGTCAAAGGGCCTACCGTCAGGGGTGTCCTACCGCCAGCACCCCTGACGGTAGGCAAAAGGGTCAGATCCCGAAATATTTTCAAACGGGGTCAGATCCTGAATTTGTTAGCAAAAAGGTCAAAACACGAAATTTTGTCTCTTTCCAGCTCAACGACCACGCCGACGTAGATCAGTCGGCCGCGTTGCTGACGAAGGCCGGGATCTCCCTCTGCGCCGCTACACACCAGCCTGCTATGCAAGCGCACCAAGCTCTCCGTCCAACCCGCAGCATAGCGCAGCTGACCACGTTGCTTACGAGCACTCCTTCTATTGCGCCGCCGAGCTCGTCCGGGACATGATCCAGTGTAGCGCAGATGAGATCGAGTAGAAGAGAATATCTCGATGGGACTGCTCTGACCGGTGAAAAGGACGGAGGAAAGTAATTCAATTGCTACGATGCAATGGGACTGGGAGATGATGGTGACCAGAGATAGATCCTGATGGGGAAGGGGTGCGGTTTTAGCACGAAAGAGTGCACCGATGTTACCAGTGCCTGGTTTTCTAGGTACGTGGATCGTGGGAGGGGGAGGTTGGATCGTTTTTTTTTTTTTTTAACAGAAGAAGGGTCCAGAGGGACCCCGATGCTTATATTAAACATAAAGCAGCGACGCACAACATCTTACAACAGGACTCTTAACAACAAGAAAATAACAAACTAGTCCCTGTTTTTTACAAAGAGGACCCCAATAGGCTGATGAAGATTGCAATCGGGTCCGAAGCTGCTCCCGCATGAACGCAGCCTCGTCGTCACCGGGGACGGTACCACTTGGGACGGCAAAACCACCGCAGCCTCGTCGTCACCTCGCCATAGACTTCATGCTGAAGCCGCACTGCCTCCCATTAGACATCATGGCCGGAAGGAAGAAGTAAAGCCGCCATTCGGCTAGAAGGTTCGATGGCGAGACGAAGACAGCCGGCAATCGACCGCAACTGTAGGCGCCAAGGCCTCTCTATGGGAGCCACCGATGATGAGCGCGAACCGAACCTGGATCTCCATCTCCCTGTAGCTCCTCCTCCACCACCATGGTGACCTTGGAAGCATGGAACATGGAGGCCCTCTTCAAATTCAGGGAACCAAACGAGCTTATTCTTGGAGTCGCCGGCGACGCGAAACCCGCCAGCGGCTGGCAACCAACCAGCACAAGCAGGACCACCATCGCCAAGAGCCACCAGCCGTTGCTCAAAGACGGCGGCGGCACGCTCCGCCACAGCATAACGCCATTCGCCACGGAGGCAAAACTCAACCTAAAGCTAGACCAGAACTTAGTAGTATGTACAGGACGAGTCCACGCACCTCTCCCACCTCTGCTCCGGCCGGCAACGCCGTCGAAGGAGATTAGGGATCGGGCGGGATTTCCATGGCTACGTACATATATATAGATAGGTACACTGGACTAAGCTTCATTTCTTTTATACTGAACAGAATATCACGCATATTTCGTCCAGTGTACACTGGACGAAATATGCGTGCACCACCCCTTAGTCCGACGTTTTTACACCTAAGCAGAATAAGGAGTGCAAGCAGTCCAACTGAAAGTAGTTCAACTGATGAAATCTGCATGAGCAGCAAAATAGATGATCTTTAGCATAGTCTTGTGTAAACAACGCAGCTGATAAAGCCAGCATGAGCACCAAAAGCCTGTCTCAGTTGGAGCCTTCATACTGCCAGCCTGAAAACAAAGTCTGTTGCTAAAAGAACAAAACAAAAACAATTCAGAAGCAAACAATTAAACAAAGGAAAAGTTTTCTCTAGACAGATAATTCGTTCCTATAAAACACTAATTATTTCCTTGTAAACAATATTTGTAGTAACATTTGTTGGAACACCCTTGGCATCTTCAATCAGGATTTTTAAACCTTGCCATGATGTCACTCGCGAGACAGCCACATATAGTTGTCCGTGGGAGAACACTGGGTTTGGGAGATAAACACACAATTTAGAAAACGTTTGCCCTTGACTTCTATTTTTTCATAGAAATTCTTCTACTGAATTCCCACGTATTCCAAGTAGTTTAGCGAACAGAGAAGAGTATACTTTTTCCTTCTACAAAAAGTAAACTTACTTCATATTGCCAAACAGTTTGTCCCCAATAACATATCTTCCCTAAAGGGTTCCAATAGCTATAAAAATTGAAGGGAAGATGTATCAAATGGTTACGTAGATTAAACAGATCAACTGTAATTGAGATTTGTGGTGTCAAATAAAACAGTTGGAGAACTCATCAAACCACCAAGAAACAATTTCTCTAGTACCACGTGATGCACACAACTTTACAAAATCTATAAACCTAAATTGCAATAAATATATTCCCTCCGTCTCAAAATAAGTGTCTCAATCTTAGTACAACTTTATACTAAAGCTAGTACAAAGTTAAGACACTTATTTTGGGACGGAGGGAGTATATAGCAACAAAGCTAAGAAAAATATAGTGGAAGACTAAGATAAAAAAAATTCTCAATAGTTTCTACAGATAAACTGAAACTGTAATTATAATTTGAGGAACTAAAATCATGGTATATGTATCAATAGTAGCTGAGTAGAATGTTTCCCAGCTAATGATTTCTAAGCCCAAGGAATAGCAATCAAAAAATAGATATCAGAAGAGAGTACCAGTAGGTACCTTCGCTACAGCAACGATTACATGGTTCTGCCATAAGGGATGCATATCCATACCTTCTGCATCTTGTCCCCACATTTACATGAACCACATACGTAAAGCCTTCTATAAACTTCAAAGTGAATCTGGCTTGCTCATGTTTGATTTGTTCATGTAGCAGCTAGTGCAGGGATAACATACGGCAGCAGGATGAGATGCAGACCAAACCCTTTATGGCTCTCCATCGCCCATGTCCGCTGTATCAACCATGGGGAATGCAGTTAAATCGTCAGACCTTTAGACAGTAATAATACGTGACCTATCAGATTTCCCTATTGGTGAACGTCTTTTTCTTTTTCTTTTTAAAAGTTAATTTTGAACCCAGCTTGGTTGCACTATCTTAGTCACCCAAGAAACTGCATAAGGGTAACCATATGTAGAATACATGTTTACCTTCTCCAAAGTCTGACCTTAACTCTTACTGTCACGGCGTAATAGAGATGGATTTGTTATAGGTGTCGCTGTAGTGTAAAGGGCCATTGGAAGCAGGAGATTGAGCACTGTTCTTGCTAGTTGGTACACACACACACACACGTTGTTTTTTCTTATTTCTTATCATGATCTCTGCTTCTAAAAGCCATTCACCTAGACATTAGAAATACATCCCCTGGATTGTCAATATCAACCGTCTATGAAGATTCTAAACAGCAGTTGACATCTATTTTAACACAAACATCATTCTGACCCCATGGTTACAAAGCAGGTACATATTATCATTTCTATTTGTCATCACGATCAGAAGATGTTTACTATCACAAAACTTCTAAAATGTGCACATCCTTATGCCCTGGTTCGACATCAGCAATCTTCTCGTAAATGCATACCAAAGAATAACATGTTCACAAATGGTATAATTTTCTACAGGGTACAGGAAGAGTGAATGTAAGTTTTTCTTTGTTTCCATGCAATCAAAATTTCCTTGGAAAGCTAACTGCTTTAGGAAAATTTCTCAACAACGAAAATCACTTGTCCTTAGAATCCTACAGAAGAGAAATATAGAAATTGATGTCTACATAAATAAAGGTAAAACACAAAAGGTTCAAACAATATCACTAACCACAATAGCCAGATCAAGGTACCAATTCTCTGATGAACCAAAATGGAACAGCATTTTCTGAATAGTCAAAGCGCTGGATTGTATACACCACCCCTTCCTCAAATTTGTTCTTAATAATATGCATTCTATTTGACGGTATTGCTCCTTCCAGTGTGCCGCTCTGGAATAATAAATGAAGATCAAATTACAGGACTTGCCGTAGCATGCGAGAAAATGGAAACAGGCTATAGAACTTAACTTCTGATCCACCATGACAAAGTTAAACCCATACAACTGAGTAGAATCTGTGTTTCAGTGTTCCCATATTTGTGTAACCCAGACAGTAAACTACAACTGAAAAGAGTGCCTAGTCAAGTCCTTCAGCAATGGTTCTTCCGTCGTTCAGATCTTGCTATTCATAAAAGAAACATATAGTTAGATGGTACATCTGGCATCAACAGTGGAGTTACCATGTGTGCAAATACAACAAAAAATAATACGGTTGATTTTGTCATTATTTGAAGAAAATCAAATCTGAAGAAAACGGTTGTTCCAAATCTGAAAATTGTTCAATATGGAGGCTAAATCTTACAGATCTAGAGAAATGAAGAATATGCATAGCAAAATGAAGTGCAGAATCCGTGTTGCAAATATCTTATTCGTTGATGAGCCAACGAAAGAATATGGGGAAGCGCTATATATTTGTACTGTTCATGAAAACAAAAGGGTATTTCATATGGTAATGGCCGCAAATTGATAATGAACTTCAATCCTAGAATTGAAAGAAATCACATTAAAATCATATAAAGGGTATTTCACTTGCAAGTGGAACAGATCAAGAAAGCAACACGTAACTGGTGGAATCAACAGATCTCACCTGCTTGCCAATGCAGCCTGATGTCCTACAAAAAATCCACATAGATTTAAGTAGTATCTTGAACTCTAATGCCCAGAAACATCACGGATCAGGTGGCAATTTCCCTGTGTTGCAAAACAAAATAAACATCATGGAATCACATGTTCAAAAGTAATTCACTTGAACGGTGTTGTCTTAATTGAACATGCAGGTAGAGCATCAAAAGTTAAACTTACAGCCGAGAGTTCAAAAGGTACCCTTTCCCACCTCTGCATCCTTATATATATGATATACACATTTAGCACTTAAACTGAATTCTTCCATTGAAATCAACTAAAATGGGCTACTCAATTACACCTACATAAATCGATGGCATCGCTCGAGCATCGGAGCTGAGGCGTGAGAGCATCATACCTTTGTGTTGCTGCTGCCACATGTGAAGGGGCGATTCCTGAAAAAACATGTGAAGGGGCGATTCCTGAAAAAACATGTGAAGGGGCGTGTGCGACCAGCCGGCGAGCTACCTCCAGGGAGTTGAGAGATCCAGTCCTCCCCTCTCTTTTTTTTTCTATCCTGCAAGTGTAAACTTTAACCAAGTATCCAAGTTACAAAGTGCTAGCAAGGCGATAAACAATCACGGTCAGAAATTCATACTCAAATGTTTCTAACTTTCTACTGATTGTAAGTATCAAATAATAAATATAAAATGTAGATAACATGAATATTCAGTTGGTGTCCTTATGGTGAAACTGATACATAATGGATGAAATTAGGGCCTAAACTCTTTAGTGGATGAGTTTATTTTACTGCTAATTTGTAAACTTAGGGCCTCAACTCTTTAGTTACATCATACATACTGCTGTCTCCAATTTGATTATGTTGTGGCGAGAGAAAGGTTGTGTTGGTACCTGCTACAATGGCGACGCTGAAATTTCAGTATAGTTCCTCCAACTGGGAGTACTAATTAATGAATTAACATTGCAACCGTGTAAGCACTGCTGAAATCACCTGAAAAATTTAATCAAGATCAATGCATAACATAGATAATCAAAATCAAAATTAATTACATGGAGATTAGAGCTGAAGACGGGTTTTGAGCTAACCTAATTAGATCAACTTTACGCAATCCATGTGGGGATTAGATAGAAATGGACAGCGGTTAATTAATGGTTTTGTGATCGGATAGCAGGGAAGCATCACGAGATGAGAGACTAACCAGATGTGGTGACTCCCAGCAGCCAGTCCTCCGGTAGAAGATAACGCCGACCTACAGAACCTCCGCCCCTGTCGTGTCCTCTTGACAGGCACCACCAGCTACCGCACACCAACATCCATATCAGTGGCTAGACGCGATAGACCTGCCGGTATCCATCCACTCCGTCGAACCGGACCGAGGTCAAGAACGAAGCCTAGGGTTTGCAGCTACGGGCCCATGGCTGAGCGGAGGTCGAGGAGGGGCAGAAAAAAGCGGAGGCGGGGCACTGGAGGGAGGGTACCGCGGCGACGACATGGGAGGCGGCCAGCCATCGGCGGCATGGGCGCAGGAGCATGATTGTCTTTTGGCTAAGGTGAAAGAAGGGCACACGTTTTTTTTTTCTTTTGAGGGAAAGAACTGGACTTTGGGAGAAGGGGAGGGACAGGCGACGTGGTTTCCCAAAGGCTCCATAACCGAGCGAGTTAAATTAAACGCCTGTTCTCCACGTAATTTCCTCAACAGTAGGCAGTAAAAAAATTCAAAAAAAGAGAAAAACCAAACCTCTCCCGCTTTAGTATAGTAACTTACTAATACTAGTAATCTGTAAGCATAGCAGGCTAGCAGCAGCCACGAATAAATAACCAGTAATCTGTAAGCACCCTCCTTGTGCACCAAGACCTGTGGATAAAACAAGAGAAATAAATAAGACTGAAATCTCTAGCATAAATAATATTAAGAAAAAGAAGCATAGTAAATGAAGTATAAAGAAAAGAACGCACCTTATCAGGATTCAGGCGTAGCACCGGCGACGTGCAGCCATGGTGCCGAGCCGAACCCTTCGCTTCCTGGGCCAACAACGCAGGCGGCCCGCACGATGCGCGTATCCCCCGATCCAACCCAGGACGAACAGCAGAACCGAGACGAGCACGAAGACCGGCATCTTCAGGGCAATCGAGACAGGGAGGGAACGCCGAGGCAAAGCTGACAGCGGCGGGGTAGTGGAGCGCGCTGTGGTGCTCCATCGCTGCCATTGCCATTGCGAAGAACATATCTGCCTTAGGAAGGAGTAGTACGAGAAGCCCCGGGACCAGGAGGCTGCAATTTAACCTTCGTGCGAGGGGTGTGAATGTGTGATACACCGCAGCATGCCTCTTTAGCTCTAACTACGACTCGTTTAAGCGGAGAGATGAGGGGTGTGAATGTGTGATACACCGCAGCATGCCTCTTTAGCTCTAACTACGGCTCGTTTAAGCCTGAGAGATGGCTAAGAGGATCATCGACACGTTGGATTTATCTAATCGGGGTATTACTTGAGAGCATTCCTCGATAAAAAGGTATTCCAGTCTTGCGAGCATGCCTCCTTAGGCGTTCTGCTCTCAGTCTCTACGTCTACGTCAGACGGTGCATAACCCATCCCATTCCCGCGTCAGAAACCACTATCCCGAGGAGTGAACATTTTTTCCCAATTTTGAAGGTGCAGAAAAGTCCGAAAATCCATGAATGTGCACAAGACATGTTCCTACAATCCGAAAAACTTTCAAATCCAAAGTCGAAATATTCATTTTGAAACAAAAAAAGACAAATCCACACGTGAATAGTGACATTTTTTCCTTGTCTTTTTGTGACACTATTCATGCTGAATTTGTCTTTTTTATTTCACAATGTGTATTTCGAATTTGAACCTGAATTTTTCAGGTCTAGTGGACATATGTCTTGTGAAAATTCACATTTTTTTCTTAGAATTTTTTGAAACATGTAAATTTGAGTTTTTTTTACATGGAATCATGTGATGTTTTCCCATCCCGAGGAACGTTCGGATCCACCCCGCCAATGATTGAGGAACCGGCACGTTCGGAGTTGGTAGTGGTGGCTCCATCTGGCGCACAGCACGAGGATGATCTGGTTAATGCCCTCAGTTATCTCAACCTCTAACGTTCTCGGTTAATTGCTTTCGGTTATCTCAATGTCTAACATTCTCGATTAATTGCTTTCGGTTATGGCATATTTTGCTACGGGTTAGTGCTAATTAGATAATGATGTGGTCTAAACCATTCCGATTAGGGTAATTATGCCATACTTCCGCTTTAACTTGATGCCTAATTAGCACTGTTAGCACACATTTTAACAATTACTCCATTTTTTTCCAATTCCGATACCCAATCGTAACCCTAGAAAAATTCCCCAAATTGGAAGCCCTAGAAATGATATCCTCAATCACGAAATCTTCGGAAAGGGAAGGATTTGGGGGCTCGCCTGTTGACGCCGCGTCAGACCCGCAGCGGGCGCCGCCGTGCGGCAGCACCGACGTCGCGCGCCGTCGTCTGACGGGACGGCGCGCGGAAAGGAACTAGCCGGCGAAGCCGCCCTTACGGACGCGAACGCTGATTGGCCTCCGCGCCGCGCACGTCGTCGTCAACCCCTAAAGCTCAGGCGCCGGTGTTCGCCTTCCCTGTCTCGCCGCCGAACACCATGAAGTCGACGCCGGCAGCCATGCTCGACGGAGGAGCGCACTGGACTTGGTCCGCTGCACGCTGATTTGACGAGCACAGCCCCCGGGTCGTCATGGAACTAGGACGGCCGGCGCCGTTGCGCGGTCACCTATCTCATTGCGGGAGCGAAGAAATCGGGGGCAGGAAAGAAATGAGCTAGGGTTTCCCCTGTTCGGGAGTTTTGCTCTGGTCTCATCTGGGAATGATGTGGCCCATATGTATGATGAATTATTGTTTTTTTTTGCACTTTATGGAATTTGGAATTTTCAAATAATGCATTGTTTAAATTGGAAAATGCCCGAAATTTAAGGGGAAATAATGCTATGAAATTATGATGTCATTTATACGGTATTCTCTTGGTGAACATCTCTCTTTATCATATTTTAGTGTTGAATTATGAATGTTATGAGATGATATTAATTTTTTCAGCATAATTATGTGATACTTCTTATATTTCGGAATATTTTTGTTCGGAGATTTTTATTTGAGCATGAATTTTATGTTGATGTTATGATTATGACACTTCTTAATGATGTGATCATCACTAATGGGTTGATGTCACCTTAAGGAAAATGTTAGTGCCCGTGTGGTTTGGTTCTTGCACCGCACTGCACGGTCTAATAATGTTGAGCCATTATGTTAAAGTATTGCGGTGGTATATGCAAGGAGTACTTGGCCTCAAGATGTTTTAATCATTGAAGATGGGCTTTGAGGATTTTACTACGAGGACAATAAAGAATAAAGCATTAGAAGACATTCTGTTTATTCATATTAAGCTTTTGTTCATTGTAATGCGATCATTTGATGTTAGCCTTACCATGTGGTGAGGAAATTTATGTCCTCGATGAATGAATTGTTTGTGATAATGAAATGTCACTCTTAAGACATAAGAGAAGTGAATAATGAGACCTCGTCAAAATTGTGATCAAGTTTACCACATTTCGAAGGGGGGGGGGGGGGGGGTGAATGATCATTAAAAATGGGATATCATACACACTTTTCTAACACTCGTGTGACGCCCCCGGCTTAATCGTGCACTAATCATACACGCAAATGCACACGATCAAGCCTAAGGACTCACTTGAAGATATCACAACACAACTCTAAAACATAAATAAAGTCATACGAGCTTTATATTACAAGTCAGGGGCCTCGAGGGCTCGAATACATAAGCTCGCACACAAGCGTCAGCGGAAGCATCAGATATCTGAGTACAGATATGAAACAGAAACAGATAAGCCTTTAGAAAGGCGGGGCAAAAGAAAACACTATGATCGAAAGGCGCAGACCTCCTGCCCGGGACCCTCCGATCCTACTCTTGGTCGTCAGCAAGCTCGTAGTAGTAACCACCCTCGGGGTGGTAGTAGTAGTCGTCGGCGGGGGCAGCTGGCTCCGGGGCTCCGTCGTCTGGTTGCATCAAAAGGATAAATGGGGAAAAGAGGAAACAAAGCAACCGTGAGTACTCATCCGAAGTACTCAGCAAGCAAGGATCTACACTACATATGCAACTTTATCAAAGAAGGGCTGTATATGTGGACTGGGCTGCAGAAATGCTAGAATAGAGAGAAGGCCTAGTCCTATCGAAGACTAGCATCTTCAGCGGCCTTGCAGCATTAGAAGAGAGTAGATTAGTACAGCATAAGGTAGTAGCAGTAATCAGTATCAACCTCGGGCAGAGATCCTTTCTCGACTTCCTGCGAGAAAGCAATCCCAGAGCCCTAGTATCCATATCTCATCTCAAGTATCCAGCTCTAGTTGTATCGATCGGGATACAACTCCGAGCGTCCGTTACCGAGGATCCGGCTATGCATAGATTAGTTCTTCCCTGCAGGGGTGCACCAACTTACCCACCACGCTCGATTAACTCCGGCCGGACACACTTTTCTGGGTCATGCCCGGCCTCGGCCAAACGACACACTGCAACCCTACCTAGAGCTCAGCAGAGAGGTCCCCGTCGGTCTACATCCTAAGCGCTCGGGGGTCTTGGGCCATCGCCCCTCGCCCTCCGGGTCGTTGCGCACATGGCTCAGATCCAAGCACCACCTCTGTCGTGGATGGCGCCAATCACTCCATGCCGCACTGCTGAACTGGACGTCTGACAGAGCTTTTGGCTGATGCTACGATGCAGAGTGCCCATAACTGTTCCCACGTGATGGTTAGTGCTATCGGGCCAGAGGCCCACTCGAATCAAATATCCAAATCGTCAGTGTTTTGGTAGTGCGGTAACAAGCAGAGACTCACGATAGGTGTGACCCCGTCGCCCCGTCTCGAGGACTTGCGGCAAGGGCTAGGAATGCCCGGCCACGCCTCGTATTCGTCTCTCGGGTACCGTCCAGGTCATCTCGTCTTCACATCACTCACGGGTACCCCTCAGGGTCGACCCGCCATTCCAAGCAACAGTTGTAAAGTCCAAGTATTCATGTGTCCATAACATCACGGAATCCGAGGTATCACCCTCGTTGGATTCCTACTCGATGTATCCGTCAAGGTGAACTCGGAGGAATCACCCTCGATGGGTTCACACTGGAGATGTTGCACGACAGCGTCGTTATCGGAAGTGGTGAAGGAGGAACCACCCTCGGTGACCACGACCAAATAGCTACTCTACAGAGTTAACATCAGAAGTGCTATACGAGGTATCACCCTCGGCACTCGATAGTAACGCTGCAGTGTCGTACAACTAAGGGGGTGATGTGCGGTGCCGGGGCGTGGTTGCCGATCACGTTGATCGAGTCATCTGATAATCCAGCGGGGGCAACTGGGTCAAAGTGAGGGTCTCTGGTGGGTCTCTATCCAGCCTACACTAAGCAGTTTGGAATAAACAGGAAGGTATCAACAGCAGTTACAAAAACAGGCTATGCAACAGAAGTAGGATAACAGTAGCAGCAGTAATTTTCTAATGCAAGCATAAGAGAGAAAAAATAGGCGATATCGGCATGTTCAAAGGGGGGGGTGCTTGCCTGGTTGCTCGGCAGATGGAAAAGGAAACTCCGACGGTGAAGCAGTCGATCACCAGGGCATTGTCAGCGGTCTCGGGGTCTACCGGGAAGAAAGGAGGGGAAGAAACAATAAATAACAGAACAATCAAAGCATCACAAAACGTAACAAGGCAGATACGCGGTGCTAGGGGAGACCTGACGAAGGGCTACACGTTGCACACGGAGCGGCAAAACATCCGGAGATATTTTACCAGCTCCGGGCAATTATCGGTCAGATGAACCGGAGGGGAAAGTTCCATGTTCATCATGCTAGAGGCATGTGACAGGTATGAGGAGGGCATATTTAGATTCATCTCGTCGTTCTGAACAACTTTCATATATAAAGTTTTTCGATCTGAGCTACGGTTTAATTTCTATGATTTTCAAAGTTTTAGAAATTTTCTGGAATTTATTTAATTATTTTAAATTTGGATTATCCAAAATAGTGAATGATGACATCATCATGACATCACCATGATGTCAGCAGGTCAAACTCAGGTAACCAGGTCAAACCTGACCTGTGGGTCCAGTGGGACCCACATATCCTCTGTGGGTTAACAGTGGATTAATTTTAACTAAACTGAGTTATTTAGCTAGTAGGCCCCACATGTCATTGACTAAGTAGTATATCTAATTAAATTTAATTATTAAAACATTTTAATTAGTGGATTAAGCGGTGGGGCCCGCACATCAGCGTCACAGAGACGCCCAGTCAGCACGTTGACTGGTTAAACCAGTCAACAAGGACCCGTGGGGCCCAGCGTCAGTGGCACAGGGGGCCCACTTGCCAGGCCACGTCGACGACGGCGCCGGAGACAGCTCCGGCGGCCAAAAACACGGCGGGGCTCGCCGGAGACGGTCGGAATCGCGCTACGATGGCCCGTTTCGAGTGTGGCTACTTGCGTTCGAACGGGCACTTGATGCCGCGTCGTTCGGTGGCGGCGCCGGACCAAATGGTTGCCGGAATCGTGAACGGCGATGAGGTCAGCGGCGGCGACGTTCGGGCACCCATCGGGCTAGGCGCTAGAGGGCACGGGAGGTCACGTGCTCGTGCTCGTTAGGCTCCTGGGAGCACCAGGAGCTCGACCGTGGGCACGGGCGAGCGTGACAGGGCCATGGCCACGGCCACGAGCTCGTCGGCGGCGAACAGAGCTCGGGCGCGGCGGCAACTAGCTACTGCGCGTGAAGGGGATAACGGAGGGGAGCAGGAGGCGGAGGAGCTCACCGCGCGGCTCACACGGAGGCCCGTGGTGGTTTAGTAGCTGCAGAACGGCAGGGTTCGTCGGAGAAGCACCGGCAATCGAAGCAAAGGGGGCGGCTCGATCCCGGCGATGCAGAGCCCTCCTGCTCGCGCTCGTGGTCGAGGACGGGGTAGTTGGGGACGACGGAGGCGACGGACAGGTTGGCGAAGCGAGGCGGTGGCTGTGGCCGCGGTGACGACGGTGAACGGCGGTGACCGCGCTCGGGTGCCGATGGAAACGAGGGGGAGAGAGCGTGGGGAGAGGGGAGGAGTGGATGAGGAGGCCAGGGGGAACGCACGGGCTTCGGCCTTATCTCCTCGTCGAGCCGCGGGCGTCGGTGGACGTCGCGCTGTCGGCGGCTCGCCGGCACGGCCAAGCGCGTGGTGACACGCAGGTGAGAGGGTGAGGGAGATGGGCCTGGTGGGCTGGTTCGGGGCACTGTGCACTTAGGCCCAGTGCACAGTGTCTCTTTTATTTTTTTATTTTTCTGTTTCTGCATTTTTCTTTTTCCAGAGATGGTTTTTGAATTAAAAGGGCTGCCAAATGATTTTGTTCAAATGTGAAACTTGGTCACACAAGTACATTGGGATATTCTGCATTGCCACAAAAAGTTTGAGCAATTTTGGAATTCATTTGGATTTTCCAAAAAATGGAAATGGCATTTTTAGTGCTGATCTGGCACTGTTTTAAATGCTGTGGCTCATTTCAAATTGATGGAGATGTTGTGTTCCTTAACAACATTTGTTTTGGAATATTTGCTAGAATATGAAATTTTTCCAGCAATTTTTGAACCACTTTATTTTGCACTTGAATTTGAATTGATTTTCAGAGAGAAATTTGAATTGATTTGTTTAACCAATATGATCAAGCTCTGCAAATGAAAATGACTTGGCAATATTATCAGAGTGTCACAGTGATTATTACACAGGGGTGTTACAAATTCTCCTCCTCTAAAAGAAATTCTCGTCCCGAGAATTCAGGATGTAGAAGGAAAGAGGTCGGGGTATTCTTCCGGAAGATGATCCTCGCGTTCCCAAGTGGCTTCATCTTCAGTATGATTCGACCACTGCACTTTCAGGAACTTGGTCGTCTTCTGACGAGTTCGACGTTCAGCTTCATCGAGGATGCGGATCGGATGCTCCTTATAAGATAGGTCATCTTGCAATTCGAGCATCTCGTGATCCACTGCTCTGTGCGAAGACTCCTTGAAGCAACGGCGAAGTTGCGACACATGGAAGACGTCGTGGATATGTGAGAAATGCGGCGGTAACTCCAGTTTATATGCCACCTGACCATGTCTGGCAACAATGCGAAAGGGACCAATGTGGCGTGGAGCTAACTTGCCCTTGATTCCAAAGCGGTGAGTGCCCTTCATAGGAGTGACTCGCAAATAAGCTTGATCGCCAGGTTGATAAGTCAAACCCCATCTTTTGCGATCGTAGTTGCTCTTCTGGCGGTCCTGAGCCGCCTTGAGATTTTCGCGGACGATACGGACTTGCTCTTTGGCGTGTTGGATAATATCCGGTCCAACGAGCGGTCGTTCCCCAGTTTCTGACCAGTTCAAAGGGGTTCGACACTTACGTCCATAGAGTACTTCGAAGGGGGCCATTTTCAAGCTGGTTTGATAGCTGTTGTTATAAGAGAACTCAGCATACGGAAGAGATTCTTCCCACTTCTTGCAGAAGGAAATAACACAAGCTCGCAGCATATCTTCAAGCACTTGATTGACTCGCTCGACTTGGCCTTGGGACTGGGGGTGATAAGCTGAACTCCAGGTAATATGAGTTCCCATAGCTTCTTGGAAACTTTCCCAGAACTTAGAAGTGAAAAGGCCGCCACGGTCCGAACTAATCTTCTTCGGAATACCGTGGAGTGAAACAATTCTGGAGATATACAACTCCGCTAACTGACTAGCAGTGATAGTCTCCTTGACAGGCAGAAAGTGTGCAACTTTAGAGAGTTGGTCGACGACGACAAGAATAGCATCGTGACCCTTCTGTGACTTGGGAAGGCCAGTAATGAAATCCATTTGAACCCTATCCCATTTCCATAGAGGAATAGGAAGGGGTTGCAGAATTCCAGCAGGCTTCTGATGTTCTGCTTTAACGCGACGACACACATCACATTCGGCAACATATCGAGCAATATACTGCTTCATTCTAGACCACCAGTACCTTTGTCAGAGATCACGATACATCTTGGTGCTACCCGGATGAATAGACAATGGTGTGTCATGTGCCTCCTCCATGACCTTGTCAGTCATAAGCTCGAAGCGAGGTACGACAATGCGGTCTCTGAAATACAAGGTTCCATCTTTAGATAGCGAAAAATCCATGTACTTTTCCAGGTGAAGATCTTTCTTCATCAGATCAACTTCAGCATCTTTAGCTTGCGCACTCTTAATAGCCTTCTCAAGGTCTGGTTCAACAATCATGGTATTTAGGTATCCTTGAGGAACTATCTCGAGATTTAGCTTTCGAAGCTCTTCATACAGGAGTGGTTGTTGTAGCTGAACCTCAAGTTCACAGCAGTAGGATTTACGGCTCAAAGCATCAGCCATTACATTAGCCTTGCCAGGGGTATAAGAAATACCCAAGTCATAGTCCGTATTGGTCTTCATCCATCTTTGCTAACAGAGGTTCAGAGATGGCTGAGTGAACAAGTACTTCAGACTTTTATGTTCCGTGTAGATCTCGCAACGATTACCGAGGAGGTAATGTTGCCACAACTTCAATGCATAGATGACATCAGCTAGCTCTAGATCATGTACTGGATAGTTCTCTTCATGAGGACGCAACTGGCGAGAGCCATAAGCAATCACTTTACGCTCTTGCATTAGGACACATCCTAATCCTTCACAGGATGCGTCGCAATAAATCACGAAGTCTTTGCGAGAATCTGGAGGAGCAAGTACAGGGGCAGATATTAGCTTGTCTTTGAGTGTTTGAAAGCTTTCCTGACATTTTTTTGTCCACTCAAACTTAATGCCCTTGTGAAGCAGATCAGTCAAAGGCTTAGCAATCTTTGAGAAATTCTCGACAAAGCGACGACAATAGCTTGCAAGGCCGAGAAAACTTCTGACTTGCTTGACATTCTTCGGTGGAGTCCATTCCAGAATAGCTTGAACTCGTTCTGGGTTAACGGCAATGCCATCTTTGGAAATCACATGGCTGAGATACGTCACTTCAGATAACCAGAACTCGCATTTTGAGTACTTGGCATACAGTTGATGTTCACGCAGCTTCTCCAGTACAAGCCGAAGATGTTCGGCATGTTCTTCTTCATTCTTCGAATATACCAGAATATCATCTAGATAAACCACGACGAATTTTTCGAGATAATCCATGAAGATGTAGTTCATTAACCGGGAGAAGGTTGCTGGAGCATTGGTTAAGCCGAAGGACATGACAGTGTACTTGTAAGAACCATAGCGAGTAACGAAGGCTGTCTTCGGAATATCCTCTTCACAAACTCGGATCTGGTGGTATCCCAATCTCAAATCAAGCTTAGAGAATACTGAGGAACCAGCAAGTTGATCATACAGATCGTTGATTCTGGGAAGCGGATACTTGTTCTGAATTGTCGCTTGGTTGATTGGTCGATAATCTTGAACCAACCGATTCGTACCATCCTTCTTCTTGACAAAGAGGGAAGGTGCTCCCCAAGCAGAAGAACTGGGGCGGATGAAACCCTTTTTAAGTGACTTGTCAATTTCCTCCTTAAGTTCAAGAAGGTGGTGCGGAGGCATCTTATAAGGACGCTTTACAATAGGGGTAGTGCCAGGCTTCAAGTCGATGACGAACTCAACATCTCTAGCAGGGGGTATTCCTGGAAGTTCTTCTGGAAAGACATCTTGAAAATCACGAACAACTGGAACGTTCTCGATGCCTTCAAGAGGTGAAGCATTCAATGCATTCAGAACATAAATCTGAGCTTCGGCGTTCTGAACTGTTCGAGCTGAGTATCTGACTATTTGGCCAGAAGGGTGTGTGATGCGGACTGTTTCAGCGGCACAGTCAATCAAAGCTTTATGAGGCTTCAACCAGTCCATACCCAGGATAATGTCTATGTTGGAGGTCTTGAGAGCAATGAGGGAAACAGGGAACATCAATCCTCCAATCACAATGTGGTTACCGTGGCTTACCATGGTAGTTTGCCAATTAGCCCCGGGCGGCTGGATTACTAATGGGGTGGACATCTCCTTGAAAGGTATATCATGGCTTCGCACAAAACTTTCGGACATAAAGGAGTGCGATGCTCCAGAATCAAAGAGGACTGAAGCTGGGATTGAATTCACTAGAAGGGTGCCCATCAAAATTTTGGTGTCCTGTCGAGCTTCTTCAATGTTGACATGGTTGACATGAACAAGATGACTAGCAGGTGGTCTAGCTTCAGCGTTCCTGGAAGGATGTTTTCGACGGCTCTTCCTGCAACCAACAGAAGGACGTGATGCGTGTTGAGGCTGACTCTGACGGCAGTTGATAGCACGGTGCCCTGGCTGTCCGCACTGGTGGCACAAACCATCATTATGGGAAGGAACATCAACATTGGGCTGTCCACTTGCAATGTTCAGTTGTCTTGGTGGTGGAGGCAGACGAGGTGCAACATAAGATGGCCTGGGTACAGGGGCAGGTCGGTGATGGACATTGTGCGGAATCCACACTCGACGTTTCTGAACAGGCTGACCCGAGGATGAGCCAACATCACGAGTGCGCTTGAGCGACTCCTGGTACTTAGCCAGACCAGTTTCAGCTCGAAAGGCTTGACTGACAAGCGTCGCAAAGTCCTCACAATCAAGGGCAACAAGTGCGAGGTTTATATCAGTACGCAGTCCTTCACGGAATTTCTCCTGCTTGCGAGCGTCAGTGTCGACGTCATCCGCAGCATAGCGGGATAATTCAAGGAATTTCCTCTGATATTCATCCATAGTCATTGTGCCCTGTGAGAGTTTGCGGAACTCCTACTTCTTCTGGTCGATCAGACCTGGAGGGATGTACCTTGCACGAAAAGCTGACTGAAATTCCTGCCAAGTGGTTACAGTCTCTGCAGGCAACATATCTGAAAGTGCGTTATGTCGACTAGAGGGGGGGTGAATAGGCGATTTTTACAAATTCGTCAGTGAGGAATTTCAAGGTGAGGAAATTCCTAAGCGACGAACTACTTAGCAGCGGAATGAGTACTCAGATGCAAGCATAACAGAGCAGTAGCACAGTCATCATGATGAAATGAAAACAAGCACAGAGTACGAGTAGCGTAAACATAGGATAAGCAGGCTGAAGACAAACTGGCTGAAGAATTTGAACTGAGGAAATTGAGAAAGTCTTCAGACAAAGTCTTCAAACAGTAATGATCAAATACATAGCAAGTATGCGAGGAAATGAAAGGGTTGAGGAAATAGAACCAGTAGCTCGGTGAAGACACTGATTTGGTAGACCAGTTCCAACTGCTGTGACAGTTGTACGTCTGATTGGAGCGGCTAGGTATTTAAACCTGAGGACACACAGTCCCGGACACCCAGTCCTGAACACACAGTCCAGGACACCTAGTCCTCACCGTATTCTCCTTGAGCTAAGGTCACACAGACCTCGCCCAACCACTCGTGGTAAGTCTTCAGGTGACTTCCAAACCTTCACATACTCGGTCACTCGGCAATCCACAATTTTCTCTTGGATGCTCTAGACCATGACGCCTAACCGTCTGGAGGATGCACAGTCCTCAAAGGTAACAAGCGTCGGTTCCACACAGGAACAATCTCTTCAGTGATGCTCAATCACTTTGGGTTTGTAGGTGTTTGGGTTTTTGTGTTTTTCCTCACTTGATGATTTTCGCTCAAAGTCCTCGAAGGATGGGATGCTCTAAATGACAAGTGTCAATCTATTTCTTGGAGCAGCCAACCAGCTAGTGGTTGTAGAGGGCGGCTATTTATAGCCTAGGGAGCAGCCCGACATGATAAGACATAAATGCCCTTCAATGATATGACCGTTAGGTGGGTAGATATTTTGGGATAGCTGGCACGTAGCACAGCAACGGTCGGAAATTTGAGTATCCAATTCCTCAGGGCTATCATGTTCCTCACTTGTAGGCAATCCGCACTGGTGAATTCCTAACTCCTCAGTCAGAACAAATTTCTCAGAGAACAGAAGAACTTCGTCTCTGTCACTGAAGAACTTGACTAAACTGTATGAGATTTCCAATGGCTTCACTCGAAAGGATTGGGTAGGTGTAGGATTTTGAGTTGAGCATCACTTGGAAACTTTTCCTTAGTTTTACCTCGACCCCCTTTAATAGTACGGTGTTTCCTATGACTCAAGAAGAAGAAAATGAAACTACGAAAACAAAAGTCTTCACGCTTCATAATCCTCGCATGAATATCAAGTCTTCAGGGTCACACCAATTTCTTCACTTTCAAAGTCATCAAGAAAACCAAAGTCTTCAGTTGAAGACATTCATTTTAGGGGTCGACATTCATCGTAAATAACAAACTCCTCATAGACTTATAGACCTGTGTACACTCACAAACACATTAGTCCCTTAACCTATAAGTCTTCAATACACCAAAATCACTAAGGGGCACTAGATGCACTTACAATCTCCCCCTTTTTGGTGATTGATGACAATATAGGTTAAGTTTTCAACGGGGATAAACATATGAAGTGTAAATACTAATATTGAGGAATTTGATTGCAAGATATAGAAGAACTCCCCCTGAAGATGTGCATATTTGAAGAATTTGCTTTGAAATAGCAAATGCACATTGTTGAATAATATCATGGAGATCTCCTCCTATATCTTGAAATTCATACACGCATTTATCATATGATATGAAGAATTTGAAATGCATGATGAAATATGGTGTCTGACGGAATTCAGCATGCGTGCATTAAGGTACTTGAGGAAATAAGCATGCAGAAAGCAGTTCAAAAGTATCAGACCACCATAGGACTTAAGTTTACAACTCATCAGAGCAAACACCTCAGAAAAGCAAGAGTTGAAACTTAACAGAAATATAGCCCATATATATAAGACCCGCTTGAAGACTAAACTCAAATTTCTCCCCCTTTGTCATCGAATGACCAAAAGGGACGAAAAATGAGGACTAACGCCCCTGAAGAATATCATCATGATGTCGATGGAGGAGCGCCAGCATTGTTGGGGTCGTCTGTTGAGGTAGGGCCTGCCGCAGTGTCGTTCAAGTCTTCAGCTTCATCCGTCTCGCGCAATGAAGAATATGAACTGGCAACAAGCTGAGGAACTTTGACTTTCTTGAATTTCTTCGAAGGTGGCTGGGACCAGTCAAAGTCCTGTTGGAAGCCCATCTCCTTGAGTTCTTCAGCACTATGAAGATTAGACAGAATCGCCCAAGTGCGGTCAAAGACTTCATGCAAGTAGTAGTGATTCTTCTTCACAGTATTTTGAGTGACTGTCATGCTCTGAAGAATTGCACCAAACTGACGCTTGACCCACTTGTGATTTCGATCAACTTTCTGATGAAGACTAAGGAGAAGTTCACGATCAGTCATCACACGCGGAGCTGTGGCTTGAGGATGATGTTCTGAAGCTTTGGCGGCAGAATCTTGAGTTGCAGAGTCATCATTGGTGGAATAGGAAGTAGCTTTGCGAAACTGTCCATCCAATGGACGAGTACCTTCATCAATAACAGCAGCTTTGCCCTTCTCGTCAGCTGAGGAAATAGTCCGTTTGAGGACTTCAATAGGGGGCAAATAGCTGAGATGATTTTGAAAGTCAGCAATGTAATGAATTGAAGACCTTGATCTGATGAATCTCATGATCCAGGGAGCATAAGGCTTCAACTCAAAAGGTGACAGTGCAGCATTGGCCAAAGTCCTCATGAAGAAATCGTGGTAGTTGATAGGAATACCGTGAATGATATTGAACATCAGATTCTTCATAATGCCAACAACTTCTTCATCATCAGAGTTGTGGCCCTTGATTGGACTGAGGGTTTTGGTCAATATGCGATAGACTGTCCTTGGCACATAGAGCAATTCCTTGACGAGGAATTTGATCCTTGGAGCTTGGCCTGGCTTCAAAGGCTTCATCAGCACTTGCATCAGATGATCAGACAATTCAGGTTCAACATAGAGAAGCCTAGCACCTTCAGTGGGAGGACTGACTGGGACGGCATGAAGCAATTCAGAGGCCGGTGCTTTGAAATGAGTATTATCGGTCATCCAGTCCAATACCCATGAATTGACATCATCAACATTTCCAGTAATGTGCAGCATGGCGAAGAATTGAAGAATGAGTTCTTCATTCCAATCACAGATGTCGGTGCAGAAATGGAGTAACCCAGCGTCATGAAGAACACTGAGGACTGGTGTGAAGCAGGGCAGCGATTCCATATCTACATGAGGAATTTGCTCATGTTCAAAGATCTTATCCTTATCAACCAACAATGAGGAGTAGAAGTTCATCTGGCTTGCAGTCCAGAAACGCTTGCGACGAAGACGAGCAGAGTCATAGGGATTGTAGTCAGTGAAGAATATGTGCTCGTTGAAGAAATCCTCAGCATTAAACTTCTGCTTCTTGGAGTGAGGGTTCTGTGGCTTGGGCTGAAGATTAACAGTTGAAGAATTTACAGCCTCTTGAGGTGTAGCCACTGGAGCCACTGGCTGAGGAATTTCAGCAGCAGCCTTGGCCTTCATTTCTTCAGACATATGTACATCAGCGCTAGTGACTGGAACTTCTTCAGGTATAGAGTGAAGTGAAGCTTGACGTTCATTAGAGCCCGTATGAATTTCTTCAGTTTGCACAGGAGACTGAGGAACATGATGTAGAGGGGTTGTCAGAGGTGAATTGGGGTGATGACTTTCCCAAAAGTCATCATTCAGAATAGGTGTTGTAGACCCAATATCCACATCCTCATCTTCTTCAGTTCCTTCGACGCCTGCCTCTTTAGCTGTGAACTGAGGCATGGGCGATGATACCAGTGGGGTTGAAGAGAAAGTATCCACTTCAATTTCTTCATCCATCTGCTCTGTCGAAGCAGCAGAAGGAATTTCTTCATCAGATTTACTTGGAATTTCATATTCCTCACCAAAGGAAATGATCTCCTTTGATGGCTTGCTTGATATTGGAATAGCATCAATTGGGTTTTTAGTTGAACTCGTCAAAGTCTTCACTTTCTTGGGAGCTGAAGACTCTGAAGATGCAGATGCTTTCCTTTTCTTCACAGCTGCTCGCTCCGCAGCCTTGGTTTTCTTCGCTTCTGATGCAGAAGGAAGGTTGATGCTTGTCATCGGTGCAGGAGGAGCAGAGGAAATTGGTTGAATTTCTTCAGGCACAACTGATGCAGTTGCCCTGGCTTGTTCAGATTCCTCAGGCACAGTAGCAGATGCTTCAACTGGCCTGGATTGCTCTTCAGGCGCAATATTGGAGGTTGCCCTGGCATTTTCTTCAGAGACTGGAATTTCTTCAGCAGACTGAACAAATGTTCCAGTCTGAGGAAATTTGGGCTGCGATGAAGCTGCAACACTTGGAGTAAATCCTTTTGCCATTCTGACGAATCTGACTTTGGCACCTAGCCAATCTGCATGGAATGCATGAAATTCATCACTGAGTGCTTTGATCTCAGCCTGCATAGTCACAAGTTCTTCAGGAGACATTTTCACAACATTGTTCTTCAGAAAACGCTCCTTCTTGTACTGAGCCTTCTTCACCTGCCTGGCCTTTTCAAATTTCCATTTTTCTTCATTTATGAAGGCCGTCAACATGTGACTTTGACCAGGAGTGAGGTTTAATTCAGGCAAAGGTGTGTTAGGGTTCTTGTGCCATAGATCAATAAAATCAAGGATCTTCCTTGGATCCAGCATGAGGGGCACAGCACTGCCTTTGGCTCTAGCGGCCCTTTGTTGTCGATCTCTGATGAGCTCAGCTAATTCTTCATCATCAGCTTCGTCTTCGCTTGACAGAACCTGAAAGGCGACTTGCTTCTTGTGAGGACTTGGCCTTGTGCCTAGTCCAGCACTGGCCTTTTTCTTCAGCAAGGTCGGAGTTGTTGAAGACTGAGGTGGAGCTGAAGAACTTGCAGAGACTCCTGAAGCAATTGAGATTCCAGTAGTCCTTTGGCATGTGGCAAGATGCACAGGTGCTGAGGACTTTGCAGGAGCAGCTGAGGATTTTGCAACCGAGGGAGTTGGAGCTGCTTTTGAGGAATTTGCTTGAGGTACAGGCCGTGAGGGCATTGCAGCTGAGGAACTTGTCTTAACAGCTGATTTCTTCAGCATAGCCTTCTTAGGCTTGATAGCAGAGGCCTCAGCGGCGGCAGCAACAGAATCTTCATTGAATTTCTTTACTGCCTCTTTAGCCACTTTGGCCAGCTTGGCTTGACGCTTAGCCCACTCCTGAGGAAATTCCTCACCTCTTCTGATGCTAGTGGGATCAGCTTCTTGGCCAGGAGCCAATGGAGGTCTTGGACATGGAGGGTTAACAGCAAATTTCTTCATGTACTTGGGAGTGACATAGCGATATTCCCTCCATTCTCTTGCCCATCTCCTCTCAATCTTCTGAATGCGCACTTTGCGCTGATTTTTGTTCTCCTTGCCATGAGTTGCTTCATCAGGAGTACAATATTCATCATAGATGTCATCAGGGATCTCAAAAGTAGTATTTGTTTCTGGCCTCTTTCCTCCCTTCTGAGGTCTTTTACCATCAGCCATTTTCTTCACTTGAGGGTTTTGAACAATCGAATTTTCTGATGAGGTATGCAATTTTTCTTCAAGGAACGCTGCAAATGAGTTAAGTTGATGAGAACCTAGAGATTCAGCAGCGGACATGTGTACCTGTGAACAGAATATAGGTGCGAAGAGTTTTGGAGAGGTCATATGCGTTCTCAGAAGATTTTCAAAAGTATCAAGTTTGAGGAAGATGACCAGGGGTGTCTTGAGGAATTTCACTAAGCATTTTGACTTAGGTTCCAGAGTTGTGTAGATTGAAAATCCACACAATTGAGGAATCTTGAAGAAAAACGTTGCTTAGAGAAACTGATCAAGGACAGAAGCAAGTTGGTGTTTAAGAACATGAAAGTTGAAGAATAAACACCTTTTGAAGATTTTGTGGAAATCATCAGAATCAACAAGGGCAGTAAAAATAAATTTTATTTACCATTGACGAAGAACACGACGAACTGAGAGTGGCAGTGGAGATGTTCGTCCGTTCAGATCTTCCACGCCCTAACTTGGCGATGGAAAACAGCTACGGCGGCGGCGGAGTGAGGATTTCCGCGGCCGGCGTGAGTACGACGGCGACGAGGTCGAGGCAGTGAAGCTCTTCCTCACCGGCGACGATGGAGTGTAGCGGCGGCGCTAGGTCTGAGAGCTCGAGCGAGGGAGTAAGATCGAGCGGGGTAAATGAGCTCTGAGGAGGGTGAGGGGTATTTATAGCAGAGGTGAAAAACCGCTCGTCCGAAGAAAATGGACAAACGTGCCCCTGACCCTTCTCATCCTAGCGACATGTGTCACCCACGAACTGTGAAGTGGAGATCGTGTTAGATCGAGGGTGAATAGATAAATCTTATCGAGGGATAAGGAACGGTTTGAACGGCAAAAGCCGAAAACTCAGATAAGAATATTTTAATATTTCGTTCGCAAATTCTTCAGCTGTTAAGGACACAGTGAAGACTTTGAACGGGTTTCAAATAGAACGCACATGAAGAATTTGTGAACGGACTGGATTGAGTTTAGCATTGAGGGGGAACGGGTCCGATCACATTCACTTAGAAGAAACACAACTTGAAGAATTAGCAATAAGTGAATGCTGTAGAGGACAGAAAACTCAAATATATATATATAGTCAATGAAGAGCATAGACGGAAAGAGTGAAGATTTTGCAAAGTTGAAGAATTTGAAAATTTGAAGAATTTGCACAATGATGAAAAACTCAAATTTTGAAGATTTTCAACTTTTTGTGGTGTCGTGACCCACCGTGTAAGAATGATGATTTCAGACACCACGTACAATTGTCGTAGGGCTCTGAGAATCAAATTCTTCATTAATTTCTTCACACTTAGAGGGTTAGTCTTCATTGATTGAAGAAAAACGTTTCTTCGTGTGTTGCACATCTAAGTCATCAATTTGCATAAGTGTTAGGATGTGTGTCCTTTTCAAAGGACATTCGAAGATTCTAAGATATTTAGCTCACACCGCAACTTGCTAAATCTCTTCTCATCCAAGGGCTTTGTGAAGATATCCGCTAGCTGTTCTTCAGACTTCACGGGATCAATAGAGATGTCACCCTTCAACACATGATCTCGAAGAAAATGATGACGAATCTCGATGTGCTTTGTCTTCGAGTGCTGAACTGGGTTATGAGCAATTTTGATGGCACTCTCGTTGTCGCAGTAGAGTGGCACATTCTTCACATTGATGCCGTAGTCCTTGAGGGTTTGCTTCATCCATAGCAATTGAGCACAGCAAGAACCAGCAGCAATATACTCAGCTTCAGCAGTAGAGAGTGATACGCAGTTCTGCTTCTTCGAGGACCAACATACTAAGGATCGTCCGAGGAAATGGCATGTGCCTAAAGTTGACTTGCGGTCCACATGATCACCGGCATAGTCAGAGTCAGAATATCCAATGAGATCAAAAACCGAGCCCTTGGGATACCATAATCCAAGTGTTGGAGTGTGAGCTAGATATCGAAGAATATGTTTCACAGCCTTATGGTGTGATTCCTTCGGTGTAGCTTGAAAACGGGCACACATGCAAACACTAAGCATAATATCCGGCCTAGATGCACATAGGTACAATAAAGAACCAATCATGGAGCGGTATACCTTTTGATCGAAGTCTATTCCATTTTCATCAGTGCATAGATGGCCATTTGTGGGCATAGGGATTTTGACGCCTCTGCATTCTTGCATACCGAATTTTCTCAGAACGTCCTTGAGGTATTTCTCTTGAGAAATGAAAATGCCATTATGTTGTTGACGAATTTGAAGACCTAAGAAGAATTTCAATTCTCCCATCATGGACATTTGATATTCCTCACTCATCATGTAAGCAAATTCGTCACTGTAATGTTGGTTAGTACAGCCAAAGATAATATCATCAACATATATTTGGCACACGAATAATTCATCATCATAGGTTTTGGTGAAAAGAGTTTGGTCGAGTGAACCGGGTTTGAAGCCTTTCTTCATGAGGAATTCCTTCAGAGTATCATACCACGCCCGAGGGGCCTGCTTGAGGCCCTAGAGGGCCTTATTGAGTCTGAAGACTTTGTCAGGATGTTTAGGGTCTTCAAAACCTGGGGGTTGAGCAACATATACTTCTTCCTCAAGCTTACCATTGAGGAATGCACTTTTCACATCCATTTGATATAAGATGATATTATGATGGTTAGCATAAGCAAGCAATATGCGAATAGCCTCAAGTCTAGCAACAGGTGCAAAAGTCTCATCGAAATCAATTCCTTCAACCTGTGTGTAGCCTTGAGCTACAAGACGAGCCTTGTTCCTCACCACTAGGCCATTTTCATCTTGCTTGTTGCGGCAGATCCATTTGGTACCGATGATATTGTGCTTGCATGGGTCCGGTCGCTTGACAAGCTCCCACACATTGTTCAGCTTGAATTGATGTAATTCCTCTTGCATTGCTTGAATCCATTCAGGCTCCAGAAATGCCTCATCAACTTTGGTGGGCTATGTGATAGAGACGAAAGCAAAATGCCCACAAAAGTTAGATAAATGTGAAGCTTTTGAGCGAGTCAGAGGACCTGGTGCGTTGATGTCGTTGATGATTCTCTCAATCTATACTTCATTTGCAACGCGGGGATGAGCAGGTTGACGACTTTGATTTGGCTCAGCATTTTCTTCAGAGCCATTTTCTTCAGATGCGCCAGCATGCTGTTCTTCATGTTCTGGAGTGATTTCTTCAGCAGATTCTTCAGTAGGAATGACATCCTCAGTAGCTTTGAACTTGATGGTTTCCTCAGGCGTCTTTTCATCTAGCACAGGAGGTAGGTGCTCTCTTTGCGAGCCGTTAGTTTCATCGAACCGCACATCTACAGTTTCAACAACCTTGTTGTGATAGGCATTGAAGACCCTGTAGGTGTGCGAGTCCTTTCCGTAACCAAGCATAAAACCTTCATGTGCTTTCGGTGCAAATTTAGAATTGTGATGTGGATCTCTAATCCAGCATTTAGCACCGAAGACTTTGAAATAACTCACATTGGGTTTCTTGTCAGTGAGGAGTTCATATGAGGTCTTCTTGAAGAATTTGTGAAGATATACCCTGTTGATGATGTGGCATGCAGTATCAATTGCCTCAGGCCAGAAGTGACGAGGTGTCTTGTATTCATCAAGCATGGTGCATCTTACGAACTCATATACTTTAGAGTGAAGAATATGACATCAAATTCATCAGACATATTTCATCAATTAAAGCAACATATGTATATATAGCAATGTGAGGACGTGAGAAATGAATAAATCATTTCTTCATGATTAGCTTGCGTCCTTTCAAGCATTTCAGGTCTCCAGCAAATTCTTCAGATGATTTAGTTCGTCTGGAGACCTGACCCTGCATAAGAGATTAGTTCCTTTTCTTCACCACCCACATCTGGAGGGGTGGCAAAGAGTTCATCATTCTGCGAGCTCCATAAGAGAAAGGTGGCATAGACGCCAGACCACTTCGTTTCACATAAGAGGGGTTAGGGTAAGCATATGAATAAGCAGAGAAATTCTTCGAGGACTTATGAACATAATGATTTGAAGAATAATGCATATATTCATAGCCCTTAGGCTTTCCCTGCGAAACAGAAGTGTTAGCACGATGATGTTCATGTGAGGACTTTGATCCATGTGAGGAATTTGATTCATATGAAGAATTTGATCTGGGGTTCTTATTCTTCACAGGTGGTGTCATGAGGACATTCACCTGAAGACTTTCAAGGCACTTTTTGGGAACCCAGATTTTCTTCATAGGGGGACCATTCCTGGAGTTAGATCCAACATATCTAGCAAATACCTCACCATTCTGATTTTTGAACAGTTTATAGTTGGAGTCAAATGACTCATCAGATGAATATGAGGATTCACAAGTAAAGCCAGATAAAGTGGATGGATCTACGGGAGGTCCCTTCGCAGCAACCCATGAGGTTTTGGGATACTGCTCCGGTTTCCAGTAGGTTCCATCAGCATTGAGTTTCCTATCAAAGGCAATACCCTCTTTCCTAGGGTTCCTGTTCAAGATCTGCTTTTTGAGCACATCACAAAGAGTCTGATGCCCTTTGAGGCTTTTGTACATGCCTGTCACATACAATTCCTTCAACCCTGCATTTTCGTCAGTGATACTAGTGGTATCCTCAGATGAGGAATTTGTGACCACAGAGATAGTTGAAGAATTTGCAGCAATGGAAGCATTTGAACATTCAGGTGAAGAATTAGCAGTTTCACGTTCAATGCATTTCAAGCATGGTGGAATAAATTCTTCCTAAGCGGAACTGATCTGTTGAGCAAGCAAAGAATCATTTTCCTTCTGAAGATCTTCATGACTCACCCTTAGCTTCTCAAGATCTTGCTTTCTTTGAAGAAATTCATAAGAAAGCTTCTCATGATCGGCTAGGAGAGTTTCATCATGACCTTGAAGGTTGTCAAACTTAGACTGTAGTTGCTGAAGATTATCAGTCAGTGTTTGAGTTCGATCCATTTCCTCACCTAACAGATCATCGCTTTTGTCTAGCATATTTTGAACCTTTTCCAAAGCCTTTTGTTGTTTAACAGCAATATTAACAAGTTTGGAATAGCTGGGTTTGAGGTTATCATCAGATTCATCCTCACTTGATTCAGAGGAGGGATATTTGAGTACCTTGGCACCTTTTGCCATGAAGCAATAGGTGGGAGCATAGTCATCGTTGCCGTCATCAGCAGTGTTGGGGAAGCCATTTTCCTCAGTGTTGAAGATGGACTTGCTAACGTAAGCAGTAGCGAGGGCTAGGCTCGCCACACCAGAGTCTGACTCCTCAGATGCCTCCTCTTCCTCATGTTCCTCAGATTCAGCTTCAGAGTCCATTTCCTTGCCAATGAATGCCCGAGCTTTCTTGGAGCTGCTCTTCTTGTGAGATGAAGACTTTGAAGATCTTGACGATGAGGACTTTGAAGATTTCTTCTTCCTCTTAGAGTCATCTGAACTATCATCCTTGTATTTCTTCTTCTTTGATTCCTTCTCCCACTGAGGACAATCAGTAATGTAGTGACCAGGTTTCTTGCATTTATGGCAAGTTCTCTTCTTGTAATCACGGGATGAGGAATCTGATTTCATGTCATCACCTCTTGAGGATTTTCCAAATCGGCCACGTCTAGAGAACTTCTGGAATTTCCTCACGAGCATTGCTAGCTCCTGACTCAGTTCTTCAGGATCACCAAGGCTGCTACCAGAATCTTCATCGTCAGATTCAGAGACTGCCTTGGCTTTCAGTGCATGAGATCTACCATAGCTCGGTCCGTAGAGATCTCTCTTCTCAGCTAGTTGGAATTCATGAGTATTTAGCCTCTCGAGGATATCAGCAGGATCACGTGACTTGTAGTCACCACGTTCTTGAATCATCAGTGCCAGTGTATCGAATGAAGAATCGAGTGACCTCAGCAATTTCTTCACCACCTCATGGTCGGTGATGTCAGTGGCACCCAGTGCTTGAAGCTCGTTTGAAATGTCAGTGAGGCGATCAAAGGTTTGCTGAACATTTTCGTTGTCGAGTCTTTTGAAGCGGTTGAAGAAATTGCGAAGAACGTCAACTCAAGAGTCAAGTTGAGTTGAGACTCCTTCGTTGACCTTGGACAACCTATCCCAGATAAGCTTAGCTGTCTCCAAAGCACTCACTCTGCCATACTGCCCTTTGCTCAGATGGCCACATATGATATTCTTCGCTTGAGAGTCGAGTTGCTTGAATCTCTTCACATCAGCAGCGTTTACGGAAGGAGTGACAGAGGGAACACCCTTTTCCACAACATACCAGAGGTCGTTGTCAATTGCCTCAAGATGCATGCGCATCTTGTTCTTCCAGTAGGGGTAGTCCGTCCCATCGAAGGTAGGACACCCAGCTGAGACCTTGATCATGCCTGCAGTCGACATAACTAAAACTCCAGGTGGTTAAACCAAAATCACACAGAACAAGGGAGTACCTTGCTCTGATACCAATTGAAAGTGCGTTATATCGACTAGAGGGGGGGTGAATAGGCGATTTTTACAAATTCGTCACTGAGGAATTTCAAGGTGAGGAAATTCCTAAGCGACAAACTACTTAGCAGCGGAATGAGTACTCAGATGCAAGCATAACAGAGCAGTAGCACAGTCATCATGATGAAATGAAAACAAGCACAGAGTACGAGTAGCGTAAACAAAGGATAAGCAGGCTGAAGACAAACTGACTGAAGAGTTTGAACTGAGGAAATTGAGAAAGTCTTCAGACAAAGTCTTCAAACAGTAATGATCAAATACATAGCAAGTATGCGAGGAAATGAAAGGGTTGAGGAAATAGAACCAGTAGCTCGGTGAAGACACTGATTTGGTAGACCAGTTCCAACTGCTGTGACAGTTGTACGTCTGGTTGGAGCGGCTAGGTATTTAAACCTGAGGACACACAGTCCCGGACACCCAGTCCTGAACACACAGTCCAGGACACCTAGTCCTCACCGTATTCTCCTTGAGCTAAGGTCACATAGACCTCGCCCAACCACTCGTGGTAAGTCTTCAGGTGACTTCCAAACCTTCACATACTCGGTCACTCGGCAATCCACAATTTCTTCTTGGATGCTCTAGACCATGACGCCTAACCGTCTGGAGGATGCACAGTCCTCAAAGGTAACAAGCGTCGGTTCCACACAGGAACAATCTCTTCAGTGATGCTCAATCACTTTGGGTTTGTAGGTGTTTGGGTTTTTCCTCACTTGATGATTTTCGCTCAAAGTCCTCGGAGGATGGGATGCTCTAAATGACAAGTGTCAATCTATTTCTTGGAGCAGCCAACCAGCTAGTGGTTGTAGAGGGCGGCTATTTATAGCCTAGGGAGCAGCCCGACATGATAAGACATAAATGCCCTTCAATGATATGACCGTTAGGTGGGTAGATATTTTGGGACAGCTGGCACGTAGCACAGCAACGGTCGGAAATTTGAGTATCCAATTCCTCAGGGCTATCATGTTCCTCACTTGTAGGCAATCCGCACTGGCGAATTCCTAACTCCTCAGTCAGAACAAATTCCTCAGAGAACAGAAGAACTTCGTCTCTGTCACTGAAGAACTTGACTAAACTGTATGAGATTTCCAATGGCTTCACTCGAAAGGATTGGGTAGGTGTAGGATTTTGAGTTGAGCATCACTTGGAAACTTTTCCTTAGTTTTACCTCGACCCCCTTTAACAGTACAGTGTTTCCTATGACTCAAGAAGAAGAAAATGAAACTACGAAAACAAAAGTCTTCACGCTTCATAATCCTCGCATGAATATCAAGTCTTCAGGGTCACACCAATTTCTTCACTTTCAAAGTCTTCAAGAAAACCAAAGTCTTCAGTTGAAGACATTCATTTTAGGGGTCGACATTCATCGTAAATAACAAACTCCTCATAGACTTATAGACCTGTGTACACTCACAAACACATTAGTCCCTTAACCTATAAGTCTTCAATACACCAAAATCACTAAGGGGCACTAGATGCACTTACAATATCCTTGAGGCTTTCCCACCATTGAGCAGCTGGACCCTTTAAGTGGAATGTCGCAAAGGTGACGTAATTGTCAGGAGCAACATTAGCTGACTCCATCTCAAACAGGATGTCACGAAGCCAATCATTAGCATCCATAGGATTGGTGGAGTTGCGGAAAACGGATGGATTGAGACGCATGAATTCTGGCAGAGTTATTGGAGCAGACTATTGCTGAGCATTCTGAGTTGGGAACTGAGCTAATACTCCGGTCATAAACTGACGGTTGAGTTCAAACTGCTGACGGTTCAGTTCAAGCTGCTGCATCATGGCGGCAATATAGGGTGGAGGTGGAGGATCGTCAGCCATCCTGCCAAATCAATAGGGGCGGTTTAGCAAGAAAAATTGCATGTGTATGGAGTTATTCATGATGTAACATGGAGAATGAACAAGAAGGGCATTAGATATGTAATAGTAGTCGTTGAAGACATACCAATCCATGCACAGAATTAGATTCAAACGGATTGTTCGTGCTCGGAAACGCTCGCAGCTAGACAAACTAGGCAGCGCGCAGGCACGCGGTGAGGAATACAACAACGTGACATAGCAAAGGCTACATCACGTTGGAGAAAACTGCTGGGGCGAGGAATCTACAAGTGACAACACAGGGTGCCCTCGATAAAAGGATCCTGTAAGCAGAACCTGGCCCATAATCTTGAAGCAAGGGGGGTAATTTCAGAACTCCGGGTGGATGTGATCACGAGAACCTGATGTTGGAGTTAGTAAAATTTTAACCCGAGAGGAAGAGAGATCAGAGTCCCAGAGTATAGACAAGGAATAAAAGATCCTAATACCACCCAGATGGCGACATGGGCCCGTAAGCCACATAGCCATGTTAGTAAAACAGTTTTGGACGACTAGACTCAACTTCGGCCAAGGAGTTGGAAAGGGGGTTCCTACAGGCAGTCGGCTCTGATACCAACCTGTGACGCCCCCGTCTTAATCGTGCACTAATCATACACGCAAATGCACACGATCATGCCTAAGGACTCACTTGAAGATATCACAACACAACTCTAAAACATAAATAAAGTCATACAAGCTTTATATTACAAGCCAGAGGCCTCGAGGGCTCGAATACATAAGCTTGCATACAAGCGTCAGCGGAAGCATCAGATATCTGAGTACATATATGAAACAGAAACAGATAAGCCTTTAGAAATGCGGGGCAAAAGAAAACACTATGATCGAAAGGCGCAGACCTCCTGCTTGGGACCCTCCGATCCTACTCCTGGTCGTCAGCAAGCTCGTAGTAGTAACCACCCTCGGGGTGGTAGTAGTAGTCATCGGCGGGGGTAACTGGCTCCGGGGCTCCGTCGTCTGGTTGCATCAAAAGGATAAATGGGGAAAAGAGGAAACAAAGCAACCGTGAGTACTCATTCGAAGTACTTAGCAAGCAAGGATCTACACTACATATGCAACTTTATCAAAGAAGGGCTGTATATGTGGACTGGGCTGCAGAAATGCCAGAATAGAGAGAAGGCCTAGTCCTATCAAAGACTAGCATCTTCAGCGGTCTTGCAGCATTAGAAGAGAGTAGATTAATACAACATAAGGTAGTAGCAGTAATCAGTATCAACCTCGGCCAAAGATCCTTTCTCGACTCCCTGCGAGAAAGCAATCCCAAAGCCCTAGTATCCATATCTCATCTCAAGTATCCACTTCTAGTTGTATCGATCGAGATACAACTCCGAGCGTCCGTTACCGAGGATCCGGCTATGCATAGATTAGTTCTTCCCTGCAGGGGTGCACCAACTTACCCACCACGCTCGATTAACTCCGGCCGGACACACTTTTCTGGGTCATGCCCGGCCTCGGCCAAACGACACACCGCAACCCGACCTAGAGCTCAGCAGAGAGGTCCCCGTAGGTCTACATCCTAAGCACTCGGGGGTCTTGGGCCATCGCCCCTCGCCCTCCGGGTCGTTGCGCACATGGCTCAGATCCAAGCACCACCTCTGTCATGGATGGCGCCAATCACTCCATGCCGCACTGCTGAACTGGACGTCTGACAAAGCTTTCGGCTGATGCTACGATGCAGAGTGCCCATAACTGTTCCCATGTGATGGTTAGTGCTATCGGGCCAGAGGCCGACTCGGATCAAATATCTAAATCGTTAGTGTTTTGGTAGTGCGGTAACAAGCAGAGACTCACGATAGATGTGACCCCGTCGCCCCGTCTCGAGGACTTGCGCCAAGGGCTAGGAATGCCCGGCACGCCTCGTATTCGTCTCTCGGGTACCGTCCAGGTCATCCCGTCTTCACATCACTCGCGGGTACCCCTCAGGGTCGACCCGCCGTTCCAAGCAACAGTTGTAAAGTCCAAGTATTCGTGTGTCCATAACATCACGGAATCCGAGGTATCACCCTCGTTGGATTCCTACTCGATGTATCCGTCAAGGTGAACTCTGAGGAATCACCCTCGATGGGTTCACACTTGAGATGTTGCACGACAGCGTCGTTATATCCCAGAGCCCTAGTATCCATATCTCATCTCAAGTATCCAGTTCTAGTTGTATCGATCGGGATACAACTCCGAGCGTCCGTTACCGAGGATCCGACTATGCATAGATTAGTTCTTCCCTGCAGGGCTGCACCAAGTTACCCACCACGCTCGATTAACTCCGGCCGGACACACTTTTCTGGGTCATGCCCGGCCTCGGCCAAACGACACACCGCAACCCTACCTAGAGCTCAGCAGAGAGGTCCCCGTCGGTCTACATCCTAAGCGCTCGGGTGTCTTGGGCCATCGCCCCTCGCCCTCCGGGTCGTTGAGCACATGGCTCAGATCCAAGCACCACCTCTGTCGTGGATGGCGCCAATCACTCCATGCCGCACTGCTGAACTGGACGTCTGACAGAGCTTTCGGCTGATGCTACGATGCAGAGTGCCCATAACTGTTCCCACAAGATGGTTAGTGCTATCGGGCCAGGGGCCCACTCGGATCAAATATCCAAATCGTTAGTGTTTTGGTAGTGCGGTAACAAGCAGAGACTCATGATAGATGTGACCCCGTCGCCCCGTGTCGAGGACTTGTAGCAAGGGCTAGGAATGCCCGGCCACACCTCGTATTCGTCTCTCGGGTACCGTCCAGGTCATCCCGTCTTCACATCACTCGCGGGTACCCCTCAGGGTCGACCCGCCGTTCCAAGCAACAGTTGTAAAGTCCAAGTATTCGTGTGTCCATAACATCACGGAATCCGAGGTATCACCCTTGTTGGATTCCTACTCGATGTATCCATCAAGGTGAACTCGGAGGAATCACCCTCGATGGGTTCACACTTGAGATGTTGCACGACAGCATCGTTATCGGACGTGGTGAAGGAGGAACCACCCTCGGTGACCACGACCAAATAGCTACTCTACAGAGTTAACATCAGAAGTGCTATACGAGGTATCACCCTCGGCACTCGATAGTAACGCTGCAGTGTCGTACAACTAAGGGGGTGATGTGCGGTGCCGGGGCGTGGTTGTCGATCACGTTGATCGAGTCATCTGATAATCCAGCGGGGGAAACTGGGTCAAAGTGAGGGTCTCTGGTGGGTCTCTATCCAGCCTACACTAAGCAGTTTAGGATAAACAGGAAGGTATCAACATCAGTTACAAAAACAGGCTATGCAACAGAAGTAGGATAACAGTAGCAGCAGCTATTTTCTAATGCAAGCATAAGAGAGAAAAAATAGGCGATATCGACATGTTTAAAGGGGGGTGCTTGCCTGGTTGCTCGGCAGATGGAAAAGGAAATTCCGACGGTGAAGCAGTCGATCACCAATGCATCGTCAGCGGTCTCGGGGTCTACCGGGAAGAAAGGGGGGAAGAAACAATAAATAACAGAACAATCAAAGCATCACAAAACGTAACAACGCAGATACACGGTGCTAGGGGAGACCTGACGAAGGGCTACACGTTGCAGACGGAGCGACAAAACATCCAGAGATATTTTACCAGCTCCGGGCAATTATCGGTTAGATGAACCGGAGGGGAAAGTTCCATGTTTATCATGCTAGAGGCATGTGACAAGTATGAGGAGGGCATATTCGGATTCGTCTTATTGTTCTGAGCAACTTTCATATATAAAGTTTTTTGATCTGAGCTACGGTTTAATTTCTATGATTTTTCAAAGTTTTAGAAATTTCTGGAATTTATTTAATTATTTTAAATTCAAATTATCCAGAATAGTGAATGATGACATCATCATGACATCACCATGACGTCAGCAGGTCAAACCTGACCTGTGGGTCTAGTGGGACCCGCATGTCAGCCTCTGTGGGTTAACAGTGGATTAATTTTAACTAAACTGATTTATTTAGCTAGTAGGCCCCACATGTCATTTACTAAGTAGTATATCTAATTAAATTTAATTATTAAAACATTTTAATTAGTGGATTAAGCGGTGGGGCCCGCACGTCAGCATCACAAAGACGCCCAGTCAGCACGTTGACTGGTCAAACCAGTCAACGGGGACCCGTGGGGCCCAGCGTCAGTGGCACAGGGGGCCCACTTGCCAGGCCACGTCGGCGACGGCGCCGGAGACAGCTCCGGCGACCAAAAACACGGCAGCGCTCGCTGGAGACGGTCGGAATCGCGCTACGATGGCCCGTTTCGAGTGCAGCTACTTGCGTTCGAATGGGCACTTGATGCCGCGTCGTTCGGTGGCGGCATCGGACCAAATGGTCGCCGAAATCATGAATGGCGACGAGGTCAGCGGCGGCGATGTTCGGGCACCCATCGGCCTAGGCGCTAGAGGGCACGGGAGGGCACGTGCTCGTACTCGTTGGGCTCACGGGCGAGCATGACAGGGCCATGGCCACGGCCACGAGCTCGTCGGCGGCGAACAGAGCTCAGGCGTGGCGGCAACTAGCTACTGCGCGTGAAGGGGATAACGGAGGGGAGCAGGAGGCGGAGGAGCTCACCGCGCGGCTCACACGGAGGCCCGTGGTGGTTTAGTAGCTGCAGAACGGTGGGGTTTGTCGGAGAAGCACCGGCGATCGAAGCAAAGGGGGCGGCTCGATCCCGGCGATGCAGAGCCCTCCTGCTCATGCTCGTGGTCGAGGACGGGGTAGTTGGGGACGGCGGAGGCGACGGACAGGTCGGTGAAGCGAGGCGGTGGCTGTGGCCGCGGTGACAACGGTGAACGGCGGCGACCGCGCTCGGGCGCCGATGGAAACGAGGGGGAGAGAGCATGGGGAGAGGGGAGGAGTGGATGAGGAGGCCAGTGGGAACGCACGGGCTTCGGCCTTATCACCTCGTCGAGCCGCGGGCGTCGGTGGACGTCGCGCTGTCGGCGGCTCGCCGGCGCGGCCAAGCGCGTGGTGACACGCAGGTGAGAGGGAGAGGGAGATGGGCCTGGTGGGCTGGTTTGGGGCACTGTGCACTTAGGCCCAGTGCACAGTGTCTCTTTTCCTTTTTCCTTTTTCTGTTTCTGCATTTTTCTTTTTCCAGAGATGGTTTTTGAACTAAAAGGGCTGCCAAATGATTTTGTTCAAATGTGAAACTTGATCACACAAGTACATTGGGATATTCTGCATTGCCACAAAAAGTTTGAGCAATTTTGGAATTCATTTGGATTTTCCAAAAAATGGAAATGGCATTTTTAGTGCTGATCTGGCAATGTTTTAAATGCTCTGGCTCATTTCAAGTTGATGGAGATGTTGTGTTCCTTAACAACATTTGTTTTGGAATATTTGCTAGAATATGAACATTTTTCCAGCAATTTTTGAACCACTTTATTTTGCACTTGAATTTGAATTGATTTTCAGAGAGAAATTTGAATTGATTTGTTTAACGAATATGACCAAGCTCTGCAAATGAAAATGACTTGGCAATATTAGCAGAGTGTCACAGTGATTATTACACAGGGGTGTTACAACTCGAACGGTAATGTATTAATTTTCCGAGTAGGATGGAACCAACGTAATAGTTTTATTTGGAGAATCAGTGATTACACTAGAATGCTAGGTGAATGAAAATCACACGAATGTACTGACTCATTTTATCATGATAATGTGTAGTTACTCCCTTGTTAATATTATGGAGCACACATGAAGCTAAAGTGTCAAGCTTCCCAGTCTAATGTAGATCATGATTATATTTCTGACCAGTCAGCGTTGTTTATAACAGGTATCTGATACGTCTCCAACATATCTATAATTTTTTATTGTTCAATGCTATTATATTATCAATCTTGGATGTTTTATATACATTTGCTAGCAACTTTATGTTATTTTTTGGGGACTAACCTATTAACTTAGTGCCCAGTGACAGTTGCTATTTTTTGCTTGTTTTTTACTTTGCAGAATATCAATACCAAACAAAGTCCAAATGCCACAAAACTTTTTTGAGATTTTTTCTGGCAATAAGAGACCCTGGAAGCTTCTGGAGGCCACTAGAAGATGGGCCAGTGGCCCACTAGGCACCAAGGCGCGCCAGGGTCCTCTGGCGCGCCCTGGTGGGTAGTGGGGCCCACATGGCTCCGTTTGACCTACCTCCACCTCTATAAATACTCTGAAATCCCAAAACCCTTAGGGGAGTCGACGAAATACTTTTTCCGCCGCCGCAAGTTCCAGAACCACGAGATCCAATCTTGAGGACTTTTCTGGCACTCTGTCGGAGGGAGCAACGATCACGAAGGGGTTCTTCGTCATCCTTGCTGCGCCTCCGATGATGCGTGAGTAGTTTACCACAGACCTACGAGTCCTTAGTTAGTAGCTAGATGGCTTCTTCTCTCTTTTTGATCTTCAATACAATGTTCTTCTCGATGTTCTTGGAGATATATTTGATGTAATGACTTTTTGCGGTGTGTTTGTTGGGATTCGGTGAATTATGAGTTTATGATCAGATCTATCCATGAATATTATTTGAGTTTTCTCTGAACTCTTTTATGCATGATTGTTATAGCCTCGTATTTCTTCTCCAATTTATTGGTTTGGTTTGGCCAACTAGATTGATTTATCTTGCCATGGGAAGAGGTGCTTTGTGATGGGTTCGATCTTGCGGTGCTCAATCTCAGTGACAGAAAGAGACATGACACGCATGTATCATTACTATTAAGGGTAACAAGATGGGATTTATTTCATACGTGAGTTTATCTTGTCTACATCATGTCATCTTGCTTAAAGCATTACTCCGTTCTTTCATGAACTTAATACACTAGATGCATACTGGATAGCGGTCGATGTGTGGAGTAATAGTAGTAGATACAGAATCATTTCGGTCTACTAATCTTGGACGTGATGCCTATATACATGATCATTGCCTTGGATATCGTCATAATTATTTGCTTTTCTGTCAATTGCCCAACAGTAATTTGTTTACCCACCGTATGCTATTTTCTCGAGAGAAGCCTCTAGTGAAAACTATGGGCCCGGATCTATTTTCTATCATATATTAAAATCAAAAATACTTTGCTGCAATTTTATTTTATTTATTTTATTTTGTATTTTTTTAGATCTATTTATCAAAACCTATACAATTTAATTTATCTCAATACCGTTGAGGGATTAACAACCCCTCTACGCGTTGGGTTGTGTGACGCCCCCGGCTTAATCGTGCACTAATCATACACGCAAATGCACACGATCAAGCCTAAGGACTCACTTGAAGATATCACAACACAACTCTAGACACAAATTAAAATAATACAAGCTTTATATTACAAGCTAGGGGCCTCGAGGGCTCGAATACATAATCTCGCTTACAAGCGTCAGCGGAAGCATCAGATATCTGAGTACAGATATAAAAGAAAGACACATAGGCCTTTAAAAGGCGGGGCAAAAGAAAACACTATGATCAAAAAGGCGCATGCCTCCTGCCTGGGACCCTCCGAACCTACTCCTGGTCGTCAGCCAACTCGTAGTAGTAACCACCCTCGGGGTAGTAGTAGCAGTCGTCGATGGGGGTAGCTGTCTCAGGGGCTCCGTCATCTGGTTGCATCAAACGGATATGGGGAAAAAGAGGAAGCAAAGCAACCGTGAGTACTCATCCGAAGTACTCAGCAAGCAAGGATCTACACTACATATGCAACATTATCAAAGAAAGGTTGTATATGTGGACTGGGCTGCAGAAATGCCAGAATAGAGAGAAGGCCTAGTCCTATCGAAGACTAGCATCTTCAGCGGTCTTGCAGCATTAGAAGAGTGTAGATTAGCACAGAATAAAGTAGTAGTAGCGTTATCAACCTCGCCCAGAGATCCTTCCTTGATTCCCTGCGAGAAAGCAATCCCAGAGCCATACTACCCATTTCTCATCACAAGTATCCAGTTCTAGTTGTATTGATCGGGATACAACTCCGAGCGTCCGTTACCGAGGATCCGGCTATGCATAGATATTTTTCTTCCCTGCAGGGGTGCACCAACTTACCCACCACGCTCGATTAACTCCGGCCGGACACATTTTTCTGGGTCATGCCCGGCCTCGGCCAAACGATACGCCACAACCCGACCTAGGCTTAACAAAGAGGTCAGCACGCCGGACTAACCCTATGCCCCCAGGGGTCTTGGGCCATCGCCCCGGACGCTCCTGCATGTTGCGAACGCGGCCGGTGAGCAGACCTAGCCCCCCTTATACAAGTGCAGGGCGTTACCAGTCCAACCCAGCGCGCGCCACTCAGTCGCTGACGTCTATTAAGCTTCGGCTGATGCATACGACGCAGAGTGCCCATAACTGTTCCCACGTGATGGTTAGTGCTATCGGGCCAAAGGCCCACTCGGATCAAATATCCAAATCGTTAGTGTGTTGGCAGCGTGCGGTAACGAGCAGAGACTCACGATCGATGTGACCCCGTCGCCCCGTCTCGAGGACTTGCTGCAAGGGCTAAGAATGCCCGGCCGCGCCTCGTAATTATCTCTCGGGTACCCTCCAGGTCAACCCGACTCCATATCACTCGCCACTTAGGCTCATGCGGGTACCCCTCAGGGTCGACCCGCCTTTCCAAGTAACAGCTGTAAAGTCCAAGTATCCGTGTGTCCATAACATCAGGGGAATCCGAGGTATCACCCTCGTTGGATTCCTACTCGATGTAACCGTCAAGGTGAACTCGGAGGAATCACCCTCGATGGGTTCACACTTGAGGTGTTGCACGACAGCGTCGTTATTGGGAGTGGTGAAGGAGGAATTACCCTCGATGACCACGACCGAATAGCTACTCTACAGAGTTAACATCAGAAGTGCTAAATGAGGTATCGCCCTGTGACGACCCCGGCTTAATCGTGCACTAATCATACACGCAAATGCGCACGATCAAGCCTAAGGACTCACTTGAAGATATCACAACACAACTCTAAAACATAAATAAAGTCATACAAGCTTTATATTACAAGCCAGGGCCTCGAGGGCTAGAATACATAGCTCGATGGCATACAAGCGTCAGTGGAAGCATTAGATATCTGGGTACAGATATATTACAGAGAGAGAAATAGGCCTTCACAGAGGCGGGGTAAAATAAAATACTACGATCGAAAGGCGTAGGCCTCCTGCCCTGGACCCTCCGATCCTACTCCTGGTCGTCAGTCGGCTCCTCGTAGTAGTAGTACTCGCCAGGCGGGTAGTAGTACTGGTCGTCGGCTGGGGCGTCTGGCTCAGGGGCTCCGTCGTCTGGTGGCATCAATTGGATATGGGGGAAAAAGAAAATAAAGCAAACGTGAGTACTCATCCGAAGTACTCAGCAAGCAAGGATCTACACTACATATGCATCATTTTCAAAGGAATGGCTGTATATGTGGACTGGGCTACAGAAATGCCAGAATAGAGGGGGAAAGCCTAGTCCTATCGAAGACTAGCATCTTCAACAATCTTCAGCAGTCTTTCAGCATGAGAAGAGAGCAGATTACATAAAGTAAAGTAGTAGTAGTAGTATCATCAACCTCGACCTGAGATCCTTTCTCGACTCCCTGCGAGAAAGCAATCCCAGAGCCGTACTATCCAGTTCTCATCACATGTTCTAGTTGTACCGATCGGGATACAACTCCGAGTGTCCGTTACCGTAGGACAGGCTATCGATAGAAGTTTCTTCCCTGCAGGGGTGCACCAACTTACCCACCACGCTCGCTTAACTCTGGCCGGACACACTTTTCTGGGTCATGCCCGGCCTCGGCCAAGCAACACGCCACAACCCGACCAAATACCTAACAGAGAGGTCAGCACGCCGGACTAAACCTATGCCCCCAGGGGTCTTGGGCCATCGCCCCGGGAACTCCTGCACGTTATGTGCACCGCCGGTGAGCAGACCTAGCAACCCCTTATACAAGCGCGGTTGCGTTCCCAGTCCAACCCAGCGTGTGCCGCATCAGTCGCTGACGTCCATTAAGCTCCGGCTGAAGTATACGACGCAGAACGCCCATACTATGCCCACGTGATGGTTAGCGCTATTGGGCCAGAGGCCCCTCGGATCAAATATCCAAATCGTAGCGGATTAGGAGCGCGCGGAAACGAGCAGAGACTCACGATCGATGTGACCCTGTCGCCCCATCTCGAGGACTTGCGGCAAGGGCTAAGAATGCCTGGCCACGCCTCGTAGTTATCTCGCGGGCACCATCCAGGTCAACCCGACTCCACATCACTTCGCGTTAAGCTCGCGCGGGTACCCCTCAGGGCCGACTCGTCTTTAGTATCATGGTTTAGTGCAAGTCCACTCATCAATAGTAACTGTGTGTCTGACACCGAAGGGAACCCTGAGGAGTCACCCTCGATGGAATTCCCGCTCGATGTTATCATCAAGGTGAACGAAGGAGGAATCACCCTCGAGGTCCACACTTGAGGAGTTGCGCGACGATGTCGTTATCGGGGGTGGTGTAGGAGGAATCACCCTCGCTTACCACGACCGATTAACTAACCTACAAGGTTATCATCACAAGTGCTGACGAGGTATCACCCTCGGCACTCGACGGTAACCCAGCAGTGTCGGCAACTAAGGGGTAGTGATGTGCGGTGCCAGGGTCTGGTCTTCAATCCCGATGATCGGGTCTTCTGATGTCCAGCAGGGTAGTCGGGATCAAGTGGGGGTCTCTGTCGTGTCTCTACCCAGCCTATACTAAGCAGTCTAGGATAACCAGTAAGGTAACAAAGCAGGGTACAATAATCAGGCTATGCAGCAGATATAGGAAAACAGTAGCAGTAGCAGTTCTAACGCAAGCATAAGAGAGAAGGGAATAGGCGATATAGGCATGCTCAAAATGGGGGTGCTTGCCTGTTTGCTCGGGGGCAAGGGCAAGGTCTTCAGTAGTATCATCGGGGACGTAGTCGTACTCCTGTGCGGCGTCTGCCTCGGGAGCTACGTCAACGTCGGGGTCTACCGAGAGAGAAGAGGGGGAAGAAACAGGTAAACATAATGCAAACAAATGCAATACGGTGCGTGTGATGCTATGATGCAGTGCAGGGTTGCCTAATTATGCATCTAAGTCATTTTAGTTATTTTTATAATTATTCTGGGATTTATTATCCGATGGGTGTGCACTATTCATCTGCCGGATTCGGGTCCGGAGTTACGAGTTCTTCTACGTAGGGGGTTCCGATGGAGAAACAGACGGCACGATCAGACTCGTCTCGTCGTTCTGAGCAACTTTCATGTTTTAACTTTTTCGATCCGAGCTACGGTTTAAAAGTTATTAATTTTTAAAGATTATATGAATTTCTGGAATTATTTTATTTATCAGAAAATGAATTATGACATCAGCATTGCGTCATAGTGATGTCAGCAGGTCAACTGCGGTTGACCAGGGTCAAACCTGACATGTGGGTCCAGTGGGACCCACATGTCAGTCTCTGTTTAGTCTAACAGTGGATTAACTTAAACCACAGGGTTAATTAGGGGGCGGGCCCCACTTATCAGTGAGACATTAGGTTAATCTAATTAATTTTATTTATTTAACTATTCAATTAGTCTAATTAATCGCGGGGGCCCACATGTCAGTGAGAGGGGATGAACAGTAACCACGGTTGACCGTGGTCAACGTGGTCAAAATGGCCAGGGGGCCCACTGGTCAGCGTCACTGAGCGGGCCCCACGCCTTGCCAGGTCAGTGGAGTCGCCGGAGTAGCTCCGGCGAGCCTCCCGCGGCGGCGAACTCGCCGGAGGGCGTCGGATTTCCTCTAGGAGGCACCAAATCGCGCAGGGTTTGCGGTGTTCGAACGGGCGCTCTGAGCCGCGTCGAGTGGTGGCATTTGCTCGGCCTAAAACGGCGTAAATTGACGGCGACGAGCTACGCGGCGGCCGCCGGAGTTCGGTCATCGACGGGATCGAGGCAGCAGCGCGCAAGTGAGCAAGTGGCGGGGCTAACGAGAACCTACTCGATGCACTGAGCGCAAAGGGCTCGGCCCGGTGACCATTTGGTCATCGGAAGGGCGCCGGCGACGAGCAGAGGCGGAGGCACGTTCGAGCACTCGCCGGGCTAGATTCTAGAGAGCACGGGGAAGTGCGTGTGTGGGTGCGTTCGGCTCCTGGAAGCACCAGGAGCACGATGCCGTGCTCAGGCAGGCATGGCAGAGGTCAGGACCACGGCGACGAGGCGCTCAGCGGCGGCGAGCTCACGACATCGACGCCAGCTAGCTGTAGGCGTCGACGGGCAGCGCAAGGCATCGGGGAGGGAGAAGGGAAGCTCACCGAGTGGTCACGAAAGACCGTTGTCAGGTTAGTAGCAGCAGGGCTCGTCGGAGAGGAAGGGGATCGCCGGAGTCCGAGGAGGAAGACGACGCCGAACGGCAGCTGCAGGGCCTCCCCGCTCCAGCTGAAGGCACCAGAGGAAGTGGCCGACCGCAGCGGGGCTGGCGGACACGGTCGGCAGGCACGGGACCGTGTGTGGCCACGACAAACGGCGAAGTGCGGCGACGACGGCGCTCGGTGGCCGGATCTGGGAGGGAGCGAGGGGCGGAGCGAGCGAGGGGTGAGAGGGGAGAGTGAACGAGAGAAGTGGATAGGAACGGAGAGGAGGTGGATCGAGCTCCTCCTTATCCTCTGGCTGTCGGTGGCGTTGGCGCCATCGCCGTGTCGCTGCCCGGCTGGCGCGGGCGCGCACGGCCAGGGGCGCGCCGACACGCACGAGGAGGGAGGTGAGGTGTGCCGCTGTTGGACTGGGCCGCACACTGTGCACTTAGGCCCAGCCAACAATAGCGTTTTCCTTTTTCTTATTTCTCTTCTCCCTTTTCTTTTATTCCTTTTTCTGTTTCAAAAAGATTAAGCCACTTGTGCTCTTTTGTAAAATGTGGGAGTTGGCCCAAATATTGCAATGCAATATTAGCTCTCACCAAAAAGTGGTTTGAACAGTTTTGGAAGCCATTTGATTTAGTAACGATTTTAAATGAATTTAATATTGCTGTTTTGGGTGCTGTTTCAACTAGTTAGAGTCACTTGTCCAACTCCAAATATTTTGATATTGATTTTAGAAATGTTCCTGGATTATTGGCCATTTAATGAACATTTTCCCAACAGAGTTTGAACAACTTTATATTTCACTTTTGAATTTGAGTTGATTTTCAGATGTGAATTTGAATTGGATCATTAACCCTTATGACTTGGCACTGCAAATGATCATGACTTGGCAGTTTTAACAGAGTGTCACAGAGTTTATTACAAGGGGGTGTTACAAGTTCTCCTCCTCTAAAAGAAATTCTCGTCCCGAGAATTTAGGAGGTAGAAGGAAAGAGTCCGGGATATTCTTCCCGAAGATGATCCTCGCGTTCCCAAGTGGCTTCATCTTCAGTGTGATTCGACCACTGCACTTTTAGGAACTTGGTCATCTTCTGACGAGTACCACGCTCAGCTTCATCGAGGATGCGGATCGGATGCTCCTTATAGGAAAGATCATCTTGTAACTCGAGCATCTCATGATCCACTGCACGGTGCGGGGATTCCTTGAAGCACTTACGAAGTTGCGACACGTGGAAGACATCATGAATATGGGAGAATTGCGGTGGCAACTCCAATTTATATGCCACCTGTCCACGTCTAGCCACGATGCGGAAAGGACCAATATAGCGAGGTGCTAGCTTGCCCTTGATTCCGAAACGACGGGTGCCCTTCATCGGAGTGACACGAAGATAGGCTTGATCACCAGGTTGATAGATCACACCCCATCGCTTACGATCATAATTACTCTTCTGACGGTCTTGAGCTGCTTTGAGATTCTCCCGGACAATTCGGACTTGTTCTTCGGCATGCTGAATAATGTCCGGTCCAACAAGAGGTCGTTCCCCAGTTTCTGACCAATTCAGAGGGGTTCGACATTTACGACCATAAAGAACCTCAAAGGGGGCCATTTTCAAGCTGGCTTGATAGCTGTTGTTATAAGAGAACTCGGCATACGGGAGTGATTCCTCCCATTTCTTACCGAAGGATATAACACAAGCTCGAAGCATATCTTCAAGCACTTGATTAACGCGCTCGACTTGGCTTTGGATTGTGGGTGATAAGCTGAACTCCAGGTAATATGAGTTCCCATTGCTTTTTGGAAACTTTCCCAGAAATGGCCAGTGAAAATGCTGCCACGGTCTGAACTGATTTCCTTGGGAATACCATGGAGTGAAACAATTCTGGAGATATATAACTCTGCTAACTGACTAGCAGTAATAGTCTCCTTAACTGGCAGAAAGTGTGCAACCTTGGAGAGTTGGTCGACGACGACAAGAATGGCATCATGACCCTTCTGAGACTTGGGAAGACCAGTAATGAAGTCCATTTGCACTTTATCCCACTTCCATAGAGGAATAGGGAGCGGTTGCAGAATTCCAGCAGGTTTCTGATGTTCTGCCTTCACGCGACGACAAACGTCACACTCGGCAACATAACGAGCAATATCTTGCTTCATTCTAGACCACCAGTACCTTTGACGAAGATCTCGATACATTTTGGTACTACCCGGATGGATAGATAGCGGTGTATCATGGGCCTCCTTCATGACTTTGTCAGTCATCAGCTCGAAGCGAGGTACTACAATGCGGTCTCGGAAGTACAAGGTTCCATCTTCAGCAATCGAGAAATCCCTGTACTTTTGAAGGTGAAGCTCTTTCTTCATTAGATCAATTTCAGCATCCTTAGATTGCGCAATCTTGACAGCTTTCTCAAGATCTGACTGTATCACAAGGTTATTAAGAGAACCTTGCGGAATAATGCAGAGATTCAGCTTGCGCAATTCTTCATATAGCTGGGGTTGAGCTTGTTTTACCATGAGGTTACTACAGTATGACTTGCGGCTCAAAGCATCAGCCATCACATTAGCTTTGCCGGGAGTGTATGAAATTCCACAGTCATAATCGGTGATTGTTTCCAACCAACGCTGCTGACGAAGATTAAGTTCCGGTTGAGTGAATAGGTACTTCAAGCTCTGATGATCGGTGTAAATCTCACACCGATTACCAAGGAGGTAATGACGCCACTGCTTCAAAGCATAAATGACAGCAGCAAGTTCGAGGTCATGCACTGGGTAATTCTCTTCATGTGGACGCAGTTGTCGCGAAGCATAAGCAATAACTCTTCGCTCTTGCATTAGGACACAACCTAGTCCTTGGCGAGATGCGTCGCAGAAGATCACGAAATCTTTACGAGAGTCTGGAGGAGCAAGGACTGGAGCAGAAGTCAGCTTGTCCTTGAGGGTCTGGAAGCTTTCCTGACATTTGTCTGTCCACTCAAACTTAACGCCTTTGTGAAGCAGATTAGTCAGGGGCTTGGCAATCTTGGAGAAATTCTCAATGAAACGGCGACAATAACTTGCAAGCCCGAGAAAACTTCTGACTTGCTTGACATTCTTCGGAGGGGTCCAGTCAAGAATAGCCTGAACTCGCTCCGGGTTAACTGCAATACCATCCTTGGAGATGACATGTCCAAGGTAGGTTACCTCGGAAAGCCAGAATTCACACTTAGAGTACTTGGCATATAATTGGTGCTCTCGAAGTCTCTCCAGAACTAGTCGAAGGTGCTTAGCATGTTCTTCTTTGTTCTTCGAATAAACCAGAATATCATCCAGATATACCACGACGAATTTGTCGAGGTAATCCATGAATATGTAATTCATTAGGTGGGAGAATGTAGCTGGAGCGTTTGTTAAACCAAACGACATGACTATGTACTCGTAAGAACCATAACGAGTAACAAATGCAGTCTTCGGAATATCCTCTTCGTGGACACGGATCTGGTGATAACCCAACCTCAAGTCGAGTTTAGAAAACACCGAAGATCCTGCGAGTTGGTCATATAAACCGTTGATCCGGGGAAGTGGATATTTATTCTGAATGGTTGCCTGGTTGATAGGACGATAATCTTGGACCAACCTATTCGTTCCATCTTTCTTCTTGACGAAAAGAGACGGTGCTCCCCATGCAGAGGAACTGGGGTGAATGAAACCCTTCCTTAAGGATTTATCAATTTCTTCCTTAAGCTCGATGAGGTGGTGCGGAGGCATCTTGTAGGGACGCTTCGTAATAGGAGTGGTGCCAGGCTTCAAGTCGATGACGAACTCGACAGCTCTAGCAGGGGGTATTCCTGGAAGTTCTTCTGGAAAAACATCCGGGAAGTCACAGGCTACTGGGATATTCTCGATCCCATCAAGTGGAGAAGCATTCAACGCGTTCAAGGCATAAATTTGAGCCTCAGCGTTCTGGGTAAGGTGAGCTTGATAGTTCACTATCTCGGTCGAGGGATGTAGAAGGTGTACCACTTTAGTGGCACAGTTGATTGAGGCGTAGTGGGCCTTCAACCAATCCATTCCCAAAATAAGATCAATACCAGAGGAGTTGAGAATAATGGGGGATGCTCGGAACTCTAACCCTTCGATATTAATCACAACATCAGGGCTAACCAAGGAGGTTTGACAGTGTCCCGCGGGAGTATTTACTCGTATCTTTTGGGGTAGCATATCACATTTAACTTCATGCATGAGTGCGAATTTATCCGACATAAATGAATGCGATGCTCCTGAATCAAATAAAACGGATGCAGGTACTGAATTAACGAGAAGTGTACCCATCACAGTATCTGGTTGATTTGGAGCTTCAGACATGTTGACGTGGTAGTACTGCCCACGACCATAAGAAGGTCTGGCATTATAGTTGCGTTATTGGGGAATACCACGGCCAATACCACGGCCAGCAGAAGGGAGAGCCAGTTGATTCTGATTCTGAGAACAATCTCTAGCACGGTGACCTGGCTTGCCACACTTGAAGCATAGTCCGCTGTCAGGACGAGGTGCTGGAGCTCGAGGTGCTGGAGTTGGTAGAGGCTGTCTCGGTGGTGGAGGTGGCAGGCGTGGTGCAGCATAAGAGGGCCTGTTTGCAGGGGCTGCTGAACGGAACATGCCTTGGGGAAACCAGATGCGTCGCTTCTGGGAAGACGAGCCCGAAGATGAGCCCGACTCACGGGTGCGTCTGGACGCTTCCTTGTGCTTCTTAAGTCCAGTTTCAACCATGATGGCCTTATTCACCAAGGTGGCGAAATCAGGGTAATCTTGAACAAGAAGGGCTAACTGAATGTCATGGTGCAGTCCTTCACGAAACTTCTCCTGTCTGCGTTCATCAGTAGGAATGTCCTCTTCAGCGTAACGAGATAAGTCTAGAAACTCACGCTGATAGACTTCCACAGTCTTGTTTCCTTGGACAAGGCTACGGAACTCAGCCTTCTTCCTAGCTATGACAGCTACAGGAATGTAGCGGGCACGGAAAGCAATCTTGAACTCTGCCCAAGTGACGACAGTACCAGGCGGCAGAGTCTGTCGGTGAGTGGCCCACCATTGGGCTGCGGGACCCTTAAGAAGATATGTCGCAAAAGTGACATAGTTAATTTCGGCGACGCCAGTAGACTCCATCTCATGAGAGATATCACGCAGCCAGTCATCTGCATCCAGTGGGTTGACTGTGTTGCGGAAAAACGATGGACTGAGCCTCATGAACTCTGGTAAGGTAATGGATGGTTGCTGCTGATTAGCATCAGGACGAGGGAATTGCTGCATAATCCCCGTCATAAACTGGCGGTTGAGTTCAAACTGTTGCATCATCGCTGCCATGTAATCAGGTGGTGGCGGCGGTGGCGGGTTGTTGTCAGCCATCCTGCTATTCCAACAGGGGTATTTCAGCGATAGCTTATGCAAGTGTTTAACAATAAACATGAGGTAACTCGACATTATTGAAAGAGTGCAATAGATGCTTAAAGTAGTCATTAAGACATACAGATCCATACACAGTCGGTTAAAATCGGGCAGCATAACGGCGCAAATTGAAAAACTAGAGACACACTAGGCGGCACGCGGTAAGGAAGTACACAACGTGACATAGCAAAGGCTACATCAGCGTCGGAGAAAACCACGGAAACGGGGTAACTGCAAGTGCGGACGACGAATGTTCGTCGCGGCAGGATCCTGTGCTCCATGTGCACTCTGATGCAGAACCCGGTCTCGAACTGTAAGAAGAGGTCCACGTGCAGGCGTGTGACCTCCCACTGCAGGCCAATCAATACCCGGCGGCATCTCGGTCCTGCGTGGGTAAAGAATATCCTCCGGATGTATCCCTGCGTGAACAGCTGGTAGCAACTGTGTCATTGCCTCGTAGTAGCGTGCTCGAGTGGCGAACAACTCGACGGCAAGAGCCCAAACAGTGCGATCCAGAGCCTGAGTGCACTGAATCAGAACCTGCGGGTCGTAGCGTCGAGACTCGTACGGGGCACAGATAGCTGTGTAAAATCCAGTAGCATCTCCAACAGGTGCATACGGAATGTACCGAAACACAGTATCATCCAAGTTAGCATTGTGCTCTCCTCGGAGATGTGCGACAGCAGAGTAGGCGGCATCATGTACTGCCATCTCAATCGTCACGCCTAATCCATGAAAAAGGTGTAGCTCAGTGTCTGAGTTGTTCTGCTGATCATAAATCCGAACTTCAGCATAGTACTGTTCCTGGTTGAACTCACGGTAAACCTCATAGACCATGTACTCGGGATACCAGCGGTAACCCAGTCTACTCAGGAGGGCGATCAGAACAGCTGGAAATCCAGGGGCATCACGAGCCCAAGTGCGACGCACAAGCTGGGTCGTAGGCCGCGGTGGAAACAGTCGATCCATCTGAAACAGAGAAGTTCAGGGTTGTCATAAGACAATGAGAAGCATAACCGATCCCGGAAGGAAAGGTTAAACAAAACAATGGAAAGGAAAATGATTATCAGACTAATCAGATCAACGTCAGGGAAATCGCACTGAATCCAGCTCTCCGGGTGGATAGAATTAACGAGATCCTAAATGTCGGTGTTAGTAAATTTTATTAAACCCGAATAGATGAGAGATTAGAATCCTAGAGTAAAGACGAGGAATAAAAGATCCTAATTCCACCCAGTTGGCAATGTGGGCCCGTAAGCCACACAGCCAAGTTAGTAAAATCAGTTTTTGACTTCTAGACTCAACTTCGGCCAAGGAATTGGGAAGGGGGATACCTAGAGGCAGTCGGCTCTGATACCAACCTGTGATGACCCCGGCTTAATCGTGCACTAATCATACACGCAAATGCGCACGATCAAGCCTAAGGACTCACTTGAAGATATCACAACACAACTCTAAAACATAAATAAAGTCATACAAGCTTTATATTACAAGCCAGGGCCTCGAGGGCTAGAATACATAGCTCGATGGCATACAAGCGTCAGCGGAAGCATTAGATATCTGGGTACAGATATATTACAGAGAGAGAAATAGGCCTTCACAGAGGCGGGGTAAAATAAAATACTACGATCGAAAGGCGTAGGCCTCCTGCCCTGGACCCTCCGATCCTACTCCTGGTCGTCAGTCGGCTCCTCGTAGTAGTAGTACTCGCCAGGCGGGTAGTAGTACTGGTCGTCGGCTAGGGCGTCTGGCTCAGGGGCTCCGTCGTCTGGTGGCATCAATTGGATATGGGGGAAAAAGAAAATAAAGCAAACGTGAGTACTCATCCGAAGTACTCAGCAAGCAAGGATCTACACTACATATGCATCATTTTCAAAGGAATGGCTGTATATGTGGACTGGGCTGCAGAAATGCCAGAATAGAGGGGGAAAGCCTAGTCCTATCGAAGACTAGCATCTTCAACAATCTTCAGCAGTCTTTCAGCATGAGAAGAGAGCAGATTACATAAAGTAAAGTAGTAGTAGTATCATCAACCTCGACCTGAGATCCTTTCTCGACTCCCTGCGAGAAAGCAATCCCAGAGCCGTACTATCCAGTTCTCATCACATGTTCTAGTTGTACCGATCGGGATACAACTCCGAGTGTCCGTTACCGTAGGACAGGCTATCGATAGAAGTTTCTTCCCTACAGGGGTGCACCAACTTACCCACCACGCTCGCTTAACTCTGGCCGGACACACTTTTCTGGGTCATGCCCGGCCTCGGCCAAGCAACACGCCGCAACCCGACCAAATACCTAACAGAGAGGTCAGCACGCCGGACTAAACCTATGCCCCCAGGGGTCTTGGGCCATCGCCCCGGGAACTCCTACACGTTACGTGCACCGCCGGTGAGCAGACCTAGCAACCCCTTATACAAGCGCGGTTGCGTTCCCAGTCCAACCCAGCGTGTGCCGCATCAGTCGCTGACGTCCATTAAGCTCCGGCTGAAGTATACGACGCAGAACACCCATACTATGCCCACGTGATGGTTAGTGCTATCGGGCTAGAGGCCCCTCGGATCAAATATCCAAATCGTAGTGGATTAGGAGCGCGCGGAAATGAGCAGAGACTCATGATCGATGTGACCCCATCGCCCCGTCTCGAGGACTTGCGGCAAGGGCTAAGAATGCCCGGCCACGCCTCGTAGTTATCTCGCGGGCACCATCCAGGTCAACCCGACTCCACATCACTTCGCGTTAAGCTCGCGCGGGTACCCCTCAGGCCCGACCCGTCTTTAGTATCATGGTTTAGTGCAAGTCCGCTCATCAATAGTAACTGTGTGTCTGACACCGAAGGGAGCCCTGAGGAGTCACCCTCGATGGAATTCCCGCTCGATGTTATCATCAAGGTGAACGAAGGAGGAATCACCCTCGAGGTCCACACTTGAGGAGTTGCGCGACGATGTCGTTATCGGGGGTGGTGTAGGAGGAATCACCCTCGCTTACCACGACCGATTAACTAACCTACAAGGTTATCATCACAAGTGCTGACGAGGTATCACCCTCGGCACTCGACGGTAACCCAGCAGTGTCGGCAACTAAGGGGTAGTGATGTGCGGTGCCAGGGTCTGGTCTTCAATCCCGATGATCGGGTCTTCTGATGTCCAGCAGGGCAGTCGGGATCAAGTGGGGGTCTCTGTCGTGTCTCTACCCAGCCTATACTAAGCAGTCTAGGATAACCAGTAAGGTAACAAAGCAGGGTACAATAATCAGGCTATGCAGCAGATATAGGAAAACAGTAGCAGTAGCAGTTCTAATGCAAGCATAAGAGAGAAGGGAATAGGCGATATAGGCATGCTCAAAATGGGGGTGCTTGCCTGTTTGCTCGGGGGCAAGGGCAAGGTCTTCAGTAGTATCGTCGGGGACGTAGTCGTACTCCTGTGCGGCGTCTGCCTCGGGAGCTACGTCAACGTCGGGGTCTACCGAGAGAGAAGAGGGGGAAGAAACAGGTAAACATAATGCAAACAAATGCAATACGGTGCGTGTGATGCTATGATGCAGTGCAGGGTTGCCTAATTATGCATCTAAGTCATTTTAGTTATTTTTATAATTATTCTGGGATTTATTATCCGATGGGTGTGCACTATTCATCTGCCGGATTCGGGTCCGGAGTTACGAGTTCTTCTACGTAGGGGGTTCCGATGGAGAAATAGACGGCACGATCAGACTCGTCTCGTCGTTCTGAGCAACTTTCATGTTTTAACTTTTTCGATCCGAGCTACGGTTTAAAAGTTATTAATTTTTAAAGATTATATTAATTTCTGGAATTATTTTATTTATCAGAAAATGAATTATGACGTCAGCATTGCGTCATAGTGACGTCAGCAGGTCAACTGCGGTTGACCAGGGTCAAACCTGACATGTGGGTCCAGTGGGACCCACATGTCAGTCTCTGTTTAGTCTAACAGTGGATTAACTTAAACCACAGGGTTAATTAGGGGGCGGGCCCCACTTGTCAGTGAGACATTAGGTTAATCTAATTAATTTTATTTATTTAACTATTCAATTAGTCTAATTAATCACGGGGGCCCACATGTCAGTGAGAGGGGATGAACAGTAACCACAGTTGACCGTGGTCAACGTGGTCAAAATGGCCAGGGGGCCCACTGGTCAGCGTCACTGAGCGGGCCCCACGCCTTGCCAGGTCAGCGGAGTCGCCGGAGTAGCTCTGGCGAGCCTCCCGCGGCGGCGAACTCGCCGGAGGGCGTCGGATTTCCTCTAGGAGGCACCAAATCGCGCGGGGTTTACGGTGTTCGAACGGGCGCTCTGAGCCGCGTCGAGTGGTGGCATTTGCTCGGCCTAAAACGGCGTAAATTGACGGCGGCGAGCTACGCGGCGGCCGCTGGAGTTCGGTCATCGACGGGATCGAGGCAGCAGCGCGCAAGTGAGCAAGTGGCGGGGCTAACGAGTACCTACTCGATGCGCTGAGCGTAATGGGCTCGGCTCGGTGACCATTTGGTCATCGGAAGGGCGCCGGCGACGAGCAGAGGCGGAGGCGCGTTCGAGCACTCGCCGGGCTAGATGCTAGAGAGCACGGGGAAGTGCGTGTGTGGGTGCGTTCGGCTCCTGGAAGCACCAGGAGCACGATGCCGTGCTCAGGCAGGCATGGCAGAGGTCAGGACCACGGCGACGAGGCGCTCAGCGGCGGCGAGCTCACGGCATCGACGCCAGCTAGCTGTAGGCGTCGACGGGCAGCGCAAGGCATCGGGGAGGGAGAAGGGAAGCTCACCGAGTGGTCACGAAAGACCGTTGTCAGGTTAGTAGCAGCAGGGCTCGTCGGAGAGGAAGGGGATCGCCGGAGTCCGAGGAGGAAGACGACGCCGAACGGCAGCTGCAGGGCCTCCCCGCTCCAGCTGAAGGCACCAGAGGAAGTGGCCGACCGCAGCAGGGCTGGCGGACACGGTCGGCAGGCACGGGACCGCCTATGGCCACGACAAACGGCGAAGTGCGGCGACGACGGCGCTCGGTGGCCGGATCTGGGAGGGAGCGAGGGGCGGAGCGAGCGAGGGGTGAGAGGGGAGGGTGAACGAGAGAAGTGGATAGGAACGGAGAGGAGGTGGATCGAGCTCCTCCTTATCCTCTGGCTGTCGGTGGCGTCGGCGCCATCGCCGTGTCGCCGCCCGGCTGGCGCGGGCGCGCGCGGCCAGGGGCACGCCCACACGCACGAGGAGGGAGGTGAGGTGGGCCGCTGTTGGACTGGGCCGCACACTGTGCACTTAGGCCCAGCCAACAGTAGCATTTTCCTTTTTCTTATTTCTCTTCTCCCTTTTCTTTTATTCCTTTTTCTGTTTCAAAAAGATTAAGCCACTTGTGCTCTTTTGTAAAATATGGGAGTTGGCCCAAATATTGCAATGCAATATTAGCTCTCACCAAAAAGTGGTTTGAACAGTTTTGGAAGCCATTTGATTTAGTAACGATTTTAAATGAATTTAATATTGCTGTTTTGGGTGCTGTTTCAACTAGTTAGAGTCACTTGTCCAACTCCAAATATTTTGATATTGATTTTAGAAATGTTCCTGGATTATTGGCCATTTAATGAACATTTTCCCAACAGAGTTTGAACAACTTTATATTTCACTTTTGAATTTGAGTTGATTTTCAGATGTGAATTTGAATTGGATCATTAACCCTTATGACTTGGCACTGCAAATGATCATGACTTGGCAGTTTTAACAGAGTGTCACAGAGTTTATTACAAGGGGGTGTTACACGCCCTCGGCACTCGATAGTAACGCTGCAGTGTCATACAACTAGGGGGTGATGTGCGGTGCCGGGGCCTGGTTGTCGATCACATTGATCGAGTCATCTGATAATCCAGCGGAGGCAACTGGGTCAAAGTGGGTTCTCTGGTGGGTCTCTATCCAGCCTATACTAAGCAGTTTAGGATAAACAGGTAGGTATCAACAGCAGTTACAAAAAAAAACAGGCTATGCATCAGAAATAGGTTAAACAGTAGCAACAACAATTTCTAATGCAAGCATAAGAGAGGAAGAATAGGCAATATAGGCATGCTCAAGGGGGGGGGGTGCTTGCCTGGAAGCTCTGCGGCAAGAGAAAGGTCGTCAAGAGTGTAGTCGGACTCCGGAGCTGCGTCGGCCTCGGGGACTACGTCGATGTCGGGGTCTACCGAGAGAGAAGAGGGGGAGGAAACAAATAAATACACAACAAACATATACAACACAGAGCATGCTATGCTAACGTGCAGTGCAGGGTTGCCTAAAGACATGTCTAAATCATTTTAGTTATTTTAGGATTAAAGTTGGATTTATTAACCGGTATATATGCACTATCCATCTACCGGAAATGGGCAAAAAGTTGCGGGTTCACCTACTTAGAGGGTCCCGACATGGAAGCAGATGGCACGATTGGATTCGTGGGATTTTTCTGAGCAACTTTCGTGTATAAAGTTTTTCGATCCGAGCTACGGTTTATTTTCTACGAATTTTTCAAAGTTTTAGCATTTTCAGAAATTATATAAATTAACAGAAATGAATTATTACGTCAGCAGTGATGTTAGCATTGCGTCAGCAGTCAACTGAGCTGCTGACTGGTCAAACTGACAGGTGGGACCCAACTATCAGCCTCTGTGAGTTTAACAGTGGGTTAAACTAATCTAACAGAACTAATTAGGGGTGTGGGCCCCATGTGTCAGTGACTATACTGATTAACGGATTAATTATAAAAGCCTAATAAACTTAATTAAGCACATGGGCCCACAAGTAAGTGACAGGGGGTGAACAGTGCCCGCGTTGACCATGGTCAACGCGGTCAACTGAGGCGCTGGGGCCCACTAGCAGCCTCACAGGGGTGGGTCCCACGCGTCCACGTCGGCGGACGGCGCCGGAGCTGCTCCGGCGAGCCTCCCGCGACGGCGAACTCGCCGGAGGGTGTCGGAAAAACGCTACAGAGCGCCAAAACACGTGCTTTCAGGCGCGTTCGAACGGGCGTCGAGCGCCGCGTCGAATGGCACCGGTGGGAGCGGCTGAGGCGGTCGGAAACGGCGACGGTGACCACCGCGGGCGGTGCCGGACTTTGGGATTCGGGGATACGGCGTTATGGGGCACGGGGGAAGGCGTGGCTAGGCTCATTTGAGAGCCTGAGCTCGGCCGCATCGAGTGGTGGCGGTGGCTGGAGCTGGGGTGGCCAGAGCTGCGTGCTGCAGCGTCGCCGGCGGCGAGGTGCTCGGGTGAGTGACGGGAACGACGTTTCGGTGCGCAAATGAGCTGGCAAAAAGGCTAGGGAGGATCTACGCAGCACGGCGAGCGCAACGGGCACTGGCCCGTGACCAGTTGGTCACCGGAGACACGCCGGTGGCGAGCTCGCGCGGCGTCGCGTTCGGCCATAGTGGAAGAGGCAGCTAGGGACTGCGCAAGAGCAAACGAAGAGAGGGACAAGAAAGGTGGTGGCTCACCGCGCGGCTACGGAAAGCCTTCGACAGCTTAGAAGCGCAGGGGTGGCTGGAGACGACAGAGATCGCCGGCAGCCGAGGCCGAAGGGGGAGGCTCGATCTGCGACCTGCGGCGCTCCCCGGCTGGCGCTCGTGGACGGGGACAAGGCAGTCGACGACGGCAGAGCTGCTGGACAGGTCGGCGAGGCGAGGTCGGTGGCCGCAGCTGCGACGGCGAGCGGCGACGGTCGCGTTCGGTGGTGGAGGAGAACGAGCAAGAGAGAGCGAGGGAGAGGGGGGAAGTGCTATGGATGACCAGGGGAGAGGGACGGGGCTCTCCCTTATCCGCTCGGCTGTCGATGGCGTCGGCGTGTCGCCGTTTCGTCGGTGGGCGCGCGCGCAGCCACGGGCGCGGCGACAGCGTGAGAGAGAGAGAGAGAGAAGAGAGGATGGAGAGGTGGGCCGGTTGGGCTGGGCCGCACTGTGGACTTAGGCCCAGTCCACAGTAGCGTTTTTCTTTTTCCCGTTTTCTTTTTCTGTTTTCTTTTTCCAGTAGCATTTTGCAATTAAATTAGCCATCAGATGACCTTGCAAAAATAAGCAACTAGCAGAAACAAATACTAGGGAAAATGATGCACTGCCACAAGAAGTTTGGGGAGTTTTGGAATCCATTTGAAATTTTCAAAAATGGAAATGGCATTTAAAGTGCTGTTTTGGCACTGTTTCAAATGCTTATGCTCAAATAGCATTTAGGTGATGTTGTTTTCCTTAACAACAATTTGTTTTGGAATATTTGCTAGATGGTGAACATTTTCCCAGCAACTTTTGAGCAACTTCAAATTGCACTTTGAATTTGAATTGGATTCAGAGAAGTATTTGAAATGAGATATTTATCCAACATGATTAAGCTTTGTAAATCAAGATGACTTGGCACTGATCATAAGGGATTACTGTAGTGTGATGCTGGGGATGTTACAAATCTCCTCCACTACAAGAAATCTCGTCCCGAGATTTAAGTGGGGAAGTAAAGAGTAGCTTCGGGAGAACTGACTCTTATAGGGTTAATTATCTGGTGAACAATTCAGGGAATGTGGTGGAAGTATCTCTCAAGTTGAAACTTAAGAAAACACCGAGAGCAAAGTATGAAGGTACAATAGGAAGTTTCAAGCGAATGGACAAACGATCGATACTTGAACAGAGTGTGAGAAGGGGGTTCAGAGCATCGGGAATAGATCATCTCTCGGAGGGTGGCTCATGATAACACACAAAGCCAAGAGCATATGATACTTCAGAATCAAGGATATACAGGAGAGTCAGGTTACGATCCTGTGGAACTGTGAAGAGGGTCAATCGAGAGTAGGGAGAACGGTGTCATCTTACCGGTCACGACAACAAGGTATGTCAGAGAATAGTCTGTCATTTATGTCGGTAACAACGTCGGTACCAAGGGCGAGGGACGAAGAGAACCATTTTCCTGCTCGTAAGAACGAGGCGGACCAATAAGGCAAAGTTCTCGTCCATCGTGGGTTACCGGAATGTCATCAACAATAGTAAAAGGGTCTCACTGACAAGGTTGTACATCGGGGTGTTTTATAAGCAGGGAATTATTTCTGCTTATATCATATATAGATCACAAGAAAGGTTAAACAAACCAATGGAAAGGAAAATGTGTCTATGCACAAGAATTAGGAGTGTATCTTTTCCCAAGGAAAAGTAGAGCACGATATACATGTCAGATCAACAAGTACACCACCATTTAAATAAAGGGGCAAGGGAATTCATGATGTTATCCATACAACGGTGTCTGGATAATAGAGCAAGAAACATTTGGCAATGTGCCTCCAATGTTCTTGTTGATATTCGGAATACCACAGCCATGCTTCGAGGTAGCATTGGTATGGTGTTTCAAGTAAAAGGTTGGATCTGAAGAGCACAAGAGTTGCAAAGGAACAATTCACAGATACAAGATGAACTTATACCAAGGGAACAATTGATTTTAAGAGAAGCTTCCATGATAAGATCTACATCGTGTCTATGGGCATGAACACAAAGTTCAAGGTCGACTCCCACTTCTCCAATGCATGATCTTTCATTCACTACTCTGTTAAAATTTATATGATCGTGAAGAATTACCTGGTGAAATACCAGAGGAGTATGACCCGCGAAAATTATCGGGTTCACACAGATTAAGAAGGCATAGGTTCAACCCATCGGGGCATCTTAGGAACAAATACCACGAACTTCAGGAGTAATCACTCAAGCTCGATAGTAGAGCATGGTTGACAAAAAGAGAGGATACAATTTACCAAAGGCATTATGTATCCGAGGAAAAACTCACAAGGTTATTAGATATGATGGGCGCTGTTGGATAATAATCCAGCAAAGGATCTGGTAGCCCACAAGGGAGCTGAGGTGAGCATCGGTACTCAATCAGAGGAAGAAAGAATGCAAAGGTATCGGATTTTAGAAATATCTAAATAGTCTGACGCTTAAACTCAAAGGAATTATGATTTCCAAAGCAAAGGATCAGAAGCAGAGGCTCTGATCAACAGATGAGTAAGTAGAATAGAACTAGATGAACAATCAGTTGCAACTTGACCGGCCGAGAACCAACTCATGTCCAAAATGACGTCTGAGCCGGAAGGACGAATTCTAGGAATCGACGGATGATATGGATTATTCTCAATCATATTGAATCAATAGACTCGGAATGACAATGACAAATAATGCTAATGAATTTTGTGAGACATATGGATTTAACCATAATGCAGGTAGACAAGACTTTCGGGAGCAATAGACTGCAGATGATCTTCGGGAGATCGAATAAAATTTCAAAGAATTTTGGAAAGCACATGAACAACTGGGGATGAACGGACCCCGGGTAAGTGAGTTATCCGCAGTGCGAAAAGAAGCTGCAAAGCAGAAGGCACAAAGGATTCTCGGAACAACGGAGAGTATTAGGGGTAACTTGTAACAACAAGGGCAACTGGGGATGAAGGTACAAGCGGCAAGGATGTTATTCACGGGGATTATCGGTGGTCAGGAACTGCAAAGCAGTGGGCACAGGGTCTCGGGAAACAATGAGGAGTATCTGCAGAATCTTCTGGTGAAGCAAGCGATCATCTGGAATGACGAGGCTCTCCGGGAGGAAGTGATTACGAGATCCTAGAGTCAGAGTTAGTAAAATCTTTAACCCGAATAGAAGAGAGATCAGAGCCCCAGAGTATAGACGCGGAATAAAAGATCCTAATACCACCCAGTTGGCGACGTAGGCCCGTAAGCCACACAGCCAAGTTAGTAAAACAATTTTGACAACAAGACTCAACTTCGGCCAAGGAGTTGGAAAGGGGGTTCCTACATGCAGTTGGCTCTGATACCAACCTGTGACGCCCCCGGCTTAGTCGTGCACTAATCATACACGCAAATGCACACGATCAAGCCTAAGGACTCACTTGAAGATATCACAACACAACTCTAGACACAAATTAAAATAATACAAGCTTTACATTACAAGCTAGGGCCTCGAGGGCTCGAATACATAAGCTCGCTTACAAGCGTCAGCGGAAGCATCAGATATCTGAGTACAGATATAAAAGAAAGACAGATAGGCCTTTAAAAGGCGGGGCAAAAGAAAACACTACGATCGAAAAGGCGGAGGCCTCCTGCCTGGGACCCTCTGAACATACTCCTGGTCGTCAGCCAACTCGTAGTAGTAACCACCCTTGGGGTAGTAGTAGCAGTCGTCGATGGGGGCAGCTGTCTCAAGGGCTCCGTCATCTAGTTGCATCAAACGGATATGGGGAAAAAGAGGAAGCAAAGCAACCGTGAGTACTCATCCGAAGTACTCAGCAAGCAAGGATCTACACTACATATGCAACATTATCAAAGAAAGGTTGTATATGTGGACTGGGCTGCAGAAATGCCAGAATAGAGAGAAGGCCTAGTCCTATCAAAGACTAGCATCTTCAGTGGTCTTGCAGCATTAGAAGAGTGTAGATTAGCACATAACAAAGTAGTAGTAGCGTTATCAACCTCGCCCAGAGGTCCTTCCTCGACTCCCTGCGAGAAAGCAATCCCAGAGCCATACTATCCATTTCTCATCACAAGTATCCAGTTCTAGTTGTATCGATCGGGATACAACTCCGAGCGTCCGTTATCGAGGATCCGGGTATGCATAGATTTTTTCTTCCCTGCAGGGGTGCACCAACTTACCCACCACGCTCGATTAACTCCGGCCGGACACACTTTTCTGGGTCATGCCCGGCCTCGGCCAAACGATACGCCACAACCCGACCTAGGCTTAACAGAGAGGTCAGCACGCCGGACTAACCCTATCCCCCAGGGGTCTTGGGCCATCGCCCCGGACGCTCCTGCACATTGCAAACGCAGCCGGTGAGCAGACCTAGCCCCCCTTATACAAGTGCAGGGCGTTACCAGTCCAACCCAGCGCACGCCGCTCAGTCGCTGACGTCTATTAAGCTTCGGCTGATGCATACGACGCAGAGTGCCCATAACTGTTCCCACGTGATGGTTAGTGCTATCGGGCCAAAGGCCCACTCGGGTCAAATATCTAAATTGTTAGTGTGTTGGCAGCGTGCGGTAATGAGCAGAGACTCACGATCGATGTGACCCCGTCGCCCCGTCTCGAGGACTTGCTACAAGGGCTAAGAATGCCTGGCCGCGCCTTGTAATTATCTCTCGGGTACCCTCTAGGTCAACCCAACTCCATATCACTCGCCACTTAGGCTCACGCGGGTACCCCTCAGGGTCGACCCGCCTTTCCAAGTAACAGTTGTAAAGTCCAAGTATCCATGTGTCCATAACATCAGGGGAATCCGAGGTATCACCCTCGTTGGATTCCTACTCGATGTAACCGTCAAGGTGAACTCGGAGGAATCACCCTCGATGGGTTCACACTTGAGGTGTTGCACGCCATCGTCGTTATCGGGAGTGGTGAAGGAGGAATCACCCTTGATGACCACGACCGAATAGCTACTCTACAAAGTTAACATCAGAAGTGCTAAACGAGGTATCACCCTCGGCACTCGATAGTAACGCTGCAGTGTCGTACAACTAGGGGGGTGATGTGCGGTGCCGGGCCTGGTTGTCGATCACGTTGATCGAGTCATCTGATAATCCAGCGGAGGCAACTGGGTCAAAGTGGGGTCTCTGGTGGGTCTTTGTCCAACCTATACTAAGCAGTTTAGGATAAACAGGTAGGTATCAACAGTAGTTAAAAAAAACAGGCTATGCATCAGAAATATGTTAAACAGTAGCAGCAGCAATTTCTATTGCAAGCATAAGAGAGGAAGGATAGGCAATATAGGCATGCTCAAAGGGGGGGGGGGTGCTTGCCTGGAAGCTCTGCGGCAAGAGAAAGGTCGTCAACAGTGTAGTCAGACTCCGGAGCTGCATCGGCCTCGGGGACTGCGTCGGTGTCGGGGTCTACCGAGAGAGAAGAGGGGGAGGAAACAAATAAATACACAGCAAACATATGCAACACAGGGCATGCTATGCTAACGTGCAGTGCAGGGTTGCCTAAAGACATGTCTAAATCATTTTAGTTATTTTAGTATTAAAGTTGGATTTATTAACCGGTATATATGCACTATCCATCCACCGGAAATGGGCAAAAAGTTGCAGGTTCACCTACTTAGAGGGTCCCGACACGGAAACAGATGGCACGGTTGGATTCGTGGGATTTTTCTGAGCAACTTTCATGTATAAAGTTTTTCGATCCGAGCTACGGTTTATTTTCTATGAATTTTTAAAGTTTTAGCATTTTCAGAAATTATATAAATTAACAGAAATGAATTATTACATCAGCAGTGATGTCAGCATTGCGTCAGCAGTCAACTGAGCTGCTGACTGGTCAAACTGACAGGTGGGACCCACCTGTCAGCCTCTATGAGTTTAACAGTGGGTTAAACTAATCTAACAGAACTAATTAGGGGTGTGGGCCCCATGTGTCAGTGACTATACTGATTAACAGATTAATTATAAAAGCCTAATTAACTTAATTAAGCGCAGGGGCCCACAAGTCAGTGACAGGGGGTGAACAATGCCCGCGTTGACCGTGGTCAACGCGGTCAACTAAGGCGCTGGGGCCCACTGGCAGCCTCACAGGGGTGGGTCCCACGCGTCCACGTCGGCGGACGGCGCCGGAGCTGCTACGGCGAGCCTCCCGCGGCGGCGAACTCGCCGGAGGGCGTCGGAAAAACGCTACAGAGCGCCAAAATGCGCGCTTTCAGGCGCGTTCGAACGGGCGTCGAGCGCCGCGTCGAATGGCACCGGTGGGAGCGGCTGAGGCGGTCGGAAACGGCGACGGCGACCACCGCGGGCGGCGCCGGACTTCGGGATTCGGGGATAAGGCGTTACAGGGCACGGGGGAAGGCGCGGCTAGGCTCATTCGAGAGCCTGAGCTCGGCCGCATCGAGTGGTGGCGGTGGCTGGAGCTGGGGTGGCCGGAGTTGTGTGCTGCAGCGTCGCCGGCGGCGAGGTGCTCGGGTGCGTGATGAGAACGACGTTTTGGCGCACAAACGAGCTGGCAAAAAGGCTAGGGAGGATCTACGCAGCACGGCGAGCACAACGGGCACTGGCCCGTGACCAGTTGGTCACCGGAGACACGCCGGCGGCGAGCTCGCGCGGCGTCGCGTTCGGCCATAGTGGAAGAGGCAGCTAGGGACCGCGCAAGAGCAAACGGAGAGAGGGAGAAGAAAGGTGGTGGCTCACCGCGCGGCTACGGAAAGCCTTCGACAGCTTAGGAGCGCAGGGGTGGCCGGAGACGACGGAGATCGCCGGCGGCCGAGGCGGAAGGGGGCGGCTCGATCCGCGACCTGCGGTGCTCCCCGGCTGGCGCTTGTGGACATGGACGAGGCAGTCGACGACGGCGGAGCTGCTGGACAGGTCGGCGAGGCGAGGCGAGGTCGGTGGCCGCAGCTACGACGGCGAGCGGCGACGGTCGCGTTCGGTGGTGGAGGAGAACGAGCGAGAGAGAGCGAGGGAGAGGGGGGAAGTGGATATGGATGACCAGGGGAGAGGGACGGGGGTCTCCCTTATCCGCTCGGCTATTGGTGGCGTCGGCGTGTCGCCGTTTCGTCGGCGGGCGCGAGAGGGAGAGAGAAGAGAGGAAAGAGAGGTGGGCCGGTTGGGCTGGGCCGCACTGTGGACTTAGGCCCAGTCCACAGTAGCGTTTTTCTTTTTCCCGTTTTCTTTTTCTGTTTTCTTTTTCCAGTAGCATTTTGCAATTAAATTAGCCATCAGATGACCTTACAAAAATAAGCAACTGGCAGAAACAAATACTAGGGAAAATGATGCACTGCCACAAGAAGTTTGGGGAGTTTTGGAATCCATTTGAATTTTTCAAAAATGGGAATGGCATTTAAAGTGCTGTTTTGGCACTGTTTCAAATGCTTCTGCTCAAATAGCATTTATGTGATGTTGTTTTCCTTAACAACAATTTGTTTTGGAATATTTGCTAGATGGTGAACATTTTCCCAGCAACTTTTGAGCAACTTCAAATTGCACTTTGAATTTGAATTGGATTCAAAGAAGAATTTGAAATGAGATATTTATCCAACACGATTAAGCTTTGTAAATCAAGATGACTTGGCACTCATCATAAGGGATTACTGTAGTGTGATGCTGGGGATGTTACAGGTTGCAAGTATTTATTGTTTGTGTGCAGGTGTTCTTTACATAGTGTTGCTTGGTTCTCCTACTGGATTAATAACCTTGGTTTCATAACTGAGGGAAATACTTATCTCTACTGTACTGCATCATCCCCTCCTCTTTGGGGAAATCCCAACGCAACTCACAAGTAGCAGGATCACACTTCACTCAAGTGTCAAGTTTTGTCAGTGTCATGTGGTTTGTGGTTATATTTATGATCGGCGTTGTTTGTAATCACGTGTCACGGTTCATGAAGTTCTTTCCATCTTTCGCCCAACGGTATTGTGGTTCAGAATTGAGATGATTGTTATCGATACTTTAGATATATTTTCCATCTTCTAATAAAGTAACCATCAGGGGACCTAGAGCGTATGAACTTAAATCTTAAGGATAACTCCATGAGATCTTTGTTCATGTGTGTCAGGTGTGTTGAGAGTTGTGAATTTTCTAATACAACACTTAGTGTTAGACCCTAAACAACTTCCCTATGATTGTTAATGTGTGTGAGTGTTCCAAGTCTTCAATCTAAGTCTTCGCAGAATACGAGAGTCTTCAATGTCTTCAAACATTTTTAGGAGGCGTCTTCGATGGTCGAACCAAATGTCCAGGGACTTTTGTGTTATCCTGTGTACACTCACAAACACATTAGTCCCTTAACCAAGTTTGTCGTCAATAGTCCAAAACCACAAAGGGGGCACTAGATGAACTTACAAAACCCATCATCGCTACGGTTCTAGCCTCCACATCTCCCCCGTCGTCCTTTAACGGTGGTGGCAATCCCAACACGATATAACCCATCGCTGCCCTCGCAAAAACTCACAGCCGCAGTCACCCCATAGAACCCTCCCACCCTTTCCCTAGCGAAACCGAAAAGGATGATGACGTAAGAGAGCTATCACGGAGACCATGGAAGCCCACAGGGTGGGTCGAGAAGAACTACAGAGCCCATACAATTGTCAACCGCTCCCATTTTTTGGCCGCTCTCACCCGCCTCGAACATCGTATCCCCCCATCGAAGCACACGCGCAATTGTACATACCTTGGCCATGGAAACGGAGCGGCCAAAGTCTTCCCCACCCACGAGGTCACCTCCAAGGAAGAAATGTCCATACCTCACAAGATCATAACCTAGACAGGCAGTGAAACACTCAATAGCTTTCGATACAAGAATACAAAGCGCATCAATAAATAGATGAAGGAAACGACATCAACAACTCTCATAGCCGAATACCCATTATATGGTCTCATGCCTTGTCATGCTAGGACAAAAAAGAAAGGGCTGTAATGGAAGAGAACATGAGCACAAGCAATCGACCGAGGGAAAAACTAACCTGAAACAGAAGACATGAGGCCTAGGAACAAGGACAGCCACAAACACATGCAGAAAAACAAGAGGAAAAAGGAGCACGATGAGTAAGAAGGATGATCAACCAAGAGAAAGAAGCAAAGCAACCATAAGCCTCAAGCGGTACACGGAGTAAAGGAGACGCACAGTCAGAACCCACGCACAAAACAACCAGCCCAAACGCCTGCAAACACGAAGAGGAGGAGCGGCACGATGAGCGAAGGCATCGGTGAAAAGTAAGGGGGAAGTATTCAAACCTTAGTCGGTAGGAGGAGCAAACGACATGCCGACCGACGAAGAAATTAACACACGACCCAACGACAAAGCTGGACGAACCACAAGCGAGTGTGCGGCATAAAACAACAAACTTATATCCGCATTAAGGAAAAGACCAAAAAAACAAGGAGCACCCCTACTCGGCACACCACGACTCACGTGAGACAGTTGGGTCCGTCTGTCATCATCTTTGCCCATAGTCAGAATGGTTCAGTCGCGCCAACCAGATGCATCCATGCGTGGGGCCTGCTTAGCCATGGGTCCTTTAGCCACACGGGTCGTGTCGTTGGGCTCGCACTGCGCACTGCGCACGTCGCCCGAGCCGTACACGTGCTTAGCAAACGAAACAACCCAAACTAGGCTGGCACAGGGCGAACGGTCCTAACAGTCTGACCCCACACATGAGCCGGCGCTCCGGGCGCGGCGTAGAACCCCGACTGGCGCGAGCAGACCAGCCCCACAGAGGACACTCGCGTGTACCCGGGTAGGGCCAACGAAACATCCCCAAATATCCCATCACAGGGCGAATGATCCTGACTAGCTGGCCCCACGCGTGAGCCGGCTCATGGGGGCGCGACGCACGCCCTGCATGTCGCCACCAAACCAGCCCCGTGCGAGGCGAGGACGTCGACAGGCGGTTCCGCCCTCCCCATCTCTCGCGGGGCAGCATGCGCGACTGAAACCACCGCATGACGATGGCCCCAAGTGCGCCCATGATCCACCCGTCATGGACCCCTGAGGCAAGCCGCCCGGGTGCGCGTCGCTTGGGCAGATTGAACGGCACGAAGAGCCCCGAGGTGGCGCCGTGGCACGCCACCGTGAAATGGACGACATGAAGGGCACTCTCGCCCACGGATGATCCTAGAAGGCGGGTACTGCAACATCCTTTACGGGAGTAATACCCAAATGGGAGAACGTATCTCATGCACCCATCCAATTTATGCACCAGATACACCGGTTCTCATGCAGCCATTGGATGTGAAACCGAGGGAGAGGATCAAGTTTGGAAGATGGGTTGATGGCCTGTTTGCAAAGTAGTCCTTCTGGTTAATTAAAATTGACCCACACTCCACGTCTCCCTATCCATTAATAATTACATGTCTTTAATTTTGATCTAAACATGAGGTCATATATTTTGATCTGAATGACTAATTTTTTGGTACGTTCTGACTGCCATCTTCATCTTGACAAGCTCTTTAAAACAAGATCGGTGTTGAATATATATTTTTTACTTTTGAAAACTTGATGGATTAGTTTTGTAAACAGGGAACTTACATAAGAACTTAACACGGGCATGTTTTAGTAAATTTAATGAAACATTACCCCAGATTTTGTAATTGTTTCCTAAATATTTCAATCAAGAGTCAAAAATATATATTTTAAATGTTTGAAAGTATATTCTATATTGGTCTTGTTTCGAACATCTCATCAAAACAAAAGGGATGGTCAAACCAAATCCGAATTTGGGCATGAGATTTAAAATTTAAATCCCTTTTTGTGTTTGGAGCTAGAAATAAAAGCATACACTTACCGATGAGATTGGGCAAATCATGGAGTGCGGGTTAATTTTCATAAAGAATGAGGTCTCCTTGGCAAAATGCCAACAATCCATCTTCTGGCCTGACTATCTCTCTTAGATTTCCATCCAATGGTCTCAAAAACTTTGGTGCATTGGATGCACAAATCGCTTTCTTTCACTGGATATGTTCTCGCCCAAAAGGAATAGGCGGAGAGAGCGAAAGTCCTATTCTGATCCCGAGCTCAAATTCAAACAGTAAAATAAAAACAATAGTAAAAAAATCAAAAAAATCTGAATCTTTTGTGGTAAAATTTAACAAATGTTTTATATGCTTGCAAAATTTCAACTCGAAATGACATTTGTGGAAGGCATGACAAAAAAAATGAGCACTCCAAAATGTTTTCAAAACTAGCATTTATGAAACATCGATTTTGTTACTTTTGCAACGACTTCCAGGAATGTCATTTCGCGTTGAAATTTTACAAGCATACAAAACATTTGTTAAAGTTTACCAAAAAAATTCAAAATGTTTTGAATATTTTTAATTTTTACTTTTTTTTTATTTTACTGTTCATTCGGGAGCATTTGAGCTAGGGAGACGTCCCAGACAGAGAAGCTATTGTCATCGACCAACACTTGCCACGAGGGACAAGATGGTGAAAGCATCACAAGCCTTTTATAGCACATGCTCACCGACGTATAAAACTTCCTCTCATTTTCCTCCCCTAACCTTAGGTGGTTAGGGCAAACTCTTTCTTCTAGACTTCACAGACGAGCCTGTGGATTCGCCTCCCCTCTATCTGCCGCTCATGCTGCCAGTGGCGGGGAGGGGAATTCCGGTGCCTTCGCCCCGGTTAGTAGTTTAGATTAGATACCGATCGGGCGGATGGCGGCGCTTCCTCTTCGAGCTCATCTTCCGGGCTCCGATCCTCTTCAAGTTCGCCTGTCTGGACGTAGTCGACGTAGCTCCGGCGTAGACTCCTATCGTCTCATTGGGGCAGTGAGGTTAGGGTTTCTCGTCACGTGGCGAGATTTATTGTCAGGTGCTTCAGATCCGTGCAAGGATTCAACGGCGACGACTGCGGCTCCATGAAGTTGATCCTTAGCGGCACGTGCACGAAGACTTCCCGGTTGTAATCAACAAGGTCAAGCCGGCTCTGGTAGGAGAGCGGCGACAATGGCGCGTTGGTGGCTTGTTCTAGCGGCAGTGGTGGTCGTTCATTGGTCTCGGAATCTCAATTCTGTGCATTTACAGTCATGCACATTAGAATTTCATGTTCAAAGGCGATGCCAGTGAATTGCATGCAGATCGAAGATGTTTGAAGGAGTTGCAGGCGACAAGAGGCCAGTTTCAGAAGCGTCTTATCTTTCAAAAGATTCACAAGCTTGATCCCTTGAGTGCAGGAGAGTCAGACCATTGAAGCTTGAAATCCTTCCAGTGCATGAAACCCAGATTCCATCAGGCATTGATTCTACAATAAACTAGGCCCTTGCTGATAAGGCCAGGTCAGTGTAGTCGTCATTTATGGGCAGTAGAATATTTGCTTCTTGACCGAGCTTCCTCTTCTTTCTAAGAAAAAAAAGTATTATTCCTTGTTGTCAAACAAGTGGTAGGTGATAAAGCTTTATTATTGATGGATAATCAGGGATAATAAAGGGAAGCCGGTTGGCTGATGGGTACGTTGATACTAGTTGACTTGATTTTGAGATGGATTGCAACGTAACTGTGCGTGTTTGGGCTAGTTGAAGGGAACCCCCTCTCTCTTCTGTTCTGCTCATCTTCTTCTTTGACATCCACATGCACAGTTGCACACACGTCTCCTCCACACCAATGGAACGCGCAAACTCCTTCGTGCTCGCCTTGCTTGCCCTTCTCGCATGGCTCGCCGCCGGTTCCGTAGCCGACGACCTCCTCGCGCTCATGTCGTTCATGTCAGGCATGACAGCCAACTCATCGTTAGCTCTTGCACGATCGTTGTGGGGCAACCGCTCCGTTCCGACGTGCGAGTGGCGTGGCGTGACGTGTGGCCAGAGTGGCCGCCGCCGCGGCCATGTGGTGGCACTGGACCTCCCAGGGCTCGGCCTCGGCGGCACTGTTCCGCCCGAGCTGGGTAACCTCACCTACCTGAGGCGGCTCCATCTCCCTGCCAACCACCTCCACGGCGTCCTCCTACTGGAGCTCGGCAGCCTCCCTGACCTCAGGCACCTCAACCTCAGCTACAACTCCTTCCAGGGGAGGATCCCGGCGTCGCTTTCAAACTGCAGCCGTCTTGAGAACCTTTTGCTGTACCACAGGAGCTCTGCCTGCTGAGTGGTCTCAAGGTACTCAGTCTTGGCCAGAACACTCTGACAGGAAACATCCCGCCGGGGATCGGGAGCCTTGCAAACCTAAGAACGCTCAATCTGCAGTTCAACAACCTATCTGGGGGATCCGACGGGAGATAGGTGGTCTTGTTAACCTTGTTGGACTAGGCCTGGATTATAACCTGCTGGGAGGCTCCATTCCTGCTTCACTTGAAAACCTTTCGGCACTCCAGTATATCAGCATCCCTTCAGCCAAACTAACAGGGAGCCTACCACCTCTGCAAAACTTTTCATCTCTTCTAGTCCTAGAACTAGGAGTGAACAGCATCAAAAGAGGCATCCCTGCTTGGCTGGGAAATCTCTCGTCGCTGGTGTTTCTTAGTCTTCAGCAAAATGGCCTCACAGGGCGCATCCCGGAATCATTAGGTAGCCTTCAGGTGCTCACGAACCTTGATCTTTCACAAAACAATCTTTCAGGTCACATACCACATTCCCTTGGAAATCTTGGTGCCCTAATGACCCTTCGTCTAGACTATAATAAACTGGAAGGTTCTTTTCCTCCTTCGCTGCTCAACCTTTCCGCTCTTGAAGATATAGGTCAAGCAATCGTCTTAGCGGGTCTTTTCCTCTTGACATAGGCAATAAGCTTCCAAACATACAAAGTTTTGTTGTGGACATCAACCAATTTCATGGAAAAATTCCACCATCCATGTGCAATGCCTCTAGGCTTCAAATTCTGCAAGCAGTGTATAACTCTTTGTCAGGTCGAATTCCCAATTGTCTTGGAGCTCGACAAAACAGGTTGTCGGTTGTGGCCCTTTCAAAAAATAAGCTTGAAGCAACAAATGATGCTGATTGGGGCTTTTTGACCAGCTTGACAAACTGCAGCAATTTGAAGTCCTTAGATTTGGGTTACAACAGTCTTCAAGGTGAGTTGCCTAATGCAGTCGGAAACCTTTCCTCGAGTTTGAGTTTTCTTATCATAGCAAACAACCATATAGTTGGAAAAATACCTGAAGGAATAGGAAACTTGGTCAACTTGAAGTTACTGTACATGGACTACAACCATTTGGAGGGAACTATCCCACCTTCTCTTGGTAAACTCGAGGTGTTGAATCGATTGTCTCTACCATATAACAACCTGTCAGGATCAATCCCACCAACTCTAGGCAATCTTACAGCACTAAGTGTATTATTGCTCCAAGGAAATGCACTCGATGGAAGCATTCCCTCCAGTCTTAGCCGTTGCCCCGTAGAACAACTGGATCTTTCATATAACAGTCTTGCCTTGCTGGCCCGTAGAAAATTCGTCTACCTTCGCCCCCCTCGCGTCGCTCCCCCCGCGAGCGACCGAGGGGGCAACCCTAGCCGCCGGCGCCTCAGGTCCCCCCGCCCCTCTTCTCCCCTCGCCGCCGGGCAAAGCCCGGTAGGTGCTGGCGGCGGCGGGGCCCCATCTCCTCCTCGCGCGAGGGCTCGGCGCGGGCGGGCGTCCTCGGGCGACGGCGGCGCGTTCATCCGGGGCGCGGCGGTGCGCGGGCAGGTCCGGCGGCGATGCTACGGGGCCTCGTCCTGCGCGTGGAGGGCCGGACACGGCGGGGGCTGCGGGATCACCCGGAGGCGACATGGGCGAATCCGGTGTTGGATCCGCGAGCAGCAGGTAGGGCGGCGTCCCTTGCCTGTGCGGCGGCGGCCAGATCCATGGCCGGCATGGTGTTCTTCCCCTCGGTGGAGTCTATGTATGGAGATGGGCGTCGGAAGCCGCGGATCTGGCGTCCCGTCCAGATCCGCCCCGGTGTGGCAACCGGTGGCGCGTGGAGGACCGGTGAGGGGCGGCTGGAGGCTCCTTGCCGGCGTGCCGACGGCGGCTTTGGTCTTCACGGCGAAGCTCCGTTCGGTTTCAGTCAGCTGCGAGATCGGGGGGCCGTGATTTCCGGTGAAAATCGCGCCGACTACGGTCATGGCGGACGATGGCGGCGTCTATGACGTCGTTCCCTTCTAGAGGCATCGTTGTTGTAGGTCATGGCGCCCCACTCGTGATGCTCCGGGGGAAACCCTAGATCTGGGTCTACCGGATCGGACGATGATGGCACCTTTGATGCCGTTGTCCCTCCTGGGGGCATCGTTTTAGAGCACGTGCTGGCTGGAGGGGACAAGAGGAGGAGCGGTGTTACATCTACCGCAAGGCCGATGGCGGATCCCGGCGGCATGGCGCCGCGGAGGTTCGGCGATGGGTGCGTATTGGAGATGGACTCGCGCAGGAGGAGGAAGCTGTCTGGCGTCATGGTGGCGTTGATGGTAGAGAGGCCTGGCAAGGTCGGTGCATCAGTTCTGCTCTGAGGATGGACCGAGGGAAGATGGAGGTGACGGCCCTTGCAGCGTGCGGTGCTCACTGGGAGTGTGCCAGACCGGTGTGGGACCCAATCCAAATAGTGGCTTGGATGGGACACCCGGCTTTAGATGTTAGGCTTTGGTGCGATGTCTGTTTGGTATTAGGCCCGGACATTCGGCACGCCTTCATCAAGGGGATAGGAGTAGCAACGATGTTGCCAAGATGGTGGCTTCAGGCTTATTAATGTAACACCTTGTATGATCTTTGTGAATAATTAATAATATGGCTGCTTGCATCGTCCAGATGCAGAAGCCGGGGGTACATCCTCCTTTTCTAAAAAAAAATATATCTAAACAACTCTTTCTCATCTCTATCTTATCCAGTTTCATGCTTTTGGGGCATAATTTGTTATCTGGTCCTCTGCCATCTGAAATAGGCAACCTAAAAAACCTTGGAGTGCTTGATTTCGCTTCAAATAACATTTCTGGAGAGATACCTGCCTCCATTGGTGAGTGTCAGAGCTTGCAGCATCTCAATATATCTGGAAACTCACTTCAAAGGAAAATTCCATCGTCGATGGAGCAACTAAAAGGTCTCTTGGTGCTTGACCTTTCCAGAAATAATTTGTCCGGTGGCATCCCTCAGTTTCTTGGAAATTTGAAAGGCATTTCTGCTCTGAATCTATCATTCAACAATTTTGAAGGTGAAGTCCCAAAACATGGGGCATTCCTCAATGCGACAGCAATCTCGATCACCGGAAATGATGGCCTGTGTGGTGGTATCCCTCAATTGAAATTGCCACCCTTTTCCAACCGCACCATCAAGAAAGCATCCAGGAAACTTGTCGTGATAATCTCCATATGCAGTGCAACTTTATTTATCACATTAGTATCTGCACTGTTCATATTCTATCATAGGAGCAGGAAGATGAAATCAAGCATACAGATATCACTCACCAGTGAGCAATATATGAGGGTTTCTTATGCTGATTATTCAACGCAACAAATGGTTTTGCTTCCGACAACCTCATTGGAGCAGGAAGTTTTGGCTCGGTCTACAAGGGAAGTATGCGAAGCAATGACCAACAAGTAGTTGTTGCTGTGAAGGTGCTCAACCTCAAGCGACGTGGTGCTTCTCAAAGCTTCATTGCAGAATGTGAGACACTGAGATGCGCTCGACATCGGAACCTTGTGAAGATACTGTTGATGCTTAAAAGTGGCACAATCATAGAGAGTAGCTTTAAGTTATATCAAGACTAATTCAAATTTATGATTGGAGGTCACCTCCGGATGGCTCTCTTTAAGAAGATCGAGATGGATATAAACATGGTATAAAACGGAGCTCTTATGCAATAGTTATGACAAGTTCAGAGATGCTCATGTTGACACCAGATTAAAGAATGGCATGAAACTCAATTAAGATGGCCTCCGATGGAAAATGTTTCAACACGAAAGTTGTGCGTCTCGTCCAAACGGTCGATTTTGATATAAAAATCGCCCCAATCCAAGTCCGTATGCAAAAGTTAGAGCCATCAGAATGCAGCCTTGCCAGGAGGCAAAATATGGGGCGCCCCACCAGACACCTGTCTGATGGGTAGCGCCACCAATCAGCTGTTTTGCGTGAGATATTCGGCCCTCAAGATGGCTTCAAATCGAAAAATGTTCAACACAAAAGTTGTTCGTCTCGTCGAAACGGTCAAATTTGCTTTTGGGCTCATCTTCATCCGAGGTCGTTTGTGGCCTGTGGGACCTAAAAACCGAACTGATGTTTCAGACTTACTAAATCCGAGTTCGGTTAATTTTGGAAAGATTTGGACGTGATTTGGAGTCCTTTTCTTGTACGGGAAGTCCATCCGCCTCTTATATACCTAAGAGGTGACGGCCGATTAAACAACACACAATCGAACAAACACATCTACTACTTTTTCGTGTTCATCTATCCCCTACCCTTGTATCGTTCTTTTTGTTCTTCGTCGTTCTTCAACAATGGAGGGCTGCGAATCCACGAGGCTCTAGGGGCGGTCAGGTCGACCTAGGGCAGCCCATAGCCGCCGCGCGCCCTGACAGGGTCCCTCCCAGGCGTGTGGGGTTTCGGGTCCTCAAAAGAGCCCGCCGGATTGCTTGCGTACCGCGCTTCCGGACGGGTCTTCTTCGACGTGAGCTGCGGTGCATCACCCTCAACGTTGGAGGTACACGGTGACGTGTTCGTGTGCGAACACACTTTTTGGCGACTCGGCTGGGGACGAAGCTTCGAACGGTCTCTGGCCTGTTCTTGCTACGAAGAGATCGTCATCAAGTTGCTGCAATCCACAAAGGTAATATGAATACCCAATTCTCCTTTGTAGATACAAATAATCCATATGTTGTTGCTAGATCGCCTAATGAGCATAATGTATCGGCTAGCCCTAGTTTTATCAATCATGCATTTAATTATGTGCAAGAGCCGATGGAACAAAATCTTCATGCTTCTATCTCCTATAATTTTAGCAACATGCAACATATGTATTCCAACTCCCATGCATTGGCAACCCCACAAATCCATATGCCGATGAACAACATGATGAGTTTGGTTAATCAATTTGAAACACCTCATGTTAGAATTTCCAATAGAATACAAGAAAGTGTTTCGACCTTTTATTCATCGGCAACTAATTTGCAATATGAGAATCCAACCTCGCCGATGGATCGGAGAATTGGCCATGCTACTACTAGCTATTTGGCTAGTTACTCTCAACCATCATATGCTACACCTCACGTTAGTAATTTTTCAGCACCGTACGCAACTGTAGATGTTCATAATTCGGCCCCACACCTTCATGGTAATAGCCGAATAAGTGAAAATTTTGCAGGAACACATGTGCCATCAGGTAATACTGTAGTATATAATGCATGCTCTACGCAATTCGAGAATTTCGGCAACACTCATGAATCGTTGCCGAAAGAATCTGAAAGTATTATGAAGCAATCCCTTCCAGAAGCGGTTGTGACTGCGTTAAAAAAGCGGTTGGCACAAAACAAGAGGATTAGTGCTCTTTGCCTTGAACAATATGAAAAGGGGTTGTTTCCTGATTATGCTGCAATAAAGGATAGAGTTTTGCAAGAAGATGAAACTTCATCAATTGATAGAACTGGCGAGAGAGAATATGGTTATACAGCAGTGCATACACCTCCACCTAGTTCCGCAGCATATTATACACCCCCTACACAGTTGCAAAATTTCGGCAACACTAACAGTTCATTGCCGAAAGATCCTAAAAGCATTCGGGGGCAAACTTGAAAGGACATGGGGTGCCCCCATGTGTGGTTTTGGTAATTGATGACATTCTCTATGGACTAATGGTTGCATTGAGTTATATTTAAACGATTTGTCCATAGGCATTTCTTGAAGTCCATGTGTTGGTTTCAAGGAGTTTATGTGTTGACCAAAGGTGCTATTAAGGAATTATCCAAAGATTGGTCATGTGAGAGTTGAGCTTATTGCAAGCATGTCTTGAAGAAGAAGATTATGTGATCGTTCATGCTTACCTTCAAGGCATCATCCAAATGAAGAGAGTTGGAAAGGTTCAAGGTTGATCAAGACTAAGTCAAGAGTGAATCAAGTTGATGAACACACAAAGCGTAGAAGATGTACCGAGAGGGATCAAGCGATCCCATGGTATGGTAAGCATTGTCAATTACGCTTTGTGCACTAACCCATGGTCTTCGTGAGAGTTCTTTATGGGGTTAGGTTGCGGTGTGCAAGTTCAAGTGGATCATCACGAAGAGATCATATGCTTGAAGCTTGCCGTCTATTGTGGTGGCAATGGACTTGTGAAGATGAGCCAAAGAGTGGCTCACCCATAGTGGAGTATGGGGGAGCAATCAACTAGTCTTCACCGAGCCAACGGAATCAAGAAAGGTGGTCCAACTTGAGGAAGTCAAGATCGTCATCATCTAGCTCAAGTGGACTTTGTGCAAGGCAAAGGTTTGCCCTTGATAGGTTTTCTCTTTTACCGGTCTCATGGTGGTAGTTGGGAGACCGGGTTATAGGATCGATTGCCGTACTATCAAGGGGGGCTCTCGATGAGTAGCTTGATCATATCGTTCGTAGAGAGCTCAAACCATTGCATCCGTGCATCACTTTTATTGGTTCTTGTTTGGTTCTTCTCCTTGTGAGATTTGGAGCTTATGGTCATCTTGATGACAAGCTCGAGTTCATCGAAAACGGAGTTCACATGCTTCTTCTATTGCGTTTTCGGTGTTGGAGGTTTTACCGGTCTTATTCGAGGAAGGGTTCTCACCTTTTTCTTATGGGCCTTTTCTAATTTCCTTCTTATTGTTATTTCTATCAAGATTGTGTTAGCCCTTGTCGCTAGCTTTCCAACAAACTTGGTTTCGTTGAATTCGGAGTCCGTTTGCAGAAGTTGTGTCAGTATTGGTGTCCTTAAAAAGGCTGCAGCGGTACTACCGCTCATGGGAGCGGTACTACTGCTTGGAGGGGATGTAATTTTTTACTACTGCTCTTGGGAGCGGTACTACCGCTTGGAGCGGATGTAATTTTTTACTACCGCTCCAGAGCGGTACTACCGCGGCTACTTCCGTGGCTACTTCCGCTCCGGACCAAAAACTCGTCTTAAGTCCAGCGGTGGTAGGCACGGATGTATTTTTTTAGTACCGCTCGCAAGCAGTAGTACCGCTACCCTTAGTGGTAGTACCACTACCCCTAGCGGTAGTACCGTGAGGACGAGCGGTAGTACCGCTCCGGCGGTTCTACCGGCCTTTTGCCTCCTCGCTGTTGTTTTTCAAAGGGTTTTTCAAAGGGTTAACCAGCAAGCCCCTTGCACTCCCAACGGGTGTCTATGGGTGTTATTCACACAAATTATTTCAGCACACATCAAATTTCCTCGAGAAATCGTTACGTTGGCTTGTGCTATTTTTCTTACACAAGTTATGCGACCACTCGACGGCCCTATGCGCCAACTTCATCGCTACTCAGACTCGGTCACCATACCGGTCTTAGCGCACCACAACACCGACCTTGTCGCTCTGTTAACTTCAAACACATCCGGCCGACCCCTCTGTGGGATCCTCTTCATCATATCAGTGATATAGACCTCGTCAGGCATGAGACAGATAAGTCACTTTTGTAATCAAACTGCACACTTCACTCCTTTACGAGTTTGCCTCTTTTGAGCATCACTCGGAAGCTCCTCCTCATCTTTACCCGAGTCTGACTCGATGAATTATAATTTATCCATTCAAAACTATATTTCTCATATTCCGACAATTCCATCGTCAAAGTCTGTAGTACGCTCGGAGGCTACGCCGCACTCGGGGGCTGCAGCTCATTCAGAATCACATTCTCTTGAGTGGTCGAGTACTTCATCACCAGTCGAATCCTTCACTTCAACGAGTGCAGTCAGATCCGCTACTTCGACAAGTTTCATAATCACTCAGACACTTTGCGCGCCATCTTCATTCCTACTCAGACTCAGTTGTCACGCCGATCTTGTTGCGTCGCTACATCGACCACACTACACCGACCTCGTCGCTACATCGGCTTCGAAAGCATATGGCTGACTCCTCCGAGGACCATTTTCACTTGACCACCCCGCGCGTCGCCACTCGGTTGTGCATGTCTTCACCGCTCGGCCGTCCCGCGCGTCTCCACTCGGTTGTGCACGTCTTCACTCGGCCGCCCTGCGCGTCGCCACTCGGCCGCCCTGCGCGTCGCCACTCGGTTGTGCACGTAGTCCTTCACTCGGTCACCTCGCACATCTTCACTCGGCCGCCCTGCGCGTCGCCACTCGGTTGTGCACGTCTTCACCGCTCGGCCGCCCCGCGCGTCGCCACTCGGTCGTGCACGTCTTCATCGCTCGGCCGCCCCGCGCGTCGCCACTTCGGTTTGTACACATCCTCCTCCGCTTCGTCCCTCCCCCTCGTCACTGGTACAATTGAGGGATGAGGTAGAAGAGCGGGGGGAGCTGAGCCTTATTTCATTTTCCTTCTGTTCTCTCCTCTCTTTCCTCGCGGTTACCGCGCTCGCCACTTGGTTGTGCACGTCCTCACCGCTCGGCCGCCCCGCGTGTCGTCACTCGGTTGTACACATCCTCGCCCTTCGACCGCCCCGCACGTCGCCACTCGGTTGTGCACGTAGTCCTTCACTCGGTCACCTCGCACATCTTCACTCGGCCTCCCTGCGCGTCGCCACTCGGTTGTGCACGTCTTCACCGCTCGGCCGCCCCGCGCGTCGCCACTCGGTCGTGCACGTCTTCACCGCTCGGCCGCCCCGCGCGTCGCCACTCGGTTGTACACATCCTCGCCGCTCAGCCGCCCCGCGCGTCACCACTCGGCTGTGCACGTCTTCACCGCTTGGCCGCCCCGCGCGTCGCCACTCGGTTGTGCACGTCCTCACCGCTCGGCCGCCCCGCGTGTCGTCACTCGGTTGTACACATCCTCGCCCTTCGGCCGCCCCGCGCGTCACCACTCGGTTGTGCACGTCTTCACCGCTCGGCCGCCCCGCGCGTCGTCACTCGGTTGTCCACATCCTCGCCCTTCGGCCGCTCCGCGCATCACCACTCGGTTGGGCATGCCCTTACCATTCATCCGCCCCCGCGCATCACCATCGGTTGGACACGTCTTCTCCACTACATCCCCAACTCGGGAACGACTAAATTAATCATATGATCAAGCCTCATATCGCATTCTGTAGCAAGCTTACCTCTTTCGAGCATCACTCGGGGGCTATGCTCAGCTGTGGGCCATGCCGCCTTCAGGGGTTACACCCATTTGATCAACCTGTTGATCACATCGGGAATATTTTTCTGACCATACATGCTCGGTCCGCCGAAGATCTATAAGGGTCGCACTGTCCACTCGGACGATCGCCCAAATCATTACCTAGAGTCATCTTCAGGGCTACAAAAGGGTGAAAACGATGCTCCTCTACGGATATACTTGGCCCTTCTTCTAGGCTCCAAGACGTCAGTTTCACAAACTTGGACTCGGAGATGGCATGTGCTGGTGTTCCCCCGGGATAATGAGTGGCCTCTCTCTGGAGAGTCAGTCCACGCGCTAGCCTCGCCACTCGGGTTTCATGGCACGTCCACGTCGGACCACTAGTCTATCTCCTCCGGGAGACATACAAGTGCCACCGAGTTTTTCCTTGCAGTCAACATACCCCGATCAGTCGGGAAGCACGTCCACTCGGACAAATACCCCTTTCATGCAAAAGGGTGAAAACAAGAAGCTAACGGTCAATGTAAGAAGTACTACTGGAGTGATTACTCCTGGAGTGTCCAGCTCTTTTCGACAGTCGGCTGTTTCGAGACCGAATTCATTCGTCATGCCGAGAGCACGAAGATTCGCCTGCTTGACCCAGTTCCAGGCTGAACTTATTTACCGTGCCGAGTGCACGAAGATCAGTCCGACTGATTCAGCTCCAGGCTGAGCTTATTCACCATGCCAAGCGCGTGAAGATCCATTCCGAATGCATGAAGACCTGCCACAGTTCTAGGCTGAAGTCATTTATCGTGCCGAGCGCACGAGGGTTCACCTGTTTAATTCAGTTCCAGACCAGAAGACAGGCTCTAAGACCCCCACCGACTACCCGCAGTCGACGGCGGTCTCGGAGACTACACCCAGTGGGTGCACTCAGCGTGCCCCCACTGGAATGGTATCCACTCGGAACGGTCCGCCCAGTCCGAGTGACGGCCAAACAACAACAAAAAAGACAGGCTCTAAGACTCCCACCGACTGCCCGCAGTTGACGGCAGTCTCGGGGACTACACCCAGTGGGTGCACTCAGCATGCCCCCACTGGAATGGTATCCACTCGGAACGGTCCGCCCGGTCCGAGTGACGGCCAAACAAAAAAAAAGAGACACGTTCCAGGCGTGAAGAAATTCCAAGTAATCATTTACTCGATGCAGGACCTACATCCAAATTCACTCGGAAGGACTGATAAGCTGAATAGATCAAGGCGCATGCTAGAAGGCTCAGTCGTCACAAGCATCAGCAAAATCTCAAAGCTCATTCGGAACGTTGAGTTTGGCAGAACCTACACTGTCCCTTTCCCACTCGAACCCTGATCCATTCGGGGGCTAATGATGTGGATATGTATTAGGGGTAGGGTCCTAAGCATGGCCTACACACCCCACCTGAAGACACCACATGCAAGATTACAAGATTACAAGGAAGATTCCGACTGAAGTAACCATAAGCTTACGAGCCACTCGACAATCAGCTCACTCGGAAGATCCTACATCCACTCGACGAACTCATTCCACTCGGAGCACCCGATCTCACTCGGATATACGAAGACCAAACAGTCGACAAAACAGTTGGAGCATCATTCTCATAGTGGCGGTTTCGTAGTGAGCAGATATTATGGCATTGATGATCCACTGTGTAACATAGGAGGTGAAGGGGTGGCGCACTCTATATAAGCCACCCCTCACCACTAGACTAGGGGGATTCTTTTCTACTACCTCTCTCTCTCTAGTCTCCGGACTTAGCTCAGGCATGGGGATCCGCTCTCCTCTTTCTCACACACATTGTAATCTCCGGATACATACTCAGATAAAACAAAGCCTCTCCGGAGCACGAGACATAGGGCTGTTATCTCCACCGTGAGAGGCCCAAACTCGCTAAAATCACCGTGTCACCCATATGCATCTCGATAGATCATGCTCCTTTATCCTACCCCCTTCGTACTGTCGGAATCGTTCCCACAACAGTCCCTGAAAGTCTTGAGCATGCATAATTACTTCATGTATTTTCTTTGGCATGCTTTCTTTCTTTGACCCAATATATAAGAGAAATTCCACCTAGTCTCAATTTGGATGAGATGTGCATGAAATTCATTTTCATATATCTATATGCACATATTTATGTGGAGTTTGTCCTATGTATTGGTGTTTCTAACTCTTTGGTCCCAATGAGTTTGGGTACCATTTTGTTTGTGTTATTGTTCTAGGAACAATTGGAGGTGCATTGGATGCTCGGCTCACTCACAAGGAAGGTGTTGTCACCATGTGCTTATTGGAGTCAAGCTAGGATGATCAATGAACTACTATCTACCTTCAATTGGTATCTCTACATCCTTCCAATGCTATCTCGGTAACTAGTATCTATTCATGCATACATTTCTTGCACTTAACCTTGTGTAGGTTGCATCATGGCATGAATTTCTTGATTCATTCTTATGATACTTGTTTCCTTTCTCAAAGCATCCCAACGATGATCTCGTGTTGCTAGTTGTGATGTCTTTGATGATTGTGTGGTAGGAGTTCATTTATATACAATAAGACCATATCTAGCCATGTGCTATGCTTTCAAGCAAATATCTTATTGGTATATTTATGACTTCCTTGTGGATATCTTGTTCTTTCCTTGTGTAACCATTTCGTGTGTACATCCTTCTTTGTGGATTGATATCATCATGATTCTCATCTACCTAGAATCTTTTACACTTGAGAGAAGTTACATCTCTAGGTGATATCCTTATTCTTTCACGTTCACCTTTTCTGTGGTGGTTTCGTGAAAGGATTTATCTTGAGTGCGGGTCTTATCTCGTTGCATCTTGACGCACTCTTTTTGTGGTGAAGATCTTTTTCCTCATGCTTGTCTTGACGAGGCCTTTGCCATCGTAATTGGTATCCCTCGTCTTGATGAGGCTTTCTTTTTTTTATCTTCACCATGGGTTGTCACAAGCATTGGTTCTTAATTTGCATATTAGTAAGCTTGTGTATCCATTTGCTTGTTGTGTGTGTGTGGGAAGGACATGTCTTGCACCTTGTATCTCATTTATTCAAGACTATGTTGATGCTTAATGCTCATCCTTATATTAGTCTTCTCAAGTGCTTTGCCATGACTCACACACATCATTTTGGTCGAGCCTAATCTTAAGTTGCCCCTTTTACATGTTGCTCAACCATGTGTTTGTTGCAAGTGCTAGGCCGTGTTTCCTATATGCTCACTTGCACTTGTTGTGAGCTTCTATTGATTTTGTGGGAGTGATGATCCTATTTTGTGCCCGTTGTATTCAAATACAAATATTCTTATTTGTGCACAAATCATGGGGAGCTTCTCTAGTTTCTTTAGAACACTCCTTTGCTCATATCATAATATCTTATTCATGTGGCTCATAGGAGCATTGGTCTTGTTAGTTCAATTGGTATCTTTTGATAGCTTGTTTCAATTGGTATCTTTTGATTGCCTGATTGCTTGTTTCTCTCTTTGTTATGTCTTTGTGGCATATCATTCTTTAGCAATCTTTGAGCCTCAATATATTTTGTCTTCCTCCAAGTATTTACCTTTGGATATGTGTAGTGCATTCCACTCTCTTATTGAGAAATACACAATTTATGGAGGAACACAATTTATATTGGCCTTCTTTGCTTTTCGCCCATTTTGGCAATCGATGCCAATGGGGGAGAAGTTTCAGAGAGTTTTGTGGAAAAGTTTAGAGAGTCATCTCTTCTTGCTTTGGTTTTGTTCCTAAGCTTTTGCATCTCATACGCATGCATTATTGGTTGGTGCATTGCATGGTGATGCATAATTCCTTGTATAAACTCTCTTGAAAGTGATTGTCATCAATTACCAAAATGAGGGAGATTGAAAGGACATGTGGTGCCCCCATGTGTGGTTTTGGTAATTGATGACATTCTCTATGGACTAATGGTTGCATTGAGTTATATTTGAACGATTTGTCCATAGGCATTTCTTGAAGTCCATGTGTTGATTTCAAGGAGTTTATGTGTTGACTAAGGTGCTATTAAGGCATTATCCAAAGATTGGTCATGTGAGAGTTGAGCTTATTGCAAGCATGTCTTGAAGAAGAAGATTGTGTGATCGTTCATGCTTACCTTCAAGGCATCATCCAAATGAAGAGAGTTGGAAAGGTTCAAGGTTGATCAAGACTAAGTCAAGAGTGAATCAAGTTGATCAACACACAAAGCGTAGAAGATGTACCGAGAGGGATCAAGCAATCCCATGGTATGGTAAGCATTGTCAATTACGCTTTGTGTACTAACCCATGGTCTTCGTGAGAGTTCTTTATGGGGTTAGGTTGCGGTGTGCAAGTTCAAGTGGATCATCACGAAGAGATCATATGCTTGAAGCTTGCCGTCCATTGTGGTGGCAATGGACTTGTGAAGATGAGCCAAAGAGTGGCTCACCCATAGTGGAGTATGGGGGAGCAATCAACTAGTCTTCACCGAGCCAATGGAATCAAGAAAGGTGGTCCAACTTGAGGAAGTCAAGATCGTCATCATCTAGCTCAAGTGGACTTTGTGCAAGGCAAAGGTTTGCCCTTGATAGGTTTTCTCTTTTACCGGTCTCATGGTGGTAGTTGGGAGACCGGGTTATAGGATCGATTGCCGTACTATCAAGGGGGGCTCTCGATGAGTAGCTTGATCGTATCGTTCGTAGAGAGCTCAAACCATTGCATCCTTGCATCATCTTTATTGGTTCTTGTTTGGTTCTTCTCCTTGTGAGAATTGGAGCTTATGGTCATCTTGATGACAAGCTCGAGTTCATCGAAAACGGAGTTCACATGCTTCTTCTATTGCGTTTTCGGTGTTGGAGGTTTTACCGGTCTTATTCGAGGAAGGGTTCTCACCTTTTTCTTATGGGCCTTTTCTAATTTCCTTCTTATTGTTATTTCTATCAAGATTGTGTTAGCCCTTGTCACTAGCTTTCTAACAAACTTGGTTTCATTGAATTTGGAGTCCGTTTGCAGAAGTTGTGTCAGTTTTGATGTCCTTAAAAAGGCTGGAGCGGTACTACCGCTTGGAGGGGATGTAATTTTTTACTACCGCTCTTGGGAGCAGTACTACCACTTGGAGCGGATGTAATTTTTTACTACCGCTCCAGAGCGGTACTACCGCGGCTACTTCCATGGCTACTTTCGCTCCGGACCAAAAACTTGTCTTAAGTCCAGCGGTGGTAGGCACGGATGTATTTTTTTAGTACCGCTCGCAAGCAGTAGTACCGCTACCCTTAGCGGTAGTACCGCTACCCCTAGCAGTAGTACCGTGAGGACGAGCGGTAGTACCGCTCCGGCGGTTCTACCGGCCTTTTGCCTCCTCGCTGTTGTTTTTCAAAGGGCTTCCACCGCCCTAGTGGTAGTACCGCTCCCATGAGCGGTAGTACCGCTCTGTGCGGGCGGTGAGCATAACGGTTGGATTTTTTCCCACCTATAAAAGGGGGTCTTCTTCCCCAATGAACCTTATCCTTTGAGCTCTTGTTCTTCCCCCATTGTTGACCTTCTTCGAGCTTGCTATCTCTCAATCCCTCCATGGATTCTTGCTAGTTTTTGGGGGAAAAGAGAGAGGAGATCTAGATCTACGTTTCCACCAATCACTTTCTCCTCTAGGTGAGGAGAACCCTTTGGATCTAGATCTTTGAGTTCTTCGTGTTCTCTTCTTCGTTCTTCCTCTCATTTTCCTCCCTAGCATTAGTTGCTTTGGTGGGATTTGAGAGAGAAGGACTTGGGCACTCCGTGTGCCCTTGCCATTACATTTGGTGCATCGGTTTGAGTTCTCCACGGTGATACGTGGAAGTGAAGTTGAGTAGCTTATTACTCTTGGGTGCTTGGTACCCTTGAGCTTGTTCCTCTTGGGTGCTTGGGCGCCCTAGACGGTTGGTGGTGTTCGGAGCTCAATCATTGTGGTGTAAAGCTCGGGGCAAGCGTCGGGGTCTCCAATTAGGTTGTGGAGATCGCCCCGAGCAATTTGACGGGTACCGGGGACCGCCCCCAAGGGTTGCCAAAGTGTACGGGTTCGGTGACCGCCCCCAAGGTTTGCCATTTGTACGGGTTCGGTGACCGCCCTCAAGGGTCCCTTAGTGGAATCACGGCATCTTTCATTGTGCGAGGGCGTGAGGAGATTACGGTGGCCCTAGTGGCTTCTTGGGGAGCATTGTGCCTCCACACCGCTCCAAACGGAGAATAGCATCCGCAAGGGTGTGAACTTCGGGATACATCGTCGTCTCCGCGTGCCTCGGTTATCTCTTACCCTAGCCCTTTTACTTATGCACTTTACTTTGTGATAGCCATATTGTTTCTTGTCATATATCTTGCTATCACTTAGTTGTTTATCTTGCTTAGCATAAGTTGTTGGTGCACATAGGTGAGCCTAGTTGTTGTAGGTTTTGTGCTTGACAAATTAACCGCTAGGTTTATTCCGCATTTGTTCAAGCCTAAACCGTAATTATTTTAAAGCGCCTATTCACCCCCCCTCTAGGCGACATCCTCGATCTTTCAAAACTAATCTAGAGCAGGCTGAAATTGAGAGGGGAGTTAAAGCTTTGTGCGATAGGGTGCAAGTACTTCCCCAAGAGAGAATTGATAGGGAATTGGCTCAAAGAAAAGAAGCCTTGCCAGTTGATGTAACCGGTGAAAAGAATGATGATTCGGAAACTAAAAGTGCTTTGGTTGAGAAAGCCGAATCAAGTAGTATATATTTCGAATCCATCAAATCCGAAGAGGCAAGCATCACTGAGAAAGGGCGTGGCAAGCATAGGAAAGCAGCGGTGCTTGATTTTTCTGAAGTTAATGGAACCTACTTCCTGCCCTATGAGTTTCGTGCTATAGAAGTTGACAAGCCTCAAGGACAAGAGCAAGTAGCTGAACAAAGTTCGGCTGACAAGGATCTTCAAAGTAATGATGCACGAAATCAAGAAAAAGATGATAATGCGTTGGGGATCCATCCAAAGACGGAGCAAGATATTGTTCAAGTCACACCATCGTCATCCTGTCCCAACATATTTCAAGAGGTATGCCTAGCAAGTAATTTACCTATTTCCAGATTTGGTCGCAACTTCATAGTTGATGCATCTACTAGAAAAATTCTCATAAGTAATTTTGAAAGACCAATGAAGAGGAGTAATTTACTTGTTAGCAATAAAATTGTTCTAGAGAATATCGGTCAACCCATTGTGCCATTTATAAAGACCGATAGTGAATTATTATTACAGCCAAGGTTTTCCCCATTGCTTTATCTAAAGTTCATATCAAATTGGGTAGTTTTGCTTATTTCTTACTTGGCTTACACTTGGTATCAATTGAGACATGAATGTTCTAACTATATTCGTTTCAGAAATTTAAAGCCAAGGTTAAATTCTTTAGAGAAATCCGATGCTAATATTATATCTTATCCAAAGACATCGGAGATAGAGTGCAAAACACGATGCATAGCCGAATGGGAAGATTCTAAATCTGAACCATTCGTTTGCTTACCTCCAAAGCCGTTCGCACACCAAGATCGGCTAGAAAACAAAAAGTATACCTTCGATTCAAACATGTGTGATCAAATCTTTGATTTGTTGTTGAAAAATAATTACATTAGAATTCTTGATCACCATGTCAAGCCATCTATCCAAGGACGAATGTATTGTAAGTTGCATAATTCGTTCAAGCATAATTTTGAGGATTGCAGCATGTTTCGTCAAATAGTTAAATCGGCCATTGAAAAAGGACGATTGAAGTTTGTTGAAACACCAAGAGATGACCAGTCTATTCCGATTGCTCCCGATGGCAAAAAGTTTTTGCATCAGCTTCTTGAAGCCGATCCATTTAAAGAGAAGGTAAAAACGGCAGGTGATGGGATCAAGCTTTCAAGTAAAGAAGTTGTTGAAGAGCATAATGAACATAATCTTGAGGGCGAGAATTCCATCGAAGCTACAATGCAGACGCCAAAGACTGGGGGCAGCAAGCAAATCAAATGATCGATGAAAGCAAACCAAAAGAAAACAAAGGCCGAAATAAGCGCAAGTGTAAGAGATCAAAAATCACCTTCGCTGAACTATTAGATAAATATCAAAAGAAGAGTGAAGAGAATAATGCTTATCGGCCAAATCATGCAAAGAAACCAAGATCACCCCCAAGGCGCAAATATGAGGATCGGTATTGGCAAAGTGAGACTTTTAATGCAACATATTCATATCCTTATTTTGGGCCGCCAATGCCTGCCGTGGATGCCTCCCTATGCTCATATAGATCCATATCCAACATGGGACAGGTATGATACAAGGGCACATTCGCCATCTTATTTTAGACCATCTCACCAATATTATGCAGCTCCGAGAAGATCAACATTTGAACAATCACATGTTAAAGACCATTTCAATCATAAGGAATCGGTCCAGAGCTCAAGGAAGAAGAAAGAGGTGGTCAAGCAAGTTTACCGTGTTAAAAGAGATGGTCGTAAGAGTGCAACTTCAGATTTGATCTCAAATGAAAAAGTGCCAATTAAAGTGTTGACATTGGCTACTAAAGGCAATGAGACAAAGCAACCAATTATTGAGAGTCAAAGAGCCAAATCTGAAGAAAAGAAATTGAGAGTGCACAAGGCCAAAAAGGAACTGCCATTGGTCAAAACAGAATCACAGCCGAGATGCCTGCTCGGCTTATCGTATTGGCAAAAGAAGGAATTACAAAATCTTAGTGCACAAGAACTGAGACAGAAGAACATGGCATGGGTTCCCAAGAGGATCAATCATAACAAAAATGATGTGCATGCTCCTATTGCAACAAGTACAATAAAAGTGAAGAAAGAGAAGGATGGAAGCAACAAACAATTAAGCCGAAGGTGTGCATCACAACATCAAAATCTTCGGTTAGCACATCATCCATTTTCTTCAACCATGCCATTGATGCCTTTGCCATGGAATTCATCCCTAGGTATGATCAATTACCCTCCATGGATTTATTTTGATCCATGGATGCAACATAATTTTCTATATCATGAGAGGGTATTACCAAATCACTATACATTTGGTTAGTTACATTTTTGTTGCTAATACAAAGGGGCCAAAATATTTTATTGCTATTTCATTTGTTTATTTTGGTTATACATACTTTAGTGGGTGAATTCTACATGGACGTCATGGTAATGGCCGATATTTATCTATCGCCCTAAGAATATATCTAAGAATTGCTGGTGTGGTATTCTAACATCGTCCTTAGTTTGAGTAGAGATTGAGATAAGTGCTTGCATAGAAATCTGTAAAATTGATGCCATTGAAGATATTATGCATAGACCAATTCACCAAAACTGCAAAGTGGACTTACGTTTTGATTGGGTGTGCTTTGGCTTATTAGTTTTTAGAATTTACGTAAAGCCAAATCATGGTTGATTTTATTATTGAGCATCATATTGACATAATGCATAATACTGATTTTAGCTTTATCTCTCCAGTACCATGGTTATTATATATTGATGGTTAAATTTGTAGCAATGGCCAAGGTGTTGGTGTTGTTTATATATCTCCTTATGGTGCTATTCTGTGAAGCCTCATGCCGCTTAAAATATTTATGCACAAATGATCAAAGCCGAATATGCAGTGTATTGCACATCTATCAATAGCCGATGCTTATTCTTGCCAACATAGGTAAGGCCGAATAGGAGCTCACCACCTCGGCCACTAATGAAACTTTTATGCAGGCAAAGCAAGGATTGGTTCATTCTTGCTTATCTGCAAAATCCTAGCGAAAGGGTGAATAATATGGTTCAGAGGATGGCTTTGAGATACATATCTATGGAACCTTATCATCGGATTGTTATAGAAGTTGAGAAGTTTTCACCCAAGTTTGCATCAAGAGGTTTAAACAAGCAATGGCCGATATAAACTTATCGTCCTAAAAGCATATAAATGGCTGATAGAGTGTTGACATCATCCTTAGAACCAGCACGGAAGAAGTTATTTTTCGGCACGCTAGCTTTGCCGAAAAACAGGGGGGGCATGTGTTGACACTCAAAAGTGGCACAATCATAGAGAGTAGCTTTAAGTTATATCAAGACTAATTCAAACTTATGATTGGAGGTCACCTCCGGATGGCTCTCTTTCAGAAGATCGAGATAGATATGAACATGGTATAAAACGGAGCTCTTATGCAATAGTTATGACAAGTTCAGAGATGCTCATGTTAACACCAGATGTGAAACTCAATTAAGATGGCCTCCGATGGAAAATGTTTCAAAACGAAAGTTGTGCGTCTCGTCGAAACGGTCGATTTTGGTATAAAAATCGCCCCAATCTGAGTTCGTATGCAAAAGTAGAGCCATCGGAATGCAGCCCTGCCAGGAGGCAAAATATGGCGCGCCCCACCAAACACCTATATGATGGGTAGCGCCACCAATCAGCTGTTTTGCGTGAGATATTCGGCCCTTAAGATGGCTTCGAATCGAAAAACGTTCAACACAAAAGTTGTTTGTATCATCGAAACGGTCAAATTTGCTTTTGGGCTCATCTCCATCCGAGGTTGTTTGGGGCATGTGGGACCTGAAAACCGAACTGATGTTCCAGACTTACCTAAATCCGAGTTCGGTTAATTTTGGAAAGATTTGGACGTGATTTGGAGTCCTTTTGTTGTACGGGAAGTCCATCCGCCTCTTATATACCTAAGGGGTGACGGATGATTAAACAACACACAATCGAACAATCATCTACCACTTTTTTATCTTTTATCTTCTTCCTAGTTCTTCTTCTTCCTCGTTCTTCGTTCGTCCTTCTTGTTGCAGGGCGGCGATCCACGAGGCACTAGGGGCGATCAGGTTGACCTAGGGCAGCCCATAGCCGTCACACGTACAGACGGGGTCCCTCCCGGACGTGTGGGGTTTTGGGTCTACAAAAGCGCCCGCCGGATTGCTTGCGTACCGCGCTTCCGGACGGGTCTCCTTCGATGTGAGCTGCGGTGCACCACCCCCGGCGTCGAGGGTACACGGTGACGTGTTCGTGTGCGAACAGATACTGACAGTATGCTCTATTATTGATTTTGAGGGTCATGATTTCAAGGCCCTTGTATATGAATTCCTACCAAACGGTAACTTAGATGAATGGCTACACCAGCAGATCATGGGGGGTGGTGAACACAAGGCAATAGATCAAATTGTGAGGCTAGGCATTGCAATTGATGTGGCATTCTCACTTGAATATCTTCACCAAGATAAGCCATTGCCGATTATTCACTGTGATCTTAAGCCAAGCAATGTTCTCCTCGACAGTGACATGGTTGCTCATGTTGGTGATTTTGGGCTTGCAAGATTTGTACATCAAGACTTGGAGAATTCAAGTGGCTGGGCATCAATGAAAGGAACAATTGGTTATGCCGCTCCAGGTGCAGTTTCCAAATTTTATACTTTTATATATAGTCCAAAAAGTAGGCACGAGTAAAAATTTAATTAGGACTTATATTCCCAATTAGACGAGTATATTTTGACGAGAAGAAGGTCAGATAGGTGATACGTCTCCAACGTATCTATAATTTTTTATTGTTCCATGCTATTATATTATCTGTTTTGGATGTTTTATATGCATTAATATGCTATTTTATATGATTTTTGGGACTAACCTATTAACCTAGAGCCCAGTGCCAGTTCTTGTTTTTTCCTTGTTTTAGAGTTTCGCAGAAAAGGAATACCAAACGGAGTCCAAACGGAATGAAACTTTCGCGATGATTTTTCTTGGACCAGAAGACGTCCAGAGGGCTTGGAGTGCACGTCAGGAAAGCCACGAGGCGGCCACAAGGTCGGGAGGCGCGCCCAGGGGGGAGGGCGCGCCCCCCACCCTTGTGGGCCACTCGTGACTCCACCGACGTATTTCTTCCGCCTATATATTCTCAAATATCCCAAAACCTACCGGGAGAGCCACGAAACCACTTTTCCACCGCCGCAACCTTCTGTACCCATGAGATCCCATCTAGGGGCCTTTTCCGGTGTCCTGCCGGAGGGGGATTCGATCACGGAGGGCTTCTACATCAACACCATTGCCTCTCCAATGAAGCGTGAGTAGTTTACCACAGACCTACGGGTCCATAGCTAGTAGCTAGATGGCTTCTTCTCTCTCTTTGATTCTCAATACAAAGTTCTCCTCGATGTTCTTGGAGATCTATTCGATGTAATACTTTTTTGCGGTGTGTTTGCCGAGATCCGATGAATTGTGGATTTATGATCATCTTATCTATGAATATTATTTGAATCTTCTCTGAATTCTTTTATGCATGATTTGATATCTTTGCAAGTCTCTTCGAACTATCGATTTGGTTTGGCCAACTAGATTGGTTTTTCTTGCAATGGGAGAAGTGCTTAGCTTTGGGTTCAATCTTGCGGTGTCCTTTCCCAGTGACAGTAGGGGCAGCAAGGCACGTATTGTATTGTTGCCATCGAGGATAACAAGATGGGGTTTTCATCATATTGCTTGAGTTTATCCCGCTACATCATGTCATCTTACTTAATGCGTTACTCTATTCTTATGAACTTAATACTCTAGATGCAGGCAGGAGTCGGTCGATGTGTGGAGTAATAGTAGTAGATGCAGGCAGGAGTCGGTCTACTTGATACAGACGTGATGCCTATATTCATGGTCATTGCCTTAGATATCGTCATAACTTTGCGCTTTTCTATCAATTGCTCGGCAGTAATTTGTTCACCCACCGTAATTTTTTCTATCTTGAGAGAAGCCTCTAGTGAAACCTATGGCCACCGGGTCTATTTTCCATCATATAAGTTTCCGATCTACAATTTTAGTTTCCTATTTACTTTCTTTGCAATCTTTTACTTTCCGTTCCATAAACCAAAAATACCAAAAACATTACTTTACCGTTTATCCATCTATATCAGATCTCACTTTGCAAATAACCGTGAAGGGATTGACAACCCCTTTATCGCGTTGGGTGCAAGTTGGTGTTTGTTTGTGCAGGTATTTGGAGGCTTGCGCGTTGTCTCCTACTGGATTGATACCTTGGTTCTCAAAAGCTGAGGGAAATACTTACTCTACTTTGCTGCATCACCCTTTCCTCTTCAAGGGAAAAACCAACACAAGCTCAAGAGGTAGCAGGAAGAATTTCTGGCACCATTGCCAGGGAGATCTACGCCAAGCCGAGACATACCAAGTACCCATCATAAACTCTTATCCCTCGCATTACATTATTCGCCATTCGCCTCTTGTTTTCCTCTCCCCCACTTCTAAAACAATTTTCGAAAAGATTCGCCTTTTCTTCGCCCCTCTTTCGTTCGTCTTCTTCGTTTGCTTTTTGTGTGCTCGTGTGTTGGATTGCTTGCTTTGTCGCGATGGCTCAAGATAATACCAAATCGTGTGATTTTTCCAACACCAATAATAATGATTTTATTAGTACTCCGATTGCTCCCGATGCTAATGCGGAATCTTGTGAAATTAATACCGCTTTGCTGAATCTTGTTATGAAAGATTAATTTTTCGGCCTTCCCAATGAAGATGCCGCATCCCATCTTAATAATTTCGTTGATTTGTGTGATATGCAAAAGAAAAAAGATGTGGATAATGATATTGTTAAATTGAAGCTATTTCCGTTCTCACTTCGAGATCGTGCTAAAACTTGGTTTTCATCTTTGCCTAAAAATAGTATTGATTCATGGAATAAGTGTAAAGATGCTTTTATTTCCAAGTATTTTCCGCCCGCTAAGATCATCTCTCTTAGGAACGATATTATGAATTTTAAGCAACTTGATCATGAACATGTTACACAATCTTGGAAGAGGATGAAATTGATGATACGAAATTGCCCTACTCATGGTTTGAATTTGTGGATGATTATACAAAAAATTTATGCCGGATTGAATTTTGCTTCTAGAAATATTTTAGATTCGGCCGCGGGAGGCACTTTTATGGAAATTACTTTAGGAGAAGCTACTAAACTCCTAGATAATATTATGGTTAATTATTCTCAATGGCATACTGAAAGATCTTCCACTAGTAAAAAAGTGCATGCAATTAAAGAGATTAATGTTTTGAGTGGAAAGATTGATGAGCTTATGAAATTATTTGCTAGTAAGAGTGCTCCTATTGATCCTAATGATATGCCTTTGTCTACTTTGATTGAAAACAATAATGAATCTATGGATGTGAATTTTGTTTGTAGGAACAATTTTGCTAATAACGCGTATAGAGGTAATTTTAATCCTAGGCCGTTTCCTAGTAATTCCTCTAATAATTATGGTAATTCCTACAACAATGCTTATGGAAATTATAATAAGATGCCATCTGAATTTGAGAATAGTGTTAAAGAATTTATAAGTTCGCAAAAGAATTTCAATGCTTTGATTGAAGAAAAATTGCTTAAGATTGATGATTTGGCTAGGAACATGGATAGAATTTCTCTTGATGTTGATTTTTTGAAACTTAGATCTATTCCACCTAAGCATGATATCAATGAGTCTCTCAAAGCCATGAGAATTTCCATTGATGAGTGCAATGAAAGAACCGCTAAGATGCGTGCTAAAAAAGATTGGTTTATAAAAGCGTGTTCTAGTTTCCGTGAGAATAATGATGAAGATCTTAAAGTGATTGATGTGACTCCTATTGAATCTTTGTTTTCCAATGTAAATCTTGATAAAGATTGGACTGGAGATGAGTCAACTTTAGTTAGAAGGCATCCCAATGATTCGGAGTTTTTAGATCTTGATGCAAAAATTGATAAAAATGGGATTGGAGAGGTCAAAACTTTAAATAGCAATGAACCCACTCTTTTGGATTTCAAGGAATTTAATTATGATAATTGTTCTTTAATAGATTGTATTTCCTTGTTGCAATCCATGTTGAACTCTCCTCATGCTTATAATCAAAACAAAGCTTTTACTAAACATATCGTTGATGCTATGATGCAATCTTATGAAGAAAAGCTTGAATTGGAAGTCTCTATTCCTAGAAAACTTTATGATGAGTGGGAACCTACTATTAAGATTAAGATCAAAGATTATGAATGCCATGCTTTGTGTGATTTGGGTGCTAGTGTTTCCACGATTCCAAAAACTTTATGTGATGTGTTAGGTTTCAGTGAATTTGATGATTGTTCCTTAAATTTGCATCTTCCGGATTCCACCATTAAGAAACCTATGGGAAGGATTAATGATGTTCTTATTATTGCAAATAGGAATTATGTGCCCGTAGATTTTATTGTTCTTGATATAGATTGCAATCCTATATGTCCTATTATTCTTGGTAGACCTTTCCTTAGAATGATTGGTGCAATTATTGATATGAAAGAAGGAAAGATTAGATTTCAATTTCCGTTAAGGAAAGGCATGGAACACTTCCCTAGAAAGAAAATTAAATTGCCTTATGAATCTATTATGAGAGCCACTTATGGATTGCAAGCCAAAGATGATAACACTTAGATCTATTCGTGTTTTTATGCCTAGCTAAGGGCGTTAAACAATAGCGCTTGTTGGGAGGCAACCCAATTTTATTTTTGTTTTTGTTTTTTTGGTTATGTTTTGCAATAAATTTTTCATCTAGCCTCTGGTTAGATGTGGTTTTGTGTTTTATTTAGAGTTTGTGCCAAGTAAGACCTTTGGGATGGCTTACGGTGATAGTTGATTTGATCCTGCTGAAAAACAGAAACTTTTGCGCTCAGAAAAATAATTCTTATTTTTTACTGGAGCGTGGAAAAACTCTGAATTGTTTTACACAAGATTGATACACGAATTGCCTCTGTTGTCCTAATTTTTCAGATTTTTTGTAGTTACAGAAGTATTAGAACAATTCAGATCTTCGCAGACTGTTCTGTTTTTGACAGATTCTGTTTTACCGAAAAAGGGTTTCCCCCCGCTTTGTATACAAAGCAACCAACCGAGACATCCAACGATAGGTGCTGGGGCGGAAGCAGCACAGTCATGCCCAAAAGAAATGAAAGAGAAAATACAAGAGAAACAAATGCCGACAACGGCGGACCGACAAAAACGAAGAAGCCTCGTGGCCGCTGCACCCACCGGAGATCGCCCACCAAGCTCTGAGCCTCCGAAGCATCGGTACCAATCAACACCTCCAAGAAGGGACGCGACGATGCCGACGCTGCTGCCAAGGGTTTCCCCCGGTACACGGTGAGGAGAGAGGAAGGGTAGCCCCGACGCCCTCCAGGAAGGTCCGGCGGCACCCACATGCGCCACCGCGTCGGTGTCGGCCAAGCCAACAGGGATTTCTCCCGATCCCAACCTCCACCTCAGGCACTCCAGAGCTCGCCACCAAACAGACCCCCACCCTGTGCCAACCCGGTCACGAAGCTTCCCACGCTGTCTCACCACGGCACCGTGAAGCATGGCCTGCACAATGAAGAAGAGGAGCCGGGACTAGGGCAGCAGCATCGTCGGCACGCGGGAGGGCCCCACCTCCACCGTCGAAGACGGTAGCTGACCGGATGCAATAGCAGGAACATACCAGGCCCGTGGCCGCACAGGCCCGGCCGGGATCTCCGAGGCCCGTAAAGTTCCCGCCTTCGCACTGCAGCCGGCACGCCGTCGGCGCCGCCGCCCCTGTCCAAGCCGCTCCCCTGCCTCCCCGCACAGAGAGCCACCAATTGGAAGCACCACCACCATGCGCACCGCCGGCCACCATCACCACCAGGTCGCTGGACCGCCACCGGCCGAGCCGCACCACCGCCGCACGCCCACGACGGAGAGGAACCAACGTAGCAGCCAGCAGGCCGAAGCCGGACCCCAGCCACCGCCCGCGGCCCGCGCTGCCTGCCGGACGGATCCGGCCGTCGCGGCGAGGCGCGCTCCACCGCGCAGCCGGCCACGCAGCGCCACACCCGCCAGGGGGCCGTGCGCTGCCACGCCACGGCGCCCCGCGCCCGCACTCGATGAAGGAGCCTGCGCCGCCCCATCGCACGGAGGAAGAACAAGCCCCGCCGCCGCCGGTGTCGGACGGGCTTCGCTCGGCCGCGCCCCTGGCGGCGGCGAGGGGGGAGGGAGGAGGAGGGGAGGCCTGCGGCGGGAGGATCTGGGCGCCCTCCCCGGCCGCCTCGCGGGTGGCGGCGCAGGAGGGAAGGGTTTCGCGAGAGAGGGGGATACAGATTCTATTTTCTATGTGTTGTTTGCTTATTTTGATGCATCTATGGCTAGTATCGGGGGGTATGAACCATGGAAAAGTTGGAATACAGTAGATATTACACCAATATAAATAAAGAATGAGTTCACAACAGTACCAAAAGTGGTGATTTATTTTCTTATACTAACGGAGCTTACGAGATTTTCTGTTGAGTTTTGTGTTCTGAAGTTTTCAAGTTTTGGGTAAGGATTTGATGGACTATGGAATAAGGAGTGGCAAGAGCCTAAGCTTGGGGATGCCCAAGGCACCCCAAGGTAATATTCAAGGAAAACCATGAGCCTAAGCTTGGGGATGCCCCGGAAGGCATCCCCTCTTTTGTTTTCGTCTATCGGTAACTTTACTTGAGGCTATATTTTTATTCACCACATGATATGTGTTTTGCTTGGAGCGTCTTGTATGATTTGAGTCTTTACTTTTTAGTTTATCACAATCATCATTGCTGTACACACCTTTTAAGAGAGACACGCATGAATCGTGATTTATTAGAATGCTCTATGTGCTTCACTTATATCTTTTGAGCTAGGCAAAATTGCTCAAGTGCTTCACTTATATCTTTTTAGAGCACGACGGTGGTTTTATTTTATAGAAATTGATGAACTCTCGCACTTCACTTATATTATTTTGAGAGTCTTTAAAACAGCATGGTAATTTGCTTTGGTTATAAATTTAGTCCTAATATGATAGGCATCCAGGAGGGGTATAATAAAAACTTTCATATAAAGTGCATTGAATACTATGAGAAGTTTGATTCCTTATGATTGTTTTGAGATATGAAGATGATGATATTAGAGTCATGCTAGTAAGCAATTGTGAATTTGAGAAATACTTGTGTTAAGGCTTGTGAGTCCCGTAGCATGCACGTATGGTGAACCGTTATGTAACGAAGTTGGAGCATGAGATATTTTTTGATTGTCTTCCTTATGAGTGGCGGTCGGGGACGAGCGATGGTCTTTTCCTACCAATCTATCCCCCTAGGAGCATGCGCGTAGTACTTTGTTTCGATGACTAATAGATTTTTACAATAAGTATGTGAGTTCTTTATGACTAATGTTGAGTCCATGGATTATACGCACTCTCACCTTTCCGCCAGCTAGCCTCTCTTGTACCACGCAACTTTCGCCGGTACCATATACCTTCCTCAAAACAGCCACCATACCTACCTATTATGGCATTTCCATAGTCATTCCGAGATATATTTCCATGCAACTTTCCACCGTTCCGTTTATTATGACACGCTTCATCATTATCATATTGCTATGCATGATCATGTAGTTGACATCGTATTTGTGGCAAAGCCACCGTTCATCATTTTTTATACATGTCGCTCTTGATTCATTGCACATCCCGGTACACCGTCGGAGGCATTCATATAGTCATATTTTGTTCTAAGTATCGAGTTGTAAAGTAAATAAAAGTGTGATGATCTTCATTATTAGAGCATTGTCCCATGTGAGGAAATAAAAAAAAGAGAGAAAAGGCCAGATAAAAAAAGAGAAGGCCCAAAAAAAAGAGAGAAAAAGAGAGAAGGGACAATGTTACTATCATTTTGCCACACTTGTGCTTCAAAGTAGCACCATGATCTTCATGATAGAGAGTCTCCTATGATATCACTTTCATATACTAGTGGGAGTTTTCATTATAGAACTTGGCTTGTATATTCCAACGATGGGCTTCCTCAAAACGCCCTAGGTCTTCATGAGCAAGCAAGTTGGATGCACAACCACTTAGTTTTCTTTTTGAGCTTTCATAAACTTATAGCTCTAGTGCATCCGTTGCATGGCAATCCCTACTCACTCACATTGATATCTATTAATGGGCATCTCCATAGCTCGTTGATACGCCTAGTTGATGTGAGACTATCTCTTTCTTTTTGTCTTCTCCACAACCATCGTCTATTCCACCTATAGTGCTATGTCCATGGCTCACGCTCATGTATTGCGTGAAAGTTGAAAAGGTTTGAGAATATCAAAAGTATGAAACAATTGCTTGGCTTGTCATCGGGGTTGTGCATGATTTGAATATTTTGGGTGATGAAGATGGAGCATAGCCAGACTATATGATTTTGTAGGGATAAGCTTTCTTTGACCATGTTATTTTGAGAAGACATAATTATTTTGTTAGTATGCTTAAAGTATTATTGTTTTTATATCAATATTAAACATTTGTTTTGAATCATACGGATCTGAACATTCATGCCACAATAAAGAGAATTACATGATAAATATGTTAGGTAGCATTCCACATCAAAAATTCTGTTTTTATCATTTACCTACTCGAGGACGAGCAGGAATTAAGCTTGGGGCTGCTTGATACGTCTCCAACGTATCTATAATTTTTTATTGTTCCATGCTATTATATTATCTGTTTTGGATGTTTTATATGCATTAATATGCTATTTTATATGATTTTTGGGACTAACCTATTAACCTAGAGCCCAGTGCTAGTTCTTATTTTTTTTCCTTGTTTTAGAGTTTCGCAGAAAAGGAATACAAAACGGAGTCCAAACGGAATGAAACTTTCACGATGATTTTTCTTGGACCAGAAGACGTCCAGAGGGCTTGGAGTGCACGTCAGGAAAGCCACGAGGCGGCCACAAGGTCGGGAGGCGCGCCCCCCACCCTTGTGGGCCCCTCGTGACTCCACCGACATATTTCTTCCGCCTATATATTCTCAAATATCCCAAAACCTACCGGAAGAGCCACGAAACCACTTTTCCACCGCCGCAACCTTCTGTACCCGTGAGATCCCATCTAGGGGCCTTTTCCGGCGTCCTGCCGGAGGGGGATTCGATCACGGAGGGCTTCTACATCAACACCATTGCCTCTCCGATGAAGCGTGAGTAGTTTACCACAGACCTACGGGTCCATAGCTAGTAGCTAGATGGCTTCTTCTCTCTCTTTGATTCTCAATACAAAGTTCTCCTCGATGTTCTTGGAGATCTATTCGATGTAATACTTTTTTGCGGTGTGTTTGCCAAGATCCGATGAATTGTGGATTTATGATCAGCTTATCTATGAATATTATTTGAATCTTCTCTGAATTCTTTTATGCATGATTTGATATCTTTGCAAGTCTCTTCGAACTATCGATTTGGTTTGGCCAACTAGATTATTTTTTCTTGCAATGGGAGAAGTGCTTAGCTTTGGGTTCAATCTTGCGGTGTCCTTTCCCAGTGACAGTAGGGGCAGCAAGGCACGTATTGTATTGTTGTCATCGAGGATAACAAGATGAGGTTTTCATCATATTGCTTGAGTTTATCCCGCTACATCATGTCATCTTACTTAATGCGTTACTCTGTTCTTATGAACTTAATACTCTAGATGCAGGCAGGAGTCGGTCGATGTGTGGAGTAATAGTAGTAGATGCAGGCAGGAGTCAGTCTACTTGATACGGACATGATGCCTATATTCATGATTATTGCCTTAGATATCATCATAACTTTGCGCTTTTCTATCAATTGCTCGGCAGTAATTTGTTCACCCACCGTAATATTTTTTATCTTGAGAGAAGTCTCTAGTGAAACCTATGGCCCCCGGGTCTATTTTCCATCATATAAGTTTCTGATCTACAATTTTAGTTTCCTATTTACTTTCTTTGCAATCTTTTACTTTTCGTTCCATAAACCAAAAATACCAAAATCATTACTTTACCGTTTATCCATCTATATCAGATCTCACTTTGCAAATAACCGTGAAGGGATTGACAACCCCTTTATCGCGTTGGGTGCAAGTTGGTGTTTGTTTGTGCAGGTATTTGGAGGCTTGCGCGTTGTCTCCTACTGGATTGATACCTTGGTTCTCAAAAGCTGAGGGAAATACTTACTCTACTTTGTTGCATCACCCTTTCCTCTTCAAAAGAAAAACCAACGCAGGCTCAAGAGGTAGCAATAGGCGAAATGGCTCCTCCCACCTCTCACCTCCCACCACCACCCACCGGCGGCGATGACTCCTCCTAGCCCCCCATGGAAGGTCTCCTCCATTGGGACTTCAACCCCGGCCTTAGGGTCGAGGACCAGGTTCGTAGGCGATTCAAATCCACGGTCCATTTCTCCTCTACTTCCTCCTCCAAGGAGTTTTTCTTGGTGGTCACCTTCTCTTCTGCATCCTTCCCTCTGTCGTGTGATTCGGTTGGATTGGCGTTACAATGTTGCATTGGTGGTCTTGCATCTGGTTTTAAGGTTACACAGATTGGAGACAGGAATTTTCGATTCTCTGTGGCATCGAATAAAGTGGCTCACTTCATCTATGCCCTACGGGATAGAGTTTGGCCGGACTTTGTTTGTCATTTTGGTTTGTTCAAGGATCCTTGGAGTGTGCCGTTTGATGGGTCGATTGGGTGGAACACGTCTCGTGAGATCTCTGGATTATCATCGCGATCACCCAAGGCCATCCGTGCCAATCTTTCGTTTCTTGAGGAAAGTGCATCCAAGGATCGATCATCTGCTATAGAATTGGTCAAATTTGGATTACACAAACCAATACCATCTAACTTGATGAATTCGTTTGGTGAGGCAGCAATTCAAAGTGATAACTCTCACGATCATCATCGTCCAGGAGAAGAGCTGTCTGCTGAAACCATCCATGAATCTCCGGATGAGCCAATCATGCAAGAGTCTTTGCGTACAAAATTACAGTTTGGTAGTTTGGAAATTCCCGCTCCCATGATCAATCAGTGCAATGTTACCAAAACATTCTTAGGCAAGCAGCATCGAGAGCGCATTTGGCGTAACATACCTTCTCAGGTTTTGGAAAGTATCCTCGATCTACGGCAAGCCAATTACGAGGAGGCTGTCATATGTAATATCCTTGATTTACGTGATTTGCCTCCCTCGGAGATCATCTATGATATTTTGGGTCGCTGTCTCCGATGTTATGCGATTGGCCATGAATCTAAAGATTGCTCGGCCAAAATTTGCGCCACTTGCCACAACTTCCAGAGGGCATGCTTCTGCTCCCCGCTGATAGTGGGCCAACCCAGCCGTGCATGTGATATATGTAATGGTGCGACCCACCAACGCAGAAGCTGCCCGGGACTAATTTGGTGCTCGCAATGTAACTTCTTGGGTCATGGAAGGAAAGTGTGCAAATCTAAAAAGGTCCCCCGTCTCTTTTGGCATCAGAAGAAGCTCAAACGGCAAGTGATAACCGCTGGAGATCCTCAGCCGCAATCTCGGCCCGAGCCACGACAGCAAAATCCAAACCTGCCTAAGAATAAACTTATCTGGCTCCCCAAACGGAAAGTGCAGGAGATTGGGGCCCTTTCCTCAAACACTATTGAGCAGACGCTTCCGCTTCATGCCCCTTGCATCTCGTCCTCACTTCCGCCCCAAACGACCACACAGCTGAGCGACACCCACCTCCCCCTCCCCGCCACGCCATTGCCTGCCCCGCCTAGCCTCACCAAGCACCCTGACATGGCCAACTTCCCGGCGAGACCCTTCCAGTTCGCACCAATGGGAGCTCGGATTGAGCGCGGTCCTGACCATCGCCTGGCGCGCAACATGATCGTGGTGGACGATCCCCCGCTCAGCCATGAGAGGTACGCAATCGTCACTGCATCTCCGCCGGTGCCCGACCACCAGAAGCAGTTCGTGTTGAATGAGGTAGTCTGCATCATGACAGAGGACTTCCATCTTGAAGTACCTGATGCGTTTGTGTACCCAATAGGTGTCGGTATGGTTGCATTTGCGGATGTTGCTCTGAGGGATCAGTTTATACATGAAAGTCCGCACCAGTTAGATCCATTGGATGATGATATGACCTTCTCCTTTCTGCCACATGATGAAGGAGAAAATAGGGAGTACCTAGAACTCATCTAGATGAGATATAATATGGTCTCATTCACCTGAAAAACAAGAACAGATACAAGCCACGTCAGCACACACGCATCTTATAGCATCACATCCAATGGCTATAAAAGGTGAATGAGACCAAATTATATCTCATCTAGATGAGTTCTAGCAAAACTGGAGAAAATATGCGTCAGTGCCCGTTTCAATATGTTGCTTGGATAATGTTTCTAGCCTTCCCCATGGACTACCAAACTGATCAGTATATCAATAAAGCAGTTTCGTGTTTTGGGAAGCTAGATCTTTGGCACCGGCATGGGCATAACAAGGAACGGGTGTTAGTGCGGGCAATCATTAGTAACATTGCGCAGGTTCCTCACAGTCTTGTTATCAAGAGAATTGGCACTCTGCCAGGCATGGGCAGATCCTGGTCGGTACCTGTGTATATTCTCAATGGCAGAGACACAATCCCTGGCCTTGTGGGTAATGAGGATGATGCATCTCCTCATCCTTACGAACTACCGTATATTACAGCTGCGCAGCAGTGGGCCTTGGAACATCAACAGTGGATGCAGCAGCAGATTGATGAAGCTTGGGAACAGCAGATGCCCCAACAGCAACAGATGCAGAATGATGGTTGGGGTGTGTGGCATGTGGTCCCCCCCCCCCCCCCCCCCCTACCGTGGCTTCAGCTTCAGGACTCTCTTCCAATACACTGGCCCCTCACTCATAGACGGTGTGGAACAGGAGAATAACATCACTGATGATCCTCAAGATGAGTGGTCCGTGTACTCGGATGTTGAAGAGGCTGCTGATGCTCTGATCAATGGTAGATCTACTGTTGCACTGCAGTTTGTACGTGCGGGAGGCAACAATTATACAGTGGAAGTTCAGGCAGAAGAGGGAGTCTCACTTCTGCAATTTCTCTGGATGATCTCGTTTGGCAGGTATACTCGTTGCATTGATGCTCCCACTGCACAGTCGCCCTCTCTTATACTGCCAGTCAATCCGCTTGCTGTTATCAAAGGAGTAACTCTTGCAGTCATCAAAAACCTGCTCACTGAAAGACCACGGACACTGACTGAACCCTCACTGGGCCTTGAGCACGTGTTTTACATTCCTGCAGAAATCTGGGCAGCCCATGCCTCTGTGCTCACAGTAAGGGAAAGAGATATGCTTGTGTGTGTGGACGAGGTCACGTTGCAGACCGCAGATAATTTTGAGGAGGCAGGGGAGTTATGTCATAAAGAGGTGTCTGCTGCAAACTCTGGACTTCAGACAAATGAGATCATCTCTGAATCTCTTACTGTCCCACCGCAGAACAAACATATTCAGAAGTTGATCATGTTGGAAAGGGCCCCAATTGACACAGCAGGCCTGCGTCACAGCACCAGGTCCACGCGATATGATGGGTTCAAGATGAACCTAGTCACTGATGCCAAGAAGGCGCAGTCCAAGGTCAAACCTAGGAAGGCGCCATCGATCACATGTTCCTCCAAAGCAATAGACCCCCATGCTTCGCTCCTGCCGCAGAACCCTGAAGCTCAGTCTGATGGAATGCCACCCCCAACTCCGGTTCAGCAAATTCAGTATGTTGGCACTGTCCTCTGCGGCGTGCCTGCCAATGAGCTCAGCCCACAGAAGCTCCTGGAGAGTGAACAGGGGGCGACCTCGGATTCTCACTGAAGCATATGCCGCCTAATAAACAGTGGAACGTGCTCTGCTGGAATGTGCGTGGGATCAATTCGGACAAGAAGCAATTGGCCATCCGCAATGCGATGGAAAATAGTGGTTGTTCGGTAGTTTGTTTCCAAGAAACCAAGCGTGCTTCTTTTGATGCTTCCTTTATTAAACTGTTATGTCCTAAGAAATTCGATATGTTTGAATTCATACCATCTAATGGTAACTCTGGTGGCTTAATTACTGCGTGGATGAGCTCGGCATTCGCAGGCTCCTTGGTGCTCTCTGAACCCTTTGCACTGGGCGTCAGGCTTACCTCGACCCAATCTAATGATTCGCTTACTTTAGTAAAGGTTTATGGCCTTTGCAACAACCCAAACAGAGCGATTTTCACTGATTGGCTTTTTGATATTAACATTTCGCACGGCGAGGATTGGCTCATATTAGGAGATTTTAACTTCATTAGAGCACCGGACAATCGTAACAGAGGAGGAGGAGACGTTAATGATATGCTGCTCTTTAATGAATTCATTCGCAAACACTCGCTTGTAGAGCTGCCGATCAAGGGGAGGGCTTACACCTGGAGCAATATGCAATCGGTGCCATTGCTGGAACAGCTTGATTGGCATTTTACCTCAGTAAATTGGGCGGCTAAATATCCCAACACAGTTGTCATGCCCCTTGGGAAGCCAACTTCAGACCATGTACCGTGTTATGTTAGTATTCAGACTAAAATCCCTAAGTCGAAATTGTTTCGATTTGGGGACTACTGGATCAAACACCCGGACTTCTTCGAGGTAGTGCGCAATTCGTGGAACCGACATTGCTATGCGCCAAATTCGGCGGCGCTATTGTGCAAAAAACTGAAGAATCTTCGATACGATCTCAAACTGTGGAGCAAGAAGATTTCTAAACTTTCTGTTTTCATTGAGAACTGAAACAAAACAATTCTGGAGCTTGATGGGCTTGAAGAGCGGCGACTGCTAACTGTACCTGAAGCAAACTTCAGAAAAATCTTGAAGCGACACCTCCTGCAACTACTGGAAAATAAACGGCTGTACTGGAAGAAGCGTTGCACTATCCGCTACTTCAAATTCGGCGATGGCAATACAAAGTTTTTTCACAGGGTGGCAACGGAGAGATATCGCAAGAATAGTATTGCCTCCCTCAGACTGCCTGATGACTCGGTAGTGCACGATCATGTTGGAAAAGATGTTCTCTTTCAGGCTTACAAGGACAGACTGGGGAGCTCCAATAAGACTAGCATGCGCTTTGCTCTACGACGTATTATCAAGAGGGTGGAGGGACTTCAAGAGCTGACTGTTCCTTTCACTCGTGAGGAGATTGACCAGGTTGTCAAGGAGATGCCGGCTGATCGAGCACCTGGGCCGGATGGCTTTAGCGGTGGGTTCATAAAGTCATGCTGGCACATAATCAAAGATGATTTCTATCGTCTCTGCTTTGATTTCCATGCAGGTGTGCTAGACCTTGAGAGCCTGAATGATGGGTTTATCACTCTCATCCCGAAAGTTCAATCACCTGAGACGACGAATGACTATCGTCCAATAACGCTGCTGAACTGCTGTCTCAAACTGCTGACTAAACTACTGGCCAACCATCTGCAGAATGTGATACTGAACATCATTCATCGCAACCAATACAGATTCTTACGTGGCAGGTCGATACAGGACTGTGTGGCGTGGGCGTTTGAATTCATACATCAGTGTCAAGCGTCGGGCCGTGAGATAGCTATACTGAAACTAGATTTCGCCAAAGCTTTCGACACGATTGAGCACGCCCCGATGATGGAGATTATGAAGTGCATGGGCTTTGATGATAGGTGGCTCGGATGGATGGATTGTCTGTTCTCGACTGCGAAATCCTCGGTGCTCCTGAACAGGACTCCAGGCAAACAGTTTTATTGCAGGCGAGGGGTAAGACATGGCGACCCGCTATCGCCACTCATCTTCGTGTTGGCTGCAGACCTATTACAATCAGCTATAAATGATGCCTACAGAGCTGGGCTCATACATCTTCCCATCCCAGTGCCCGATGACGAATATCCCGTGATACAATACGCAGATGACACGATCCTTGTCATGCCAGCAGATCAAACGCAAGCCGAGTGCATTAAGCAAATTTTACAGGACTATGCCTCCTCTGTGGGGCTCCGCATAAATTTTCAGAAGTCAACCCTCATTACTGTCAACACGGCAGGGGACAAAACCTCTAGGTTAGCAGAGGCCTTTGGCTGTACAATAGGCACCTTGCCGTTCACATATCTCGGCTTGCCCATGGGCACCACTAGACCGTCGGTGACGGACCTCATGCCACTGGTCGCATCGGTGGAACGCAGGCTCTCCTCTGCTGCTTCGTTGCTTGACCTCGGATCCAAGCTAACTTTGGTGAATTCAGTGATCACATCTCTTGCGATCTATGCCATGTGCTCAATCAAGTTGCCTCCCAAGATCGTGGAACATCTAGACAAACTCAGGCGATACTGCCTCTGGGCGAAAAACTCTGAGGACGGCCCCAAATCGATCTCCCTGGTAGCGTGGGAGTTGGTGTGTCAGCCCAAGATGAAAGGAGGATTGGGTATAATTGACTTGCGAGCCCAAAACCAAGGTCTGCTGCTTAAGCAACTGCATAAGTTCTATAACTGCATGGATGCACCTTGGGTGAAATTGATTTGGACAGCACACTATGAAGGCTCTGTGCCGCATGCTGCGGACCCGTGTGGTTCCTTCTGGTGGCGGGACGTAATGCAGCTCTCGCCGATCTACAGAGGTGTCACGACTGTCGAAGTAGGAAACGGCAGTACAGTTTTGTTCTGGAAAGATTTATGGCATGACGACGTCATCTCCGAAAGTCACCCCCGGCTGTTCTCCTTCGCGAAGAATGAAGATGCCTCGGTGCAACCCTTGTTGACTGCGCCTACCCTGAGACACAATTTCCACTTACCACTCTCTGTACAAGCCAGGCAGGAGTTGGAGGGTTTGCAGGGGAGTGTTGCCACGACAGAGCTGGTTGCGACGCCCGACAAATGGCGATGCGCGTGGGGGACAGAGGGCTTTGCCTCCCGTAGGTACTACATGCATTGCTTTTGCGAAATGGTGGCGGATGAGGCCTTTGGATGGATCTGGAAGGCTAAGTGCACTAACAAGTGGAAGGTTTTCGCCTGGTTGTTACTGGCAGATAGGCACTGGCAGATAGGCTGAACACGCGCAATTTGCTGAAAAGGAAAGGTATGAAACTGAGAGATGACAACTACTCATGCTTGTTGTGTGCTAACCCGCCTGAGGAAACGATCGAACACCTGTTTTTTCACTGCGAATTTAGTACAGCCTGCTGGGAGAAGCTCGGGATTGTCTGGCCTAGTAGTGGGAACAGACTTCAGCTTGTACACAGTGTGAGAGGCAGGTGGACTCGGCCCATGTTCATGGATGTCCTCATTATCGCGGCCTGGAGCGTGTGGAAGGAGCGGAACAACAAACACTTCAGAGGGGTGGTGCCCACGGTGGAGGGCTGGGCCCAGAGATTCAAAAATGATTTTGGGATGATGAGGCATCGTGTCAAAGAAGCCCTGATCCCTTCTGTAGAGCAACTTGTTGCTTCGATCTAGCTCTGCTTGTAACCCCCCTCCTCTTGTTCTTTTGTACTGCTCAGTCCTAGCACTTAGAACTTTTCAGAGCTACCCCCCATGTAGCCTGTTTATGTTGTAAGGGTTGGGTGGTGTGTTAATTTAATATAAAAGTCAGTGAGGGGTTGCCCTCACTGTCCTCAAGCTTAAAAAAAAGTATATTTTGACGAAACTAAGTTTTCTAGAATGGAAAAACAACTCAAATATGCATAGTATTGTACACTCAGAAATGTAGTGCATCAGAAAAGAACTTTATCTAATTCGTTAAATAGATAGACATATGTAGCTTGTAGAGTCAGTTCTTTTACAACTGCTTTTGTTGATTTCAGAGTATGGAGTTGGCAATCAAGTCACAACCCAAGGTGATGTCTATAGCTATGGCGTATTGCTGCTAGAAATGTTCACTGGAAAAAGACCAACAGACATTGATTTTGGGGATGTTTTTGGCCTTCGCAAGTATGTTCAGATGGCACTGCCAGACAAGATGGCTAATGTCATTGACCAATGGTTATTACCAGAGATGGAAAATGATAAATGAGACAAGTCCAACTCTAACAAGAGCAGAGATCTGAGAACAGCTTGCATCACTTCGATTCTGTGTATTGGAATTTCATGTTCAGAGGAGACACCAACAGATCGCCCGCAAATTGGAGATGCTCTGAAAGAGTTGCTAGCAATAAGAGACAAATTTCACAAGAATCACTCCAGTGAAGGAGCACCATCGAGCAACTGAAGCGTGTGGAGATCAGCAAGTTGTTGCAAGCTGCCATCTCTTATCCATCCCGGCATTTACAGAAGGCTCAATAAAAGATTGTAATAATTGGCTGGCATTGTCAAATGTTCCCATTTTCCCAATGTGCTAATTAACACAGCAGTTTCCAGGCTTCCTTATTTAGAGCCCAAAAGGCTTATATATTATAGTCACAGCCACCGTTGTCATCGAGTTCCAAAAATGTGTATGCTTTGTGTTAAGTGTGTGGGTATGGCATGAGCAATAAAGTGGGAACTACTTCTGCTATGAAATAGACCTACTAGAAATATTTTTGAGAAAATGAGTATGGCAAAAGGAGCGTAGGTAGCACTAGTACCTAGTATCTATTGTTTGCAAAGGATGGTGTAGATCCAGACAAAGTCTAACTCTGCAATAACCAAGTTGTGATGCACAACTTTGGTAACTTGGTACTCATTTTCAAACTATTGCCTGCAGAGAGTGTATAAATAAAGCATAAACGCGCAAAACTTTGCAAAAATCTATGAAAACTTATCCATCAATGAGTAAACTGGCGACAGGGAAGTCAAAAGATGGGAAGAACTCAAGGGAGCCAAAGTAAAGATGGGTACTGATAATATGGCAAGTCGATAACTTAACTATATGACGCAGGACATACGAGAACCCGACCCTCGCGTCGTCTCCCTAGGGGCGACGCCAGGGGCGAACGCTCGCGCCGCCAGAGGCCCTCGCGCTGCTGCTTCCCCATCCGCGCTGCCGCCGGCGTAGGCCGCAGTGGCAGCAGGCCCGGCGCCGAAGGAACCGGGATCTGGACGCGGCGACGGTCTCCTGGTGCGGCTGGGGCATGGCCGGGAGGGAGTTGCGCGCAGCGGCCAGGGCGGCGCCCCTGGTCGTGCAGCGGCCGCGCTACCCTCCATGACCCGTGGGATCCGAGGTCTCCGGCAATGGTGGGCATGGCGGCGGCCGCGGATCTGGATCCCACCCAGATCCGTCGTCAACTCGTCATGTGGATGGTCGGCGGCGCGACAAGGGCTCCGGTGAGGGGACGGAGGATCTCCGCGGAGAACCGGTGGCGGCGTATGTCTTCATAGCGAAGCTCCCTGCGGTTCCAGCCAGCCGCGAGATCGGGACGACGTGGCTTCCGGTGAAAACCGCGCCTGATTGCAGTCTTGGCGGACGATGGCGGCGTCTTTGACGTCGTTTCCTTCTGGAGGCATCGTTGTTGCAGGTCACGTCAACTCGATCAGGATGTTCCGGGAGAAACCTAGATCTGGGTCTACCGGATCGGACGATGACTGCGCCTTCGGTGTCGTCTCCCTCCCGGGGGCATCATTTTGGAGCAAGTGCTGGCTGGAGGGGACAAGAGGAGGAGCGGTGTTACATCTACCGCAAGGCCGACGACGGATACCGGCGGCATGGCGTTGCGGAGTTTCGACGACGGGCGTGTGTGGATGGATACGCACAGGATGGTGATGTTGTTTGGCGCCGTGGTGGCGTCGACGACAGGCCAGGCAAGATTTGTGCGTCAATACCTGCTCTAGAGATGGATCGGTGGAAGACAACGGCGACGGCCTCTGAGAGTGCGCCGCACCGGTGTGTGACCCAGTCCCGGCATTGTGGCTTGGCTGGGGCATCCGGCTTTAAATGTTAGGCTTTAGTGTGATGTCTATTTGGTATTCGGCTCAGACATTCGGCACCCCTTCATCAAGGGGATAGGAGTAGCAACAGGTGTTGCCAAGATGATGGCTTCAGGCTTACTGATGTATTATTTTGTAAGGTCTCTGTGAATAATTAATAAAATGGCTGCATGCATCGCCCAGATGCGAGGCCGGGGGTATATCCTCCTTTCCTAAAAAAAATAACTTAACTATATACTTGCATTTGACAGAAAAATGTTTATAACAATAAGCCCATGAAGAAGCTCGCCAGCTTTTATTGAGCACTGGTTTCATGTAATTTTCCTGATTTACATGGGGACAATTTCATGCGGTATATATGCATGGCACGGTGCACTAAATGTTCTATTTATGTTTTGTACTAATACCACTAGTATACACAGTAGGGAAAGTGACTTGCGACATTTGAGAAAATAAGTGGCTCCCGATTTGTGCATTATAGGCTTAGAAAAATACCTTTCTGACTACTCAACAGGATATCTACAATGTTAGAAATCGAGTGCATCATAAGTGTGCTGAACAGAGGGACCTTTCTCTCCATGCTCTGGCAGAAAATGTTGCCACTGATAGAATTTTGGTGATTATATCTGGTACAGCGGTACAACTTACCTACTTGACATTGAGTATAAAACTCTAAACATACGGAATAAGTTTTTTTCATGGGGTGTTTGGTGTGTTGACATCTTTGCCTATTGAGCAAGGGCCAAGACGTGGCTTCAATCTCCTGTTAATGGTTCACACATAAAAAAGCGGCTACCCATCGAAGTGTTGACACACGAACATGTCATGTGTACCCTCGACGCCGGGGGTGATGCATCGCAGCTCACGTCGAAGAAGACCCAGCCGACAGCGCAATACGCAGGACAGTCAGCGGGCACTTTTGCAGACCCGAAACCCCACACGCCTGGGAGGGACCCCGTCAGGGAGTACGGCGGCTATGGGTTGCCCTAGGTCGATTCGCTCGCCCCTAAAGCCTCGGGATTCGCAGCTCTCAAACTCGAGGAACTGCGAAGAACGAGAGAGAAAAACAGTGAAGAGATAAAACGTAGATGAAAAAGTAGTATATTGATTTGTTCGATTGTGTGTTGTTCAATCGGTCGTCACCCTCAACATATATAAGAGGCGGCTGGACTTCCCGTACAAGCAAAGGATTCATCTAGGCTTTCCTTACACGAAAAATTACATTAATTCACGTCCTAGAGTCCTAGTTACAGTCCAACTCAGATTCAGCCTGAATCTGGCCCAAACTTCTGTCTTCCTCCTTGCGCGGGCCGTCGAGTTTGCATATAACCTCCGATCAAGATGACCCAAACATTAAATTTGTGCGTCTCGACGCGACGAATAACTCTCATGTTGATCACTTTTCCAAACAAGGCCATCTTAAATACTCCACGGGACCATCTTTAACCTCCAGTCGGACTCGGTCATGTAGCTGACTGGACTGTCCAAGTCTTATAGCGATGTTGCAGGTCGTATACTATCTCAGATGATGATGACCCCAAAACCAAAGTTGACCGTTTCGATGATACGCATAACTTCCGTGTTGAACACTTTTTCATCCGAGCCAATCTAGATAACCTTTCAGGCACATCTTCAGCTTCTGGCCGGAGCACTCGGATCTGAATCTCTCCACTCGGATATTAGAGTCTTTCACTCGGATCGCCCGACTAGACTTCTTCACTCGGACGCAATCTTTCACCCGAACGGCAAGCTTTCACTCGGATGACAATATTTCATTCGGATCTGTAATATTTTCACTCGGACGGCAATCCTTTACCCGAACGGCAAGCTTTCACTCGGATGACAATATTTCATTCGGATCTGTAATATTTTCACTCGGACGATAATCCTTTACCCGAACGGCAAGCTTTCACTCGGATGGTAAGCTTTTCACTTGGAATCCCCGATTGAAAACACAGCTTGATCTTGTTTTGCCTCTCCAGGTCGCATACGTGCTCGGATTGAGATGATTTATATATAAAAATTGATCGACTCGACGAGACGAAACTTTTTCATGTTGAAGGTTTTTCGATTCAAGGCCATGTTGAGGGCCGAATTGCTCGCGCGACCCATAAGACATGTGTGTGGTACCTCGGGCCATTTTTCCGCTCAGGGTCAGTCTGCAGTGTATTGCCTCTAACTTTTGCATACGAACTCGGATTGAGATGATTTATATATGAAAATCGATTGTATCGACAAGACGAAGATAATTCATGTGAATTGCTCCTTCATCCGAGGTCGTCTTGCAGGCGTAATCGGCCGAAAAGCACTTGGAACACTAAATTCTGCCACTCGGAGTATAATTTCGGCCCCTAAGATGAGGTCGGATGTCGATGACTTAAACATCACAGTTGTTCCACTCGGCGACGTGAAACTTTTCATGATGAAAACCCTTTCACTGGAGGCCATCTTTTTTGCCTTTTATGCCGTGCCAAAAAGTGATGTCAACACGAAGCTCAAAAGAAAGCATACACGACTTGTCTGTGGATCATCTGATGCGGAGCATCCTACGGACATCACCATGTCAAGAGTCCATTTGGCGAGTGACACGTGCGACATCTACTTCACATACCCAAAGGTGAATCATCTCCTTTACACGTGCTCACTTGACCCCTTAGAGGATGGTATACTACTTGACACTTCTCCCGTGTGCTTGCATAGGTATTGTCGGAGCTTCACAGATGTTGAGGAGGAGTGCAAGCGCCAAGGAACAACTACACCATCCGCGAGGGAAGCCTGGAAGCGACGACGGAAGAAGACGGAGCTGCTGAAGCTACAGCGGACGGACATCCGAGCCAAGGGCTGGACATCCGGCACCTTTGCAGCCGCCCAGCGATTGCGCCAACAGACAGCCGAAAGCATCATCGGCCGGACATCCGGCGCCTCAGCATCGCCCGGACATCCAGCCTATATCCCGGAAATCCGGCATCCACTATCCAGAGAAGAACTAGAACGACCTGTTCCCAGGCCGGACATCCGGCCAGTGCCCCGGACATCCGGCGTCTCGCGAACAGCCGGACATCCGGCCCCCAGCCTGGACATTCGGCGGTTGCCTGCGCGTAGAGTCGGGCCAGAGGCCCATGTATCTCCATTTCCCACTTACCCCTTCGTGGCTTAGACTATATATAGACATCCCCTTCCTCCTAGTTAGGGTTAGCATTGGTTTAGCTCATTTTAGAGATAGAGCTTTGCTCATCCTTGTGGTTCTTCTCGATCGAGAGACCACGGCCTCTACGGAAAAGATCCACACTTGGATTCAAGACCCCTCACGGGAAGATCCCTCGCGGATTCAAGGCCTCCTCACGGAGATGAACTAGTTACCGTTTATATCGTCCTTTGTTGACTTTGGATCGTGTATCTCCCTTTGTGTTCATGGATCTAGCACATGTGTGACCGTTTCTCGTTGATTTGAGTGATTCCTCTCGTTTTTCCTCGTGTTTTCCCCTCGTGTTCTTCGTGTTCTTCGTGGGATCCCCTCCATTTCATGAAAGATCGGCCTTAGGGTTTCCACCCTACATCATCTTGGTATCATGAGCCACGTTGATCATGAATTTGGAGCCCCCCCATCATTTTCTAGCCTAGTTTTGCTTGATTTCGTCCTAAATTTCGAAAATCCCCACCAAAAATAGCCCCAATTTTTTTTGTGATTTGTTGGTTTGATGATGTTTTGTTGATTTTGATCCATGGATTTGCTTGGTTTCAAGTGGATCTAGCTTTCCCCCATCTTTCTCACCATTTCCATCCACGAAATCTCTCCAATTTTGCCCCCAAAATCATCAATTTCCGCCCCAAAATCGAGTTCCTCGAGTTCATCCTCGGATTTGGAGCCCGGACATCTGCCCCCCCGGACATCCGGCCCATAGCCCGGACATCCGGCTCCTGGAGCGCATTTTCGCGCAAGGTTCTGGACATCAGGTCCCGGATTTCCGGCCCAATCCCCGGATGTCTGGCCCCTGGGAATTCAGCCTCCCCTGTTTCACCGTTTTGACCATAACTAATTCATCCGGAGTCCGATTTTGACGTTCTTTAGCTTGTTTTGAAGCTATTGACATCCTCCATCCCATAAAAATACTACCACCATCATTTGACTCCATCAATTTTTTTGGAACTTTGGCATCTTTGCCTAGGGCTTCCATCATATCATCTGCATTGCCACCACCGACTTCCGCAACCTAACCCATTTTGTTCCCCATTGCATTTGAGGTTGTTTGAGTTGTGATTCGAGTCTCCTAAGGTGTTTTGGCTACTTAGGGACGGTTGCTTCTTCATCAACCACCACCATAACTTCCGCATAGACTTGCCCACCATACACTTTCGCCACCCAAATTAACCCAATTTTGTTTTTGTTGTGAGTCGTGTCTCCTAAGGTGTTTCGGCTACTTAGGGACCGTGCTTTCAACTCCGACACCGTGTATAGCCCATCATACATACCCTTCCGCCACCTTAACCCATTTTGACCGGGTTTCCACCAATACTTCCGCAACCACCACCGCTTTTCCGCTACCACCATTTGACATTTGCCTTTGGAGATTTTGAGTTCGCGGTTTTTCCGTTTCCTAAGGTGTTTCGGCTAATTAGGGACGGTTCGACATCGACAACACCGCCGCTCAACTTCGACAAGCATTCGACATTTGACCACCTTCACCATTTTGACACCCTAACCGTAAGCAAGACGGTAACCTCTATATCATCTTGGTATCGTGGTATCCCATTGTACATTCATTCTTGCCATTGCATTGTTAACCCCTAGCCCATTTTGCGTCACTTGCCTATCGAGACTAGCCATTGAGTATTGCCGGCAACGTTACTTGTGCACATTAGTGATCATCGATCTACACCTTCCATTGCATACATACCATATCATATTGGTATCATCTTGGTATCTTCATATCATCTCGTGTGTCACAAGATTGTTCCCGCATACACACAATTGCTATCTTGGTTTGTGCATTTCGCAAAGTGGCCATTCAAAAAAAAAGAATAAGCTTTTAAGCAAAGAGCTTGTAAGCAATAGCCATAGCATCATACCACATTGCATATAAGATTGTCATATCCGATCATCTTGGATCATGGTGTGCGAAACACCGGGAATCATATATACATAGCATACTTGGGATAGAAGTCGTTGCATCTTTGTCTCTTATAGGTTGTGTACAAGTGTCGTATCCGCCTATTGAGCAATCGTGCTAGCGTCTCTCTAGAGTTGTGCAACAAGAGCATTTTCCGTGGATTCCACATTTTGAGCTCGTTCCTTGGTTGCACGACCCCACTTATCTATCCGTGTGTGTGTTTCCGTGTCCTATTAATTGCTATTGGTCTACTTGTTTCACTTGCGAATTTGTGAATCTTTTTCAACATTATTGACTCTTGCTACAAATTTGCATCAAATTTTTGTGCCACTATCCTCACCAAGCTACTCCATAAGCCTTATTTGTGTAGGTGTGAGAATTGACAAGATCCGGTACCAATTGTGCTATTTCCTTGATACATTATTGAGTGATCATTGATCCATCTTCAACATCGGGTAAGGTACATTGGTCTAGTTCTTCTCTTTCTCCCACTCATATTTGCTCGAGTCTTGTGATGGATAGGCAAAGCACACCTCCTTCGGTCTACAACAACAATGACGAGTTTGGTGCCATGAACAACAACTTGGACGCCAAGATGGATGCTCAAATGGAGGAGATCAAAGCCCTCATCAAGTCCTACAAGAGATCTTCCTCATCTTCGAGAAGACGCTCAAGTGCACATCCTTTCGAGCTACCATCTTTGGCAAGGTCACATCGGCATCGACACCACCACCGACAAGAACGTGAAGGTTAAGAGCTCAACACCAACAACCGCTCAACGACTTCACCATCTCCCTTGGCATCTTCGCCAAGCGACTTCAAGGCATCTTCGCCTACGGACATACGGCATCTTCGCCAACAAGCACCCCAAGACTACTCTCACGAGAAGCTCCCCAAGCTCAAGTCCGCGACTTCCACGAGCTACTACGACCTCGACACCGACCACAAGATTCCTTTCTATGGGACTCAAGAACCCGAGGAGTATCTCGAGTGGGAGTGCCTGATGGACGACTACCTCAAGCTACATCAAGTTCCTCCCGAAGATCAAGTGAAGTGCGCCACAACGAACTTCCATGACTACGCGTCGACATGGTGGCTTCACACACCTTCGGAGAGCTACGACATGAGTTGGCCCAAGACGAAGAGAGCTATGCGGCGAGAGTTCGTGCCTCCCACCTACACGGAACAACTTCTATGCCAATTGGAGAACACCATCCAAGGATTCAAGTCCATCGACGCGTACTTCAAGGAGATGAAGAATGCCTTGCGACGAGCCGGCGTGGACGACCCCATTTCGATGAAGTTCCACTTCATGATGGGATTGCACAACGAGATCTCCAAGACTATCTTCCTCGAGAACTACAAGTCCCTGGATGACAACTACATTGGTGCTCTCAAGGCGGAACAAGAACTCATGAAGGCTAAGGCTTCTCCACCCCAAGCACTCTTCTCGAAGACCAAGATCCAAGACGGCGAGCATGAGGCTAGTACCACCACGATGTCCAAGCCCGACGAGCTCCAAGACGACGCTCCCAAGTTCGAGTTCACCGCCATCCCTCTTTGTGGCATTGATGGTGCCGAGTCTACTTTGACTCTTTTTCAAGACGGTGCGGCGACGACTACGACTACGACTACGGAGTCTCTCAAGGAACATGCTTTGGAGGCGAGCGACACGGTGGCGAGCAAGGATGATGCTTCCATCTTTGGAGGAGAGAGTGATGATGTGCCATCTTCGGCCTTCATCCACGGCGACGATGACGAGATGGTTGAGCATGGGATTTTCCCTTCGACCACGGCGACGTATGATGACTTGAGTGACTTTTGCCACCATATTGAGAGTGAGAGTGACTTCACCACTAGCCCCATATATGATGTGTTGCCCCAATTCCCATGTGAGGAGAGCCACAACCCCCACCACTTGAGTAAGATGAGTGACTCCACCATATGTGAGTTTGAGTGCACCTACCTTGAGGGAGTGAGTGAGCCACCACATAGAGAGAGTGTGATAGTTGATAGGTCATGTGAGGACATTTGCATTTCTAACAACTTGACCTCTACCTCTATTGTGTCTTCTCATTTGGTGCTAGGTCCCGTATATGATGACGCGCCGATACTCGACGACTTCGTCCTCCCTTTGGACAAGACGATGGCCATGGTGGAATATGATGCACCCCCACATGGTTCCATCAAGTTGATGATGATGACCACCATTTGGTCTTTGCCACCTCACCTACACCACATGAGTGGAATGACAAAGGTAACATAGGTGAAGGTGATGCTCTAGTCCCGCTAATGGACATTGATTGCTTGCATGATGTTGATCCACCTATTACCATGCTTCTTGCTAGTATGATTTTCCCATGCGATGATTTACCCATTTATGATGAGTTTGATGATTGCCATGTGGAGTCTATTAGTTGTGATGCCATGTTACATAGGATTTCTTGTGACAATTCTTTAGGTCACATCATGTTTGACAATCCGCTTGACTTGTCATATGCTATGCATGAGATCAACCATATGCCATATTTGCAATATCTTCGTAGTAACTATGCATATGCCATTAAAATGAACCTGATTTGCACATATGGCATAGATGACAAACCCATGGTTATTGGCATTTGTTTTTCTTGTGATGATATTGATATGCTCCCTTTGCATCATTTATCTCATATGCCATGCCATGACCACCTAGCTTCGGATATGCATTGTTTTGGATGTTGTTCATATTCTTCATTTGATGTTTCCACTATTGCTCATGAGGAGACCCCCATAGTTTCCTCATACATTTTAGAAGATTTTGATCCATCCCATCCATTGCATGATCGCAATAATTGTGTGCACAATATGCTTCCCATGAATGAAAATGATATTGATGTGCCATATATTTGTATGCTCAATTTACGTCCCCATCGTGTTATACATAACAACTATTCTTTCATGATGGATGACATGTTCTTATACCATGCTTCAAATTTCTTTGAGCGATGCTTATCTTGTGCTAACTCTCACGTGCATATACACATCATGATGGATGATATGTACATTTACCACACACATAATTTCTTTCGTTTGTGTCTTTGTTGTGTAGGTCCCCATACTTACTCGTCAACCTCGCAAGCCCACGAGTTGACGAAACGAGCTCTAGAGAGCAATGATGACTTGGGATCCCATGGATTGTCTTTCCCGCAGCTCTCTTCGCGCAAAGACTTCGCGCATTTATTCTACATGGCTCTCACATGGTTATGGGTTATTGTCCATTATGTATCATTTTCCCATATTGCCATGTTCACTTTGCATGATATGCTCATTCCCGTGCCTTTGCCATGCATTTGTGACCCATGCTTTGCATTACACATGATGATTGATTCTAGTACTTGTATGTATATTTGCAAGCTTGGTGGAGATATTGCTTGTTATTACCATGTTCCACCTATGACCCATTCCTATGATGATACTATGATCTTGCTTTGTGTTCGTGCTTGCGATATGTCATGTGCATTGACTATGCCTATTATTTGCTCACGTGACATGATTGCCATGATTTCCTCTAGTATGTTGCATCTTCGCACTACTAGCTTGCACGACTTGATTACTATGATTGCTTGCCTTGTTGCATCACCGATGATTCATACTTGCTCGTTTCATGCGGTTGATGACAACCATCTACATGCTTTGCACATGATTGTTATTGCTTCTTGTCATATATCTCCATATGTTGCCTCTCTCATGCTAGATAAGTTTCCATGTATTGAGTGCAACAATGATTTTAGTCTTTCTAATGAGATTGCCCCCATAGCATTCTCACATATATTTCGAGATTTTGACATATTTCTTGTGAAGCATGCTTGTCTTACCTCTTTGCACCATATAGTGCCATGAATATTGCCATTGTTGCATCATATTATTCATGCACTTCTGCTTCTAATGGTTATGTGCAAGAGAAGAGAACCATCATGATGGATGATGTGTTTATCTACCATGCGCATACGTTCTTTGTTTTGTTGTGTGCATGTGTAGGAAACTTGGACTTTGTGTCAACTTCCACGTCACGTGAGTTGACAATTCGAGCTCTTGAGAGCGAACCACCTTCTACCACGACGATTCTACATCGCACTTGCTTGCGTTTCGGCATTGTGAAGGATGCACAAGGATACGCCTTCAAGGTGACATCTTTCTTGAGCATGGATATTGAGGATCATACTACTTGTGTTGCTTGCACCACGAGACTTGTTGGTCATCTTGGACTACTTGATTGCGCACATGTTAGAGATCTTGCTTCGACGTGTCATTTTCACCTTTCCATGCCTCATTATATATATGCCTTGTGTGTTGCATCCGACTTGTGGATTACTTGCTCCTATCATATGTTTGGTTGCAACAATGTTATTTCTTCACATATGCCATATCCCATTGCTTGTCACATGATTGCCTCACACATGATGAACAATTGCTCTTTCTATTGTGTTGAGTGCCACTCTATATTCACTACACCCTATGCACGTTATGCTTGGATTGCCTTGCACTTGACCCATGTTTTTAGACATCTCATCTTCTTGGTGTTGTGAATGATTCTTATGCCTACCATCGACCATTTGTCGAGCGCTTTATGCATGATTGCTATGACCTTGAGGTACATGCTTATTCTCTTGTCACACATATTTGCATCACTACCTCACATTTACATACTTGTCCCCATGATAGATTTGCTTGTGCTCGATTGATATGCTTACATGCCATGTCACAATCCTTTGTCACACCATATGCTTTGCATGATGACGACACTTGTTTGGTGAATAACCTCTTGAATGCTTGGTTTTGCACTAACGCTAACGACATTTGTTTTTCCAAGTGTTTGTTGTCATTACTCATTTTGAAGGAATCACTAGACGGTGCGACATTGGAGAGTGCCCATTTCGAGCTTCAAGATGACGAGTACTTGGTGACCGTCCACTTCTACACGGCGAAGCCATCTCTTTCCCATGGTGATTTGGTTTTCGATCCGAGGTCGGATCTTTCCCAAAGGGGGGAGATGATGCGGAGCATCCTACGGACATCACCATGTCAAGAGTCCGTTTGGCGAGTGACACGTGCGACATCTACTTCACATACCCAAAGGTGAATCATCTCCTTTACACATGCTCACTTGACCCCTTAGAGGATGGTATACTACTTGACACTTCTCCCGTGTGCTTGCATAGGTATTGTCGGAGCTTCACGGATGTTGAGGAGGAGTGCAAGCGCCAAGGAACAACTACACCATCCGCGAGGGAAGCCTGGAAGCGACGACGGAAGAAGACAGAGCTGCTGAAGCTACAGCGGCCGGACATCCGGGCCAAGGGCCGGACATCCGGCGCCTTTGCAGCCGCCCAGCGATTGCGCCAACAGACAACCGAAAGCATCAGCGGCCGGACATCCGGCATGACCCCGGACATCCGGCGCCTCAGCATCGCCCGGACATCCGACCTACCTCCCGAAAATCCGGCATCCACTATCCAGAGCAGAACTGGAACGACCTGTTCCAAGGCCGGACATCCGGCCAGTGCCCCGGACATCCGGCGTCTCACGAACAGCCGGACATCCGGCCCCCAGCCCGAACATCCGGCGGCTGCCTGCGCGCAGAGTCGGGCCAGAGGCCCATGTATCTCCCTTTCCCACTTACCCCTTCGTGGCTAAGACTATATATAGACATCCCCCTCCTCCTAGTTAAGGTTAGTATTGGTTTAGCTCATTTTAGAGATAGAGCTTTGCTCATCCTTGTAGTTCTTCTCGATCGAGAGACCGCGGCCTCTACGGAGAAGATACACGCTTGGATTCAAGACCCCTCACGGGAAGATCCCTCACGGATTCAAGGCCTCCTCACGGAGATGAACTAGTTACCGTTTGTATCGTCCTTTGTTGACTTTGGATCGTGTATCTCCCTTTGTGTTCATGGATCTAGCACATGTGTGACCGTTTCTCGCTGATTTGAATGATTCCTCTCGTTTTCCCTCGTGTTCTCCCCTCATGTTCTTCGCGGGATCCCCTCCATTTCGTGAAAGATCGGCCTTAGGGTTTCCACCCTACATCACCATCCAATCCACAATGATTAATATAGATCACAATTGAAAAGAAATTACATGTTTCTAGCAAGAAACTGTAGACTCCAAAAGAATGTAAAGAAGCATGTGAACATAGGTTAATTCAGGCACATGCACAAAATTTCATGAAAAAATACACGCACAAAATTTCATGGAAAAATACAATCATATTGCACTGTACCAAAAAGACCAGAGATATATCAAGTTATATAACAAAGAGATGTTCTAATTCTTTTCTTGTACACAGAGAGCACATATGATCATATTTTTAATTGAAATTTTTAATATGTGCCTAAATTAACATTTTGTGGTGCCATGATTCTGTTGTGAATTTCTGAAAATGTCTAAATGTATAAACTCACGAAGGGGTGCATATGGATATGAGCTCAATATCATTTTAATGTAGGCAGCAATAAGCTTTTTGTTATGACAAGATGGGTGGCATGGGAAGAGATGTCCATACCTTCTAAATGGTATTCATTTCCTTCCTAAACTAAGCAGACAAGAAACAGATTTTCATACAAGTTCAGTACGCGCAGGAGCTTTGATGAGGTGCTTGTCTGACATCATTTTCCTCAGTGTCTCTACTTCGCCCCATCGATATTGTTCAGCGTATATGTTGGATAGAATTACCCATGGAGTTGTGCTTGAAGGGTCCAAATCATAGAGTTTTGTTGCTGCTATTTTACCAAGTTCGGCATTAGGGTAGTTTCTACAAGCACCAAGAAAAGAATACCACATTGAAGCTGGTGGATCAGTATGTTTCAGTAATAGACCATAAGCTTCAGATAGCTTTCCAGCACGGCAAAAAAGGTCAACCATGACGCTCAAGTGTTCAAAAGTAGGGTTGATACTGTAGGCACTCTCCATCATTTGGTAGATATGCAATGCTTTCTGGACCAATCCAGCATGGCCACAAGCTGAAAGAGCACAGAGAAAGGTGGCTGAGTTGGGATGCACTTGCTGCTCAAGCATTTCGTTGAAGGTTTGCAATGCTAAACTGCTTTTTCCACACCTTCCATAACCAGAAATAATTGCATTCCACAAAGCTGGATCATTCGATTTCCTCCCATCTTTCTCAAATACTCTACCAGCATAGCTGTCACATCCACAACTCATAAACATGTCAATCACTGTTGTCTGGAAAACATCATCCTCAAAGTGTTGCATTGTTCGAATAACATGGCAATATATTTCCTTCCCATGCTTGATATCTGACATAGCTGAACAAGCACTCAACATACTTGTCATGGTTTCCAGACTTGCACCTGAGACTCCCTCCAACCGCATCTTATTGAAAAATGAGAAAACCTCAGCAAACTTCTGGTGATGTGCAAGCCCATTAATCATCAGATTCCATGTAATACTGTCAGGGCTGAAGCCTTTCGACCTCAGCTGTTGGAACAACCCTAAGGCGTTTGCAAGCTTCTCGTGTATCAGAAAACCTGAGATCATCGTATTCCAGGTCACCAAGTTCCACTCATCCATGGCAGAGAAAACCTGGTAAGCACACTCCAGAGAACCACATTTTGAGTACATGTCAATGAGTGCAGTCCTGATCTTGATACTGCAATCCATTGCATGCTTCAGGACATAGCAATGGACCTCTTTACCAAGTGACGGTGCCAACACACTAGTGCACGCTGAGAGGACTACCAGCAAAGTAGTCTCATTAGGTTTTTCGCTGGATCCAAATATCATTTCCCTGACAGTACCCAAAGCTATAAAATCTTCACCATTCCTCAACAGTCCAGAAGCCATTGCATTGTAACTCTCGACGCCCTTATCAACCATGAATTCAAGAATCCTCCTTGCGCCATCCGAATCACCACAATCCAAGTACATTGTGATGAGGGATGTGGCAACATAGCGATCCAAACAATCACCGGTCTTCACTACAAGCCCGTGCAGCTGCTTCCCTTGCTCCATGGCCCGACACGCAGGTAGCACACTCGCCACTGTGACAGAGTCCGGCAGTATCCCCTCTTTCCCGAGGAGCCTAAATACACCCATCGCTTCATCAACCTTTCCGCACTGCGAGAACCCCGCGATGAGAGCATTGAAGCAGGGCACGTTTCTTTCCCGCATTTCATCGAACACCTTGCATGCCTCCCCGAGACGGAGGAGCCTGGCATAGGCGCTCGTTAGGGCGGTGGCCGTGTAGGGGCAGGAGGAGAAGCCCGACTTGGCGAGGTGACCGTGGACTTGGAGCACGGCGGGGGCATCCTTGAGCGCGGCGCAGGACTTGAGGAGGCAGGGGAAGGTGAAGGCGTCCGGACGGAGGTTGGACGCGAGGGCTCGAGAGTAGGCGAGGAGCGCTTCCTGGTAGTGTCCGTTGGATACGAGCTTGCAGAGTCGCTTCCATGGCGCCACGGTGGCCGTGGAGAGCTTGCCAACCATGGAGCCTGCATTGGTTCGCGGGGCAGGGCAACGCTCAGATAGTGGATTTGCAGAAATACAGCTGGGAAGTTAGAAACTGTAAAAATTGAGCGAGGTGTTACACACAAAGTCCTTGTACTCTCCGGCATGTAACACCATGGTCCTCAAACTCGCGGAGTGCTCCACTATGGTCCTCAAACACGAGAATACGCTCCAATACGGTCCTGGCTAAGTCTCTCGCTGCTCCCTGTAATACCGTACAAGTGTGGATCCTGCATGTCAGG